>VXAB01001275.1:136127-164032 GCA_013399175.1 Odontophorus gujanensis
ATTGTTTGTTTTGTTGGATGTTAAGTGGTCCAGTTTTTTTTTTTTTTCCCTCCTTTTTTTTCTTTTTTTTTTTTTTTTTTCCCCCAATCATGTTCAAGCCTACATCTGCAGGAGGACAGCAAGTTTGGCAGGAAAAAAAAGCATGGGAAGCTGTGCTGAGGACATGGGTTTGAAGACAGAATGCAAAGGAAGGACCGTTGTATTATCTGCACATGGGAAATGAATGTTCACCAGGCATCTATAGACATAAACAATGTTCACGACAGGCCAACTGAAGGACTGAACTGCTGCAAGGAGAGCATCTTGCCATCCTGCTTTATCCCTATTCATTCCTATACAGCCTATCTGCACAGTGAGTTTGCTCCTAAAAAGGGTCAAAAATAAATAAGTTCATGAAAAGCAAATAAGAGTCATCTTTTATTTGCACGAGTAATCCACACTTTCTGCTGTCTTTTCTCCTTTTTCCTCTCTTTGATGAGGAAGATCACTATACCAGACTATGACCTTGGTTTTCAGAAACATTTCAACTGCCAGAAATGGAAGACCAGTGGGGTTGTTTACTGAGATTTTATCAGCTGCCAATTGGACAGCAGCTGGACTGGAACTGAAACAAATACTTGTGTCACTTGGCAAAGCGACAGTGGAGCATGCTCTGCAACCTAAACTTGTGACTCAATTCACAGAACATAAAGATCTGCCTGTTTCAATATCTAAAGGCTTCACAGCTGTGAGCACGGATGTACACACTGCTAGCAAAACAAGGCTCTTTCTGTTTCTTGTTCATTGTTTTATCAATCTGAATCTCAACAAAGAAAACACAACCTGTAACTTCTCTCCTCTCTGACATGCACACCCTCTCTCAGCTGGTTAGGACAGCCAGGTAAGCGTTTCTACTTTTGTGTTCAATTCCTGCTGGATTCAGAAGGGAAGCCATGAACTCACACGGTCAGACCAAAATACAGTTGTGAATTTACTAGTGGCTGAGGAGCAGGAGGATGCCTGAGAAGTGTAGGTAACACCTCAGGAGTGCAATCCCACAGACCAAGGACCAGAAGGCACAACAGCCGAACTTTTGATAGGTTTGCTCCAGGCCACCTGTCCAGTGGAGAGCAGCCATGACACTGCTCCAGACTGCACAAATTCTCTTCTTCCTTGGAGGCAAAAATCCACCAGCAGGGAGCTGACTTCTCTGAGCTGTTCTCAGCTGCCCAAAGGTTCTGGTACAGGAAGCAAGAACAAATTTTGCCACCCAACTCACCCCCAAAGACAAAAAAGACTGAGGCCAGCCTAGGCCACAACAGGGAAGAAAAGGAAAAGCAAGGCATCACTGAGATGTCAGGGGACAAACTCTAGTGTGGTGGCCATTAGGACACGACCCAGAAATAACTGCTGGCTCATGCACCAACCTACTCCTCCAGCAGCCAGCCTGGCTCCGCAGGGCTCTGGCAAAGTCAGGGCTAGCTGCCCGGCTGCTTCCTCCCCACCAATCTGCTGCTCAAAGCAATTGCCCACTTTGTCTGCAGCCAGAAAAGGCCTGACATCCTTTAAAACTCTTTACCAATCAAACCCAAGTGATGGCTAACCTCTGGTATCAGGGTTGATTGAACTTGACCTCAGCAACAACAAACAGCTTTTAAAAGCAGCAAGCCCCAAAACATCAGCTCTCAGCAGCCTCATCCTTTCCACACTGCTGTCAGGAGTTAGCTACATTTATGTTTATACACAACAGATGCAGCTTCAATCTATCTGTGTGCCTTTATTCCTCCGGGAAGGTACAAAATAGGATGAAGAAAAGCCACAAGGGTAAATCTGCAGAAATAATAACAAAGGTAGAGAGAGGAGACAGAATAGCTCTTGCCTGGGGAGTACCCACCTCATGGCTCTGTGCAGTCTGCCAGGAAAGACCTCAGGCTGAGGGAGGATGTGCTGTTGCTGAAAGATTTAGGGAGGCAAAGGAGAAAGGATGGAAGGGAGGGAACTGCGTGTGGAGTTGTGAGGGGTGCAGAGGCAGGAAAGCACTGGGAAAGGTGGGTTATCCCAAAATGGTGAACAAATATTAGCTCACAATTTAATTGTAACTGAAGAAATGCATGCATAGGGGCTGCCAAATGCTTTAACTCACTAAGAACTTACGTTCCTTTGACAAAATGATCACTGCTTTGTTTAGAAGAGCTGGTTTGGAGTCATTTTCAGCCTACAAACTGCGCAGTTCATCCGTGGAAGAAAGATGAAACCCAGTTCAGTTACTGTGATGGGTTCCTAAAGCCGTTTTAAGATTCAAAGCTAGAAATGTCTAACGCGGCCTTACTAGGACCAAACAGAAGGATAAATTCCATAACTGGTTGCCTGAATTCCCTATAGGAAGCAAAACCCTAGGAAACCCTCAGGGCAAATAGAGAGAGCAAACACAACAGTAGGCAGAGAGCTAACCCCTGCTGGAAAAAGGGCTCAGGGCTATACTTTATTTATTTATGGGTAACTGCTTCACACCTTGGGCCCTAGCACAGGAACTCAATTCAGCAATTCAACAGACAGTTCCTAGTGATCTCCCAGCATGGGACAGACTGCTTTCTCCTAACACATCCTAATAACAGCCCCAGAGATGCCACAGGCCAACAGCTATTTTCAGTGCACATTCTGGGTGTAGTAAACCTCTTCTGGAGGACAGAATAATATAACAGTATAAATACAGCCAGATAATGCCCACATAGTGGGCTGAGTTTAGCAGCACTGACATTGTTCAAGAATCTTGCCTCATCTTTCACTCTTTGCTTCTTGCAAATCTTTTCTCACAGCGCTGGCATGTTACACCTTTTTCCACTGTAGAATTTTCAGCAGTATCATCAAGAATATCCTGTCTGGGGACGAATGGCTCCTCCATTTTGTGGCTGCCTTCCATGGCCTTCCCTTCGGAGGATTGTCCTCTTTGGGATCTAGCATTTTCTCACTTCCTTCATTCTTGATGGTACTCCAGCTGGAGAAAGCCCTGCAATGCTGACTAGCCACACAGTAATATTTTGTAGTTTACCAGAAAATCTTTTAAGAGTCAGCACAGCCAAAAGACTCCACACCTCTAAAAACAAAGGCACACTACTAAAAGTACTACTGTAGTTTACTGCTTACTTAATAATACGGATCTGTAAATGTAAATAGATGGATTAAAGGCTGATAAATAACAGCACTGCATTCACTTTAAGGAAAACAGAGAAGTTAATACACCTAATATTTTCTCCATGATACAAAATAAAATATGTATTTGATTTCCCAATCTAAAGGATTTTAGAAAAGGGATACTGTAAGGATTATGGCTTATTAGGAAAAAAGAAGAATGAGATACTAGTTTTACAATAAATACTTTGGCTGAGGGAGCCCTATGACTTAAAAGTAACTGTAGACTTACAGTGCTAAATTCAATGAAATAGAAGAGTGCCACTGCTACAAAAGCAAGCACAATACATTCATTCCCCACTGCACAGTTCATCTCATCTTACTCGGTATTATGAGTGCTGTTCTGCACAAAGCAGAAAAGATCTCTCCAAATATCCAGGAAAACTCGCAGAGTGGTAACACACAGAATAACAACACACCTAACTCTCAAGGAGAGCAGATGAGGTGGCAGTACACATCCTATGATCACATTTCAGGTGAATTTTAGAACTGCACCCCAAAAGTAACATAATTTTGAGCACCTTTCATTCTAGGATATTACCAAGGTGCATTAAAAGGTGCAGCTCCAGGGTGTAAACTTAATCAGAAGTATATATTTGAGATTATTCTAATTCAGACAAGAAATCTTTCTGTTGTTAAGCATCCCAGACACGGATGATGATCACTGCACAAATATAGAAAGCAAGCTTTTCAGCATGAGAATCATAGAGCAAAGAAACACACTGTAGGTCTGCAGATCATCTCTTATACCTACAAAAGTTGAAGAGCATAGAACTGGGAAGTGAGTTGCCACCAGACATGAAAGAAAAACTTGCCACAGCCCTGAATGCAGGGAAGAGAATCAGCACAACTTGGATGTCTCCTCCAGGCAAAATGAACCAGACCATTACCAGGTTCCACCTGGATGATCATCATTAATACAAAAGCAGAAAGAAAAAAAACAACCCAAATTTAGCATTTTACCCCTAAGGCCAGCGCATTTAACTGGATATCTGGTGTTTCAGCAGCACAGCAGCAGTGCTGGGCCAAGTCCAAGACACAGCCTTCTGGCCCAGGAGGAAAAGTTGTAACCAAATGAAGCGTGCTGACAACATATGGAGGCCCCTGCTACTGGAGCAGTTTCATCCTTATCCAGAAATAAAAAAATTGTAAGATTATGCCAAACACATGATTCAATTTAGGTCAAAGCACTCAAAGCACTCTGGCCAGCAAAATCCCTTGCAATGGACTGGCTTGTTTTACTGTTGACTTTTATACCTTTTCAAGTGGTTTTTTTGGTTGTTGTTTGATTGATTTTTTTAAACAAGGGAAAGGACTGGATTTTTAAAATCTGAATTACCCGTGCAATAGGGAACTGTGTAGTACTAAACACGTTCATCCAGTCTGTACCACCTCCGTTTTTATTTGTTCCCATCCCAAACTAACTTAAAGCATGTCTGAGAAACTGAAGCTGCAAGTCTTTCAAGTTTCTTGTTTAAAGCATGCAAGCACCTACAACTTGAAGGGCAATGAAAGACACCCTAAAATGTTCACTCCAGAAATATCCATTCACTGAAAACTATGCTCCTTTCTTTGTCCTCTTACCTAGACATCTGTTATTACTAGATGGTATAAAACTAGGATGCAATGCTTATGTCCAACCTGATCTCCATTGATGTGAGTTAAAACTATCTTCCATGGAAGCTGGAGGAGTTAGAGGGGATTAGAAACAATACAAAATGAGACTCGGGATTCTCATTTCCATGTTTGTTTCTGCTGTGACAGCGTAATGTGAGATTAAAAATAATAATAATAAATACATACCAAGAAGTTTTTATGTAGGAAACCAACCACAGTCTTGGAGAGAAAACCATGAGACTGCATGATGTGACATGCTGCAACTCTGTACCAATGAAGGCCTTGTTTCTTCTTAAATAAACAAAATTATTCTGATTCACTAAGAATTCTGCTCTCGAAAGGAATGGAACCAATAAACTAAATGAGGATTAAATACCAGATCTTTTCATCTTTCAAGGCATTAAAGGACCAAAATAATCAGACTTTCAAATGCTATGTCAAACTTCACAGAGCAGAAAAGCAAACTCCTTGCTTGTTTTGGCACAGAAAATTCTTTATAGCTTACACTTCCTGTAACTCTGAAAATACAATATTACGTTTGCTTACCCAACAGATCATTTTCCTAACCAAAAAAGGACAGCTTCTTTTATAAACACTACCAACTAAAGACCATTCTGCGGGAAGTACTGCGTTATCTAGCTTCTCATTGTAAATAGTTGCTTAACTTTTTAAAACATCTTCAACAAAAGAGAAATTCTACATAATTAAGTACGTGTTTTGTATAAAAAGTGATGCTTGAAGTTCCCCAGCGAAGTATAAAGGATTAAATATCTCAGGTAAAACAGATGTTACATGGACATCAACAATTAAATGTGATTATAATAGCAGAAGCAAAAACCTTAATCATTATTGTCACCCTGAACTTTAGTATGGGAGACACACACATAGAACTTGGTGTGAATGACTCTGCAAATGATTAATGGTAACTGGGAATAACAAGAGAGCATTCTGGCTAGTTCCTATCAGTTACTAACTTCTAGGAAGAAGCATTTCAAAAGCCCAGACTGGTTCAAGAAAAAATACATTCAGTACAGGCTAGTGATTGTGGGTGGTTCAACCAATTCAGTTGTGCTTACTGAAGGTCAAGAACTTTTCTACTTCGGGCTTCTCGACTTGGGCATCTAAAGTTTGAGATGCACTAAAAAAAAAATAGTCACAACTCATGATCCCAGACATCATGGAGCTAAATTCACTTTCAGGCTTCAGTAGTTAGAAATGCTTTTGGGAATTAGTGAGAATTTCCATCTTTGAGTGGAAATAACCATCTGAAAATTATTGGACAGATACACAAAGACAGATACAACCTTTAGCAAGTTCTCATTCAATTATGCAGTTTCTCAAGCTTTTATTGCTTGTGTCTTAGAGGCATTTAGGATGAGACATCTTCAGAGAAGGGCAGAAGGAAAGACAGCCTATATATGAATATCATTACTGAAACATTGGTTCTTTTGGTCTTCACACTGCTATTACCTCACATCATTCTAGATACCAGCCACCTCAGAAGTAGTTCCAGACACACTATTATCCTAGTGCTCTCCAAAGTGGCATGTCCAACAGTGCCTGGTGGCTTTACATTTTGTGGAAGCACCTTGTAGTGTCTGGTAGAATGTCTACTGTAGTTGCGAATGCAGTCAAGTCATTCACAATGTCTCTCTCTCACTTGGATTCCCTGAGGAATGCACTAAATGGTACTACAAAGGTTTTTTTCTCCATGAAAACACTTCTTCATGAACTACATAGGAATATAGCAGGGCCTGTCCTCCTCTGTGAAGCTCAACTGAAAGCTTTTATGTTACAAAATGTTGTGAGGAGGGGACAGAGACACGGAATAGCCTTATCTCTTCAGAAAATCAGGCTAAAAATTAAATAACAACGAAGGCCACAACAGCCATACCTGATTACACCAAGAGGGTCTAAATCTTCCTCCTCCTCCTCTTCCTCTTCTTTTTTCTCATCTTTCTTGGCACTCTCTGATGTTGCAAGCTTTGAAATTAAGTCAGGCATCTTCTCCTCTTTGAAAAAATCCAATGCATCATTTTCTTCTTTCTCTTCATCGTCAGGAACATTTTTACCCTTCAAGTCGATGACACCAGTAGATTTTGTTCCTGCAAAATACAATTACACAAGCAAAACTGAAAATACAGGACAACAGCCATGTTTTGTTTCATGCCTTGCACCTGTTCCTCATGATTTTGTTTGAGGAATGAAGTACACAATCAGCTTTTGTGAAATTCTTCCAGTATTCCCAACTGTCCCCAGCTCTATTCAATCCTGTGTCTTTATACTTCTGATCTGTTTACTGATTTAAAGTTGCCAAGTAGAGAAAGGCAGAGGAAATTATCTAAAACCTAGTTGCATATGCCTAATCTTCTCCTTTATGTTCCTTCTGTTGTCAGTGGAAACAACAGAATTTCCAGTCAGTGAGTCACCACATCTAAATACAGTTGTTTGACAAATAAGCTTCCTTCTGAAGAGCCTGTTTCTCCCCACTGGCTACAAAGGGGGCCTAAATGCTCCACTTTGCTGTATATAACTAACCTTCATATAACTAGAAAAGATGAAGTCCACTTTTTGTTACTGATTTAATTACCTTGGGCTAAAATACATCACTGGACAGTGTGGAAAACAGTTTCCAATGCAGTCCTTCAATTTACACTCAGAAATGAAGTCTGAAGTTCTAACTCTCTTCACTATGCAAGATCCATCAAACTGAACAAACTCAGCAAACTGAAAGATGCACACTGAGAAAGTCTTCTCACCACACTTGTTATACGGAAAGCCTTTGAGAAAGAGAAGAGCTCATAACTACTTTGTTCTGTGGAGTCTCTGGACGTTCAGGAAACCAATTTAAAATAATGAGACCAGCTAAAAATAGGCTAGCTTAAAAACACTATGGGTAGATAAAATTCCTACCTTCATCCTTTTGACTATTAAATTAACATGGCAAGTGAGACTCATCTCACCTAGCTTTCATGACTGCATGTGCCTCATCAGCTTGGACAGAATACAGTAACTAAATGTGCACATCTACACTGAACAAGTGGTCTTATGCTCCCCTTGTAGGCAAAGGACTGCTGGTGAAGGCAGACAGAGGAGGTTAGGATGCTGCATATTATATCCCCATATAGATAAATATCTATATTTTGCCACGTTAATTCTCCCTAAACACCACTTTATATATTGACTATGTCTCCAATAGCTTAAGGACCTGTAGTGTATGTTCTGAAGTTCATCTGGTTTGGTAGAGTGAGACACGTTATTCTAAGGTAGATTTTGATAACTAGGTCACATTAGTTGTACATAATCTGTTCACAGAATATAATGACTCATTCAGTCTCATAGACACCTGCATCATATACATAAAACCTTAACACAAATTCAAAATTCTCTGTGGTCTACTTTCAAGAGAACGCTGACAAGGAGAGGGGATAACTCTCAAACTTTATCTGGATAAATCCTTTAGCTAATAATATGTAGTTTTGCCTCATTTCCCCTCGACTTTAGGAAGCTGTTTTCAATTGTGGGTTTCATGACTGCTAAGGCTTTGTTTACTGGGATGCACACTTTGCTAGTCTCACAGAGCTTCCAACCTGTCCACACTTCACACTTCTGCAGAACTGTTTGCACATGGTGAGTTGCTAGTTCCCTGCACCTTTGGTTCCTTAAAACTAACACTACACTAAGAACCCTGCACAGCACCAGGATGCTGTATTCCCTGCTCAGCAACACTCAGATGAATTAAGAGCAGAGAGCCCATCTGTTCCATTCATTCACTGACTCCCTGCTACTTCCAAGGAATTTAAGAAAGGATCCATATGAATCATTAGAAGAGGCAACAAGAACTGGACACAAAGATAAGGAAAATTAAGGAGAGAAAAATAAAAAGCTAGAGAATGGGTTTAACTAAGAAAGTATCAGACTTTTAATCAGAAAGTCACTGTCAATAATTTGCTTTACGGTCTACTTTAGCAAGACCTAGCAGTTTTATCAGGAATGAAAAACAGACAAAGCATGGAAAAGTTCTTCACTAAGGGAGCCCTGTGCAGTCCTTTCAGGGTGCATCCCTCTGCTGACAATATATGATTATTTAGCCTTTGAAACTTACATGTTCTGAATCACAGCTTCAGTAAATGCCTAATGGAAAATAGAGATTGTGCAACTGACACTTTTACAGTGACCATTTTGGTACTTCCAAAGGAGACGTGTCCACTGAAAAGAGTGGAAAATAACAGCAAACATGATCAGAAAGAGTAGTAAGGCATTGGCACAGGCTGCCCAGAGAGATGGTGGTCACCGTCCCTGGAGATGTTCAAGAGATGTGGAGATGAGGCACAGAGGGACATGCATAGTAGGCACAGTAGGAATAGATTGGTGGTTGGACTACATGATCTCAGAGGTCTTTTCCAACCTTAACGATTCTATGATTCTTTGACTGTGTAGCACTGTAGATGCACAAGAGAATATTTTTAGTGACAACCTTTACTCTGGCATTCTCTAGCTCTTGACTACCTAAATCAAGTACCTAATAAGGCTTGTGTTAAGGATGTTTGTGGGAGAAGGGACATTCACGTGTTTTAGTTACCTAAAAATTCCAGTAACTCAGGACTCGTTGCTAGATCCTCATCTTTTGAGATGAATTTCATGATATCATTGAACATCGCTCTTCGTTCATAGATGTCAGATTCTCCCACAAAGAGAACTTTTCTAGGCAAGAGTGGAAGGGAAGCATGTGGATACCGTGCTGATAGTCTGTGGTAGAGCTCCTCTATCTCGCTGTACTTCTTGGACACCTGAAATAGAATGTGTTGTCTGGTTAAGTTTCTTCAAAGGCAAGAGGGAGACATGGGCAGCAAGCAACAGTTAAGCACTGTGAAGCATTAACCCTGGAAACTGAAGTGGAAAAACATGTATTACCAAAGAGCTTTCCATATAGCCTAGTAAAAGCCTGTTATCTACACAGTCAATCCCAAAGTACTGTTGCTGGTCTTCTTATTCTGTTATTAAAATCTGCTCCCTAATGAAATAGAAGTTCATTGCCAGACACCCAGCGTCCATTTGTCTGACTCACCACCTAATTAAATACTGAGAAGATCACTGCTCCAGATACTTTCCTCTGACAGTTAGAATTCCAGCCTGCTAGAAGTGAGCTATGTGGTAACCAGCTCCAAAAGACAGGAGGCACAGCCAGCTATGTACCTGATGGAGAAAACAGGATGAATCTTTCTGCCACCATATCAGAAGACAGATTTCTCAGCCTTGCTGGGTTTCAGTGTGCTTCTGGCTGTCAAGGTGTAAACAACTGGCACACTTGCAGCCCTGCACAGCACCCAACACAGAAACTCAAGGGCAAAGGCCTCAGCTGATCCCTGAGTCCTTATCTGTGAGAAAATAAAAAGCAACCACTTGGCCATGGCCTACATGTTCTTGTTAAGTGAGAAGATGCCAACAGTGGAGTCACTCCTTCTGCAGACAAAGACAGGAAGACTGAGGAGAAATAAGGCCCAAGATACCACAGGAAAGTGATAATCATGGGAATGCTGGTTAGAAATAGGGTGGATTCTGTGCCACAGCCAGTTTTGAATTCAAAACTGGAAAGCAACACACACAGAAAGACCCCCACAAAAAGAAAACATGCTGTCTGTAATTGATATTATGGTTATAATGGAGATATGCTACGGGACCGTGGTATTATAAGGACAATACATTCATCTTGATGCTCCACAGCTCCATAATCTATTAAAGCATTTCAACAAATACAGAGATTTGGATTTAAAAAAACAACTAAAAATCTAGTGCAAGGAGAGTCTTCATGGATCAGATTCTCTCCTAGGGTGGAAGAGCTATCCTCCTGTAACATATGCTGATGAACTCTAGTGGAGTGAATCCCAATTAGCAGTGCTATGTAAGAGATGGAGAGACACAAGCACCACATCTTCTATCTTGGGATAGAAGAAGGCAGAATGCTTCCACCAACACAGCAGTAATAGGTCAACCCACAAGAAGCATAGAAGTAACTGGGAAACAAGCTGTAGATTAACTCAGAACCCTTAACTGTATCTATACAAGCAAACTTAACAGTATCAAGGTCTGTTCCCCAGCAATGAAACTTGATAGTGTGTGATAGGAACCTCATAGTGCCTACTGGAACCTGATAGCATCTGGCACAGTTTTGCCCAGGCAGATAGCACTCCCTCAGCTAGATTTTCAGTCCAAGATCCAGCCTGGCACAGAACACTCAGTAGCCAGTTCAGCCACTGCCAGACATTGTGAAAGGTAAAAAAAAAAAAAAGTTTCACACTATAGATGCAGTCATACTATGCTAGCTGGCCTCCAGGTCAAAGAACAGGCCCCGACTTTATTAGTAGACACACCTAGACTAGTCCACTGAGCTACACGTAGCCATTAAGAACAATAGCCACCCTAGCTTTCATGCTTCCCTGCTTTTCAGAGTAATTATCAACCAACCCAGAAATGTCTGTATTTCTGATGTACAATGATCTCTGTGGGTTCAGTCTCCACCAGTAAAAGGCAAGCAGCTCTGCAAGAAAGATCAGAACCACGGAAACAAAACCAAGTTGATAAGGGAATGAAATAATAGGATTTTACACTTGCTTCCTGTAAGCAACACAGCTAACTGTAGGCAACACTGTACTCTGCACGCAGGACCCAATGCTCAATTCAGCAGCCAGGGACTAAAGTGATGGCAATAAAGAGACGTTCTCAGAATAAGACAATCCTCCCTCTGAAAAAAAAAACCAACACGAGAGAGGAAAGCAATTCTGGAATTTCTGAAGTGCTGTACATTTTTGCTTAGCTGTTCCCCAATAGCACTCTGAACAGGGTATGACACCTGAGTCCCTTCCAAACATTCTGTGTAAGCATGGGCGTAAGGGCAGTGAGGAAATAGCTGGTGTTTTTTCAACAGAATAAACAACAATTACCCTCTGCCCAGAAAAAGAATCAAGTCTGATTTGCGAAAAATGCCTAACATCTAATTAATTGCAATAATGCATAACAAATTCATGTCTGAAACCATTAGAAGACGGCAGCCAATCAACAAGACCAAGCCAAAACAGCTTTATAGTACTCAGAAAGGACCACTGAACTGAGACATCCGAACTTGTTTCTCTCCCCTTTTAATTATTATCCCTCCTTTATCAAACACCGTAAATTATTCATAAATCTCAATTTATGTCTAATTACACCACTGAACTTAAAGTAAACACGCACCCTCGCATCCTATCACTAATTGAGCCATTGTGAATCTGCACGGGTTCTGCACAACACCACGTAAGAGCACATACAGTGTAATTACGCTGTATCCAAAGCATACTAACAGGCTGCCCAAAGCCTGCAACACGGCGTGCAAACTAACATCCAGCAGTGTGGGGATGCCCTCTGCTGGGATAAAGATGTGAAACCTCCAGCCCAAAGCGCTCCCCACCTAAGCCCAAGGCTGTACCCAGCAAGTCCATAGCTCCTGCTGGCTCCTTTTCTTCATCCCATTTGATTGATATTAAAATATTTGTCTTATGTTACCTGTCATTCCTCCAGGATCCTGCAATTATCCTCTTCCCCTCCCTGCCTCAAACCCAACTCACACAAATGCTGTTGCCCTAAGCCCCCACCTGCAGAAGCTGGCCCGAGTGCACCGACTTCAAGGGAGTTCTGTCAAGCTGCAATATCAAAGGCTTGATTTACTTAACTTCAAAAGAGTTATCACACATACAGCAAAGCATGTGCATATTTGCCAGATCAAGACCCTATCTGCCTGTAACAATTAACACTGAACTCAGAACTGAAACAGAGACAGGGATGGGTAGAGTGGCTTTGGGCTTTTTTGTTTTATTTTTTAACAGGAAACAGATAAGTAAGTAAAATATGATCACATATAGCTGAAGGTTAAGAAAACCACGGGGAAGTTCAAAGTGAAAGACTGTAGTTTGCTGCTAATCCCTCAAATCTCATGCACGTGCCTTACCCCCTTCTTCCCAAGAACCTCATGCATGAAAGCACGCATTAATGCCTGGAGGACACGAGCCTGGGACTCTCAGATGTGTGTAGGAGAATTTGATTCCACTCAGTATTAGTGGGATTTAATGTCTCCTTTCCCCAGGCTCCTTTTAATGCCTCAAACTTGTCTTCATAGACTTATTATTCACAGTGAGATTTCAATGAAATAGAGGCCTCAGAGAGAGCTGAGGCTCAACCCCTGTGGCCAGCCAATGCACACTAGTGACTAGACTTAATTCTACAGTATTTCATGAAATACATATAATTTCTGTGACTTTTAAAAGTCCACTTCTCCACACTGTCAGAAAGTAGTACAGCAGCACTATCCCTTAAAACACACAGCAGCTTCGGGTTAGGAATCAAAAGCATCCCTACCCACAGACAGCACAGAGCATTCGAGGTAAGCAATACCAGAACTGATGTTGCTCAGAGATCTCACGGTTATGCATTACAGTAGATTTTAATTACAGGACCACCTGCTTGTTCTTCTCACCTGTTTCACACAGCAGAAGAGCAGCATGCTAATATTTCCTTTTTTAATCAACAGGAATTCTTAACAGCTGCTGAACCTATTGCTACACCGAACACTGCTCTCCCATCACAGAGGTTTCAGCGTGAAGGAATTTATCTCCCCAGCATATCTGTGTGGTCAGGAAACAGCAGCCCCAGCTCAGGGATTGTGAGGCTCACAGAAAGTAGGCCAACACATGCCAACAGGCAAGAATCAAAACACACCCACATGCTTTTATTCTTTCATTTTATGAGGGGAAGACAGTTCTGTAGTAAATTCCCCCTCAAAATGCGCTGTGCCTGTCCAACACCAGTAGTTACTTGCTCAGTTTAGAAAAAGAAAGAGCTCAACTAACAAATGTTACTTGTAAAAACGAAGCAAATTAACCAGGCACAAACAGAAAGCACTATCTGTCAGCTGGATTTTTAATTAGGCTAGGAAGAAAGAAGCTCATTGGTAAAGAAGGTGAGGTGTGGCTACAAGACATGTATTTTAGATAAACAAAGCCTTTTCTTCTCACATAAAATGGTACATCTACAGACAATAATTAAAGGTTACTTTTGCAGCAATACTTGATGCAGTATGAAAGATAAAACCAATTTCATTGTTTCAGCAGGACAAGAGGATTCTGACCTTTGAAAGAAATGCAGCTGAGTTCTTTAATTACCAAACAGAATCTCAAGGTTAAGCAGTTCTAAAACCCATCTGCTGTATTTTACACATGGCATTATTTTTTTTTAATTAAAAAATCCCTTCTGTTTCTAAGAACGTAGATCTGAAGGTCGCCAAGATGTGGATTTCTTCTTCTGTTAATGCTTCATAAACATTTCATTTGAAATGCTGACTTTGCACAGTCCCATTATGGCTGGGGAACCATAGAACTCTGGATTGCTTAAACCCACAGTAAAGGGCAGTAGATCCCCAAGTCAGATATGAAGCCTCTTTCTGCTGTCTGTCTAGCTTTGGTCAGAGAACCTTCACACATCTCGATCCACTGGTCTAAACCACAGTGCTGAGATCAGAGCTCACTTAGGAGATGCTTCTGTCCTGTCTTTTCTCAGAGGACATCACGAAGTTTTTTGTGCAATAAAGGCTGTACCAAACACATGCAGCACAACAAGTTTCACTGCTGCCACCTAGGGCATGAGAAGGTGGAGGACAGTGACTTCAACTGGAAGCAGGCAGAAAAGCAGCTAGACAAGGAACATCAATTTACAAGAGAAAGGAAGAGAGGAAGAAGGAGGAGAAAAAACAAACAAACAAACACAAAGAAAGCCAAAGGTTCCCAAAATACAAATCTGGCTCCAAAGTTGGATTATCATATCCAGAGCCAATGAAATTCCTACCACACCTACCAGTCTTCTGTAACCCGTCATCTCAGTGTTGTGGCACTGGCTCTGTCCTCCAACCTCCCAGATTGTATAATTTCAACAATACAGAAAAAAAAAAAAGAACATAAAAAAAGTTTGTCTCCCATTCTTATCACATACTTGGTGAGGCTGAACAGGCAGACTGCTGTTTCTGTTTCCTCCTTCAGATGTTTCATCTCACACTTTGATGTGCTGGACATGCTGCCCAATGGAACCTCCCCACCCTACTGTTCTCTCACACTTAGCTTGAAAACCTTCCGAGGAAGGGTCACAGTTTCTGTTTGTGCTGGTACAACACCAAGCACAATGGGGCACTGTGCAGACACAAAGCACTACAGGTGACACACAGTCACTACCTTTTGGACAGAGGCGACTGAAATTCAACCAAAATCATGCAAACGAGGGATTCAGGTGCCTAAATGCAATCAGATAGAGGTAGATGCAATGTACATTCTTCTACTTCATTCTATTCCAGGGCTGTGCTGATGTTCTTACATCTTGCATCAAAGTCCATCGCCCTCTGCAGGCATCTCAGGCTTCTCAGATAGTACCAGCCATGCACAGTAAGCAAACTGAGTTCACAGATTCACATCATAGACTCACTGCTACATCCTTTTCAACAGTACTGCAGTGACTGCAATGGGAAAATCCTGGTCAAACGCAGATATCTGAACACAGAGAATAAACAGCTCTGTCTATACACAGGCATCTATGCCATCTCAGATGCTCTGGGGTACCCAAGGCGGTGTGTGGGACAGGCAGATATCACATGGGACCTATGGGAGACCCACAGCACTCTGAGTCTCCCACTTTTGAATAACCCTAAGGCACCTCAGATAGTCTAGACAGAGAGTGGTGCGCAACTCAATTGAGCCTGAAGCATTTCAGCCTGGCGCCAAAGCCCCCCACCCCAGCTGTCTAACATACAGAATGCTTTCCCTTTACAGTCAAAGCATAGAGGCATTTCCAGAGGATGAGTCACCCCATTCCCCTTCTTTTCACTGACCACAAAAGCAGTGACAGACTCAGATTAAAATATCTAACTTACAGAGAGATTAATTAGGACAGGTGAATCCCTCTGCTCCTTCCAGTAATACATACAGAAGATTTGCTGGAATGAATCGATGCAAAGCATCCATTCTCCAACCACCCAGCTCAGAGTTTTAAATTACTTTCAGATACCAAACTATATAATATATCAGACTCAGTCAGCTGGAAAAAAAAAAAAAAAAAAAGACAAATGTTACTCCCATCAGGCTACGCCACAGTTTTCTTCTTCATAAAGAACAAAATGCCAGGAGGTCAGACCTGAGAAGAAATCAGAAAGGTTCACTTCACTTGAGAAGAACAGCTGAGTGTGAAAAATTCCCTTACTCAGAGAGAACAGACTTGGGAGTGGATAACCTCAGCAGGCAGGGGGAGCACAGTAGGAAGTCTGCTTCTCCTCAGTGTAGAAGAGCTGATTTCAACTCCTTTCTCTAAGTGAAGCACAGTGTCAGATAACAATAACCAGTTTAAAACCGTAGTTTAGTCAGGTTCCTCCTTTCACAGAGATGCATGGAAATAGTGCATAACAAGCAGGCATTACAGCAGAAAAATAGCAATCCCACATCCCCTTCTCTCATCAGTCCCTGTCTAGCCCTTCCCCTGTCCTACAGGGATGGCTGATGAATGCTGTGCAACACAGAGGCTCAAGAACAGGTGTCAATTAGTACTAAGCAAGAAACACCCAAACACCACTTTTAGCCAGGATGATTCCTCAGCTGTCACTACAGAATGGCCACATGACAACTGCCACTGGCACAAAGAAAGCACTGCAAGAGAGAGAACCACTCGTTTCCCCCTGTAACGAGAGGGGAAAAGAAAACAGTCTCTTTTGCCAGCACTTTACCATAGTCTGTCACTTAAGGAGTGCAACAAATGTCAGAGATTTGCTCCTCACCACGGACCTTTTCAGAGCATTGCCAGATGTTTCTTTATCTGCAATTCAGACTGTGCACAAATCCATTTACCAGCTATGACTGACTGAGCATGAGTTATACTAAGGCTAAAGGTCTACCAGGTAACCATATGTCATTCTTAACAACACAGTTACCACCAAAACACCTGAAAAGTGCAGATACTTACAGCATGCAAAAGTCTGCTACATCAGAACCAAAATAAGCAAAGCTGATTACAAAAGAAAAAAAATGATTGCTAACATGGCACCAACCAAACATTTACCATAAACTGAACAACATCCTCAGGTTTGTGCTTTGCTGATTTGAAGGCAGCCAGTCGGGTCACCACGACAATGTGATACTCCACGTGGCCAGACATCATCTTCCCACGGACCTCCTGGTATTCCGGCACTGATAAATCCAGCCCAGTGTGTGCATTCTGAATTTGTCTAGGAAGGAAAATACACGCAGAGCTCAGGCACCGGCACACACACTTTTAAATATCCTTCTCTCAGGATCCAATTCAAAGCTCCAGAAAATCAGTACTCCCATTTCAGCAGGGCACAGGACAAACCCTACACCGCAGCAATACCAAGTTGCACAGACAGCACCTATCACAATATGAAATAATACATACTGGTTTTGAATATTACAGTCCCAGCAAATGCTGCTCTACCCTGAAGGACAGATGAGAAGATGTTGTGATCTCCCATTGCTCTGGTCACATTTCATGCCAAGCCCTACACACCTCCCCTTTGTCTTAGGACATCTCCAAGAAAGGCAGAAACGAGAGCTGAAAGAAGGAACTTGCCTGGATGCAGGGACAACTTTATGTCTGTAAAAGCCACCCAGGTGTACAAGATTAAAGCTTGAAATACTAAGAGATGTTGGAGCAGATTGCTGAGCCAGCCATGCTGTTTCCACCCATGGAGCTTCTTGAAGAAAATTAACAAACGCCTATTAGGAAAGTCCTTAAATCTGGGTATTTCAGGTCCCCTGAGCAAGTCGAAGCCATCTATGGTCCCTCTGAGCTGCCTTCTGGTTTTGACATGTTCTGTCAAAACTTGGCAAGTGCCTTTGAAACTCAAGTTTTCCCAGAAAGGCAACCTCTGATTCTTCAGTGCAGAACTGAAGAAGCTTTTTAATGAGGTCATCTCAAGAGTTCTCTACAAAGCCAACAGCAACAAAGAAGGGCCCAGGCCAATTTTTTACCTAGTCCTTTTTGCAAACCATGTCCTGCTCTAGCTTTTTTATGGTTGTTTCATTTTATTTTGACTATATGTGCCAGTACAGGAAATGCTTTACAAATGCGTTACTCAAAAGTTGTGAGTGCAGTAATGACAGCAAATACTCAGGAGTGAGTGACTTCTGTTAACACAGCCACAGATGGAGGATGAATGATAAATTAAACTCCTTTTCAGGAAAAAAAAAACAGGAAAAAAAAAAACAAAAAAAAAACAACCCACCAACAGAACAGCATTAAGCCAACCCTTCTGAATAGCCTTATTTACCTTCAAACATCAACCACGTACTGCAGTGAAAACTTCATTGTAGAAGTCACTGCATTGAAGAGTACTACAAACATCATGAAGTTGATAAGGACCCACCTAGAGCCAGGCTTTTGACTTCAAAGCTGTTAGAAGTCCCCGCTAAAATGACTGTAATGGAAAGTGATTAGAGGGGAAGGGAATCACAGAACTATAGGGGCTGGAAGGGACCCCTGGAGATCATTGAGCCCAACCCCACTGCCGAAGCAGCTCCCTGGACCAGGCTGCACAGGAAACAGCCACGTTTTTATTTACTTGCTTAATGCTTCATGATCACTTTCATTATCACCTCTTACACAAAACCTACCACTATTACCTCTTCCATTGCAACAGGATGTTTGTTTGTTTGTTTTTAAATATAATGATGACTCTAAACCAACAGAGTTCAGCAGGGAGGCTGAGACGGGTACGAGGCAACATCGAAAGCACGCTCTGACTCCTGGGATGCCTTGGTTTCAAAGCAACGAGCCTCCAGTTGTACTTTGTTCGAACTGAAGCATCCACAAATCCCACACAGCCTCGCTAAATTTTTTTTTCATTTCATCTCAAACACAGCGTTTTTCACACTAGGAGCTTTAAAAAAGAAACCAACAAGGAAGCCGGCTCCTTATTTAAACCTAGACCCGTAGCTGTAAAGTTACACTCCGCCTCCAACACAGGCTGCTGGAGCTCTCCGTTAGCTCCACTGCCGTGAATCGCACGTCCTCCGGGACAGCACCGGCCCCAAGCGCCCCGCGGAACCGCGCCCACCCGCCGCCCCCCGCCCGGCCGCTACCTGCTGCTGACCAGCACGGCGCTGCGCTGCATGGCGGAGGAGCGGGCTCCTTCCGGCCCGCCCCGGGGAGCTGAGGCCGTCACGGGATCCCGCCTCCCCCGGCGGGCCGGACGCGGTGCAAAAGGAGCGCTGGGAAGAAAAGGGCGGGCAGCGCCGTAGTCGGCAGGATTCGAACCTGCGCGGGGAGACCCCAATGGATTTCTAGTCCATCGCCTTAACCACTCGGCCACGACTACGCCGATGTTTGAAGAAGCTGGCGGCAAAACTCCAGTAATTTATCTCCCTGTGTGCAGTGCCCCACACTTCCTCTTACACCAGTTTCCTCTCCAGGTCTCGCTGTCCGGCAGCACAGACTTCAGGTGTGGCAGCCACTCCTCCCAGCTTTGTGTCGTGTTAAAGGAGAAATGGAAACCAAACCTCCTCTGGGTGTCCGGAGAGAGGGGCAGCACCCAGGGGAAGATTAGCGTTTCATCCAGGACGCAGGCACCAGAAGGAGTCAGAGATGTGATGGGTTGCACAACCTATGCCGTCCAAAGCATCACAGAATCAGAAAAAATAAAAATCGTACAAAACTCAAATCGACAGAAGCAAACTGCATGATGCAGATAGAGCTGTCTGCTGGAACCACATAGCTATCTTGCCTTGACCAGAAGCAACATCTCAGAGTTTGGAGCATGACTTCATGGAATCACAGAGTGGCACAGGTTGTCAGGGTCCCCTGAGTCCATCTGCCCCAGCTCCTTCTCAAGAAGGGACACTCAGAGGAAGGGTGCCCACCGTCTGTGTTCCACTTTATGCCCATGGCCTCTTGCAAAAAAAAAAAAAAAAAAAACATTTCCTTCCTCTTTTTGACCCCCNTTTTGTGGGTTGGGGTTTCTTAGTTGTTTTTTTTTTGTTTTCTCCTTTTTTTTTTTTTTTTTTTTCTTTTTTCTTTTTCCTTTTCTGTCAGAAAAGATGACTGAGTGTCGGTCCAACCATGCACTCACAGTGCAGTGAGACTCCTTCATGCACTTGATCATCAGCTGCAGACATGCTGGGGAAGGCTGATGGAAGGATATGCAGCAAATCTAAGAATTAATACCATTAACACTGTAGCATCACTAACAAAGTTATGATTTCCTACCAATATTTGAGGTAACTGTAGCTGCTCCTCTCAACCTCATGGGTGTCTCATGTTTATCTATGAGTAAGCAAAGGAGAGAGGAAGAAACTGTCAACCTTCAGCACTACCTTCTTCTGGACGACTGGTTTCCTTTTAACTCTTCAGTATTGACTGGTTTTGTTGGTTGGTTGATTTATTTTTATCCATTCAGATGACAGGTTGGATATTAGGAAGAATTTCTTCTCAGGAAGAGTGATGAGGCATTGGATCAGGCTGCCCAGGGTGGTGGTGGAGTCACCATCCCTTGAGGTGTTTAAGGAAAGGGTAGATGGAGTGCTTAGGCATGTGGTTCAGTGGGCAACATTGATGGCAGATGGACAATTGGACTAGATGAACTTAGAAGTCTTTTCCAACCTTAATGATTCTGTGTTTCTGTGACAGCTCCAAACTGAAGAAAGTTGTCAGAGAAAAGGAGGGCAGTACAGTTTCAGTCAGTGACCTCTAAAAAGTGAAGAAAAATGAACAGGAGACAAGTAATTATGCTCAGTAGATGGATAAAGGAACTTCATTTGTGTTGAAGATGTATGAGCATTCATAAGTGTCTATATAGAAGGAGCTCATGATGAAATTTGGTTTCATTCTGAAAATCTCCATTAAGAGCTCTCCACAACACAAGTGTAATGGAAAAGGCAGATTTTAAAGAGTTTAAGGAGAGATGCTCATAACATCAATAGTTGGTGTAGCAGCTTCATCACTAAAGTGGCCATTCCAGTTTCACCATCATCATCAAAAGTACTTTGGCCATTACTATGCCACAAAAATAAGAGGAAAATGTGATGAGTTATTTTCAGATCTTAGAACTCTGACACCTAATATAGGCAATGCCAATTAAATTACATTACCCTTATAAATCTCGTGATTTTGGGATACCTTTTAAACACTTGTTCCAGTAATACAGTGGGGGCTGGTGAATGAATTGGTATCATCATTTTCCCAAACTCTTCACTAAATTCTTCATAGGGACCTGAAATTGTTTCTACTCTCCAGTCTTCATACCTGTTTGCCCTCCCACTAGCTTGCTGCACAAAACCAACAAAGCTCCTGCTTGTGTTTCCTTCAACAAGAATGTCCCATGGAAGAAGGAAAATCAAGAAGATTCTCAAGAAGACATTCAGCACAAGCCCGTGGATGTTGCAAACCCCATGCCACAGCCAGCCAGGTCAGCTCAGGGAGGGTGAGCGTAAGCTGTTTGTTTCTGGATTAATTCTTCTGTCCACTAGAGAGCACTCAAATCTAACCAATAAACCAGGACAGGCTGCTGGTGCTAACTGCCGTCCACTGCTGTGTCTCATCCTCTGGGACTCACCTCTGAAACCCGTCTCAGAGTCATGTCTGTCTTCTGGCCAGGACCACAGCCCTGGCTGAGTGTGATTTTTGGCAGCTCTTGGGTTTTCTTTTCATCTCCCCAGAGCTAACCGACCAGCAGCAGTGAGTTTATAAGACTCATGGGAATTAGCCCCCAAATTTTGGATCCCTGGCAAAATGCTCTGCTTGTAATCATGGATGTGGAGAAATCAGAGCCCTGCATAGGGTATAGTAAATAAAATGGAAGGGCTGGAGGGAAGCAAAGGACAGGAGAACGTACTTACATGCAAAATAAATTGGCTATAAAAACACATTTTAAAAGCTGAAATGAAACCTTTTTCAGCCTAGGTCATATTGGGAGAAATACAATATAATTTAATTACTGCACTGGAGTAATAGGATTCCAGTGAGATGATCAGTCACTTTATCGTTTCTGCTGCTATTGGTTTTCAGATGACAATTACAGAACCCAGGCACGAACCACCAGGAGATTTTATATTAAGACCAGAGTGCTGTGTGAGTTTCAAAGGTAGCCGAAATGCTAGATTTAAAGTCCACTGTTGTTATATGATGTGGTAAGGCTGCTGATAGCCTGTCAAGCCAGCCTTTTAATCTACACACCTCCTAAATTTGGGATCGATTTATTCTGGGAAGAAGGGAGGAGAGTTATATTGCTGTTCTTCATTATACCTCATGCTTTTCTCTCCTTTAAACAGTTAACCTGTAATACGATGAGCCACATGTCAGGAATAATCTAGTAGAAACCATAGGTAATCCCTGATGAAAGATAACCTGGCTCTTGCACTGCTGCAGCCCTAAAATTCCCTGTCTCTGAAGTCTGGGAGACCAAAATCATAGCTGCAACAAAAAGACGAGGTTTTCTGGTTTGCCTCAATTAAAAAAAAAAAAAAAAAAGTAATAATAAAATAAACCATGCAATAATAAAAAAGTCTGTGTTATTCCAAAACTCATCTATAGTAGGTAGAAACTGCAGACTTTCTTTTCCATCCTCCCTCCCTCCCTGCCTCCCTCCCTCTCTCCTTCCCTTTCTTTTGTTGCAAAGACAGATTGGGGTAGCTGACTTCTTCTATGGGCAATGAAGGGAGTATTTCCCCAACTCAAGGAAAGGTGAAGACTAGTCAGTAATGTGCATTTACAGCTAGACTCCCAAAAATCTGGCCGTGTTTTTCAAGTTAATTCTTCACCATGCTTAACCTAAGTTTTTGTTTACCTTGGTTTCCACCACTCCCACCAGGTAAGCTCTGGAGGTGTTTATCATAGTATCATATTCATGTCCATGTTCATTTATTTGGTTGGAGATAAACAAGAGCCCAAGGTCTACTTGGCTTTCATGCTTACTCTGGTTGTTCAGTGTTTGTTTGGAAATGACTCCTTTTATGAAGATCCTGTCTGGACCTCTTTCATCAAAAGATAAGCCTTTAGTAAATGTATACTTAAAAATCACTACAACCTTGCTGGAACAAGGCTTTGAAAGAATGAAGGCAAGGCTGTGCATAGGCAGGAATGGTCTGGGTTTTCAACACAGAAGCCCATCAGCTAATTAGCCTTGGTCTCCATCATCTCCAGAGCACCACTGCATGAGTAAATCAAACAATACCTGGGAGCAAGGACTGACGCTCTGTTATCAGCCCAATTACTTTATTAAAAGGATTCTTGATGTGTTTTCATGGCTTCAAGTTGTGCCAGGGGAGATTCAGGCTGTACGTTAGGAAATTCTTCTCTGTGAGAACAGTCGTGAGCTGGAACAGGCTGCCCAGGGAGGGGGTGCACTCACCGTCCCTGGAGGGGTTCAAGAAGTGTTTAGATGTTGTACTGAGGGACATGGTTCAGTGGGAAATATTGATGATAGGTGGACGGTTGGACTGGATGACTTTAGAAGTATTTTTTAATCTTGATGATTATATGAGTATATGATTTTCAGCCTAGAACTATGCTGAGCAGTTGCTGGGGCAATCCAGTTGTTAATACAAGCCAGGGACCATTCCCATCCAGCACTCTGGTCAGTAGCCCTGGAGACTAGGGGAGCTCAGTCATATGGACATGGGCTTGTCCATATCAATTCACCCTGGTGCCAAAGAATGGTCCAACATTTAATTTGCTTGTATGGACGTAGCCCAGGGTGCTAGTTCTGCTTCCACAATCAGGTCCACCTGGAGAGCTCACTGGGTGGTATAACAGCCTTTACATTTACAGCCTGTCTTATGCACACAGTACAGCCCTCGCCGTACAGAGGAAGAACTGTTGAGAAGATTTAGAGCATGATTGCACTTGCAGTTTCCACATCACTACATCATCAAAGCCCAGGAAGACCCTTAAGTCTCTTTGTGTCTTTGGCTCTCATTAAAACCATCAGCCCAGGCTTAATTTGTGCTGTAGGGTGAGGCACTACAGAAGGGATACAGGCAGAATTTCGCACCTCCTTGTTCTAAAAGCAAAGTGCTGGTTAGCAAACTGCTCTCTGCCCTCCAGGCCATCAGTTCATCTCATACAGTCACATCAGATCATTTCCCACTGCATTTCCATTCTGGTTGCAGAGCAAGGAACCACAAATGCCACGTTTTTGATTTAATGTACGGGATTAACGCAAGAATGACAGAACTCCCAATACATTGCAGATGTGATTCATCATCAGTGGTGTGCTGCTCAAGGATTTCTTCCCTCTGTATCAGCTGCAGCCTGCTGGTGCCTTCCACGCTCCCCCTTGCACAAAGGTTTGCTGCTATGAATCCTTTCACCAGGAGATGGTGCTCCTGCCCCGGGAATTAGCCCAGCTTCAAGCCGGACCCTTCCCGATGCTCCCGGCTTGGTGATGGTGCTCGGTCCGCCTAGCAGCAGATGATGCTCCCCTAGAGCAGCGGGTGACATGACTGTGTGCCCCCTGTACGCCCCAGCTGCCCCCCACATCTCACCCGTGTCCCCAGTGTGACCGGTAAGGAACCAAAGCTCCCACCTCCCAGCAGGTACCTCACACTGATAGCTGTGCTTAGGAGGGATGGATCCACCTGTTGATTCCTGCCCACAGGGATATTCCCAACAAGGAGACAATATCCCCTGCTTTCGGGGACAGACTTGCTTTGCCAGATCCCTGTCATATGGAGAATTATTGGGTTGACGTTATGGACTTCAGCTGATGTAGCTCCACTGGGCTGATTTATAGCTGGAGATAAGAGCATTGAATTAAATATGAGATCAAAACTCATATTTTGATAAACAATACCAAAGGATGGGAAGATAACCTAAAGGAAAAAAAATCTCCTTCCCAGGCCTCTCAGCTGGGTTCCTTGGTTAGCACTGTAGGAACCACTTTTGGAGGTCTTGCTCTCCTTCCAAAAGAGAAGGAAGGTCTACTGAAGGGCTTTTGTTTTCCTGGGATGGCTGTGCTCTTGGCAAAGTGTTTTCTGAACCTCCTGGCCCTTAGCTAGAGCATAGTGGTCAAGTAAAAAGTGGTGGACATTCAACTCACAGCAGAGTAAGCCCTCTGGGCCTGAGGGAAAACAGCCTACAGGACTTTGAATCCATTTGATGTTGCATGCATTGACTCTGTGCCTTAATATGTCTTACCTTCCCCAGCTATCCCTGTGTAGACAATCAGAAAAAAAAATCAGCTTGGCTTCAGATTCAGTAAGTTTTGGAAAGACTTGCTAGGAACATGGTTAGTGGGCATGGTGGTGACAGGTTGACAGTTGGACTGGATGATGCTAGAGGTCTTTTCCAACCCCAGTGACTCTGTGATTCTACAATAAGGTTTGGAAAGAAAATGATTGTGTTGCTTGGTTACTTGCTGGGCTGCCCCCGCTGTCACTTGTTGCCATCTCACTGAATGTTTGCTAAGCAAAGCCCCAAGAGGCTTCTTGTGTGGTCACCACATGGGAACATATTCTTCCAAATAACCACAAGCATTACACATCGTGACCAATGCAAACTTGCCAAGACTTGAAAATTTGGTGGAGCCCCACTGGTTTGGCTGATGGAAACAGCCACAAACGCCCCAGCTCTGAGACCTGGGGGATGTTTGTCACCACAGTTCAGTTTTGTTCCATCAAGCAGTGCTGATGAAGGTGAAGGTGAACAGCTACGGAGACAAAGGGCTCTGGGAACTATGGCACTGGGTTCATGGTCATTCCTTGAGGATCTCTTTTCTGCCTCAGATCCCTCCTTTGGGACCTGGTGAGGTGCTTGGTCCTGGTTATGTCAAATAACTCCTTCTTCCCCATGGTGAGGAGTATCTGTAGGGGGTGCCCTCTGTTCCAGGTGAGTCCCAGGCTGGCACCTTGCCAAAAGGGGAAAAAAAGGATGGCAAGAGAGTTTCTACAGCCCTCTGTAGAAACAGCTGGAGATGTGCTCCATATGCATAGGTACCCTTCCTTCCAAAAATCCATACAGAACAGTGTTGTGGAGAGACTCTGGTGATCCCTGGTACACAAGCATTGGCTTCATGGCATACTAGAGACAAGTTCTCTGTGTTCTCTCTCATACTGGAGACAGGTTCTTGGAGAAACATAGAGGCAGATGTGGCCCTTTAGCTTCATCTTAGGTTCTGGCAGACTTCTGGATTATTCGATATAGAATCACAGAATTCTTAAGGTTGAAAAAGGCCACTAAGGTCACCTGGTCCAACCATCCACCCATCCCCACCATGCCCACTAACCATGTCCCTCAGTGCCACATCTCCATGGGTCCTGAACACCTGCAAGGACAGGGACTCCACCATCCCTCTGGGCAGCCTGTGTCAGCGCCTCACTACTCCTTTGGAGAAGAAATTTTCCCAAATATCCAACCTATAATGACAACATGTCGGAGCTTTGTTTCTAAGTTCGTGCTGGAGTTACCAGGAGGATTTGTAGGAGTAAGGAGAGATAGAGCAGGGGATGGAGCTGGAGGCAGTCTCACCATGCTGCTGGAGAGTCACCATGGGCAACAGGGAGTGCTCTTGAGAGGAACAAGTCTCCTTGCTGGTGAAGTCAAATGGACATAAAATCTCCCGTGGTTATATGGGTTGTTTTTTCTGTATAAACTTGCTAATTGAGTTGTAAAATAAAACTACAGCCTTTCCTCTCCAATTTCTGCTGCTGCAGCCGCGTGCTAATTTGGTTTTGGAAGGGGGCTGGTAGAAGGTGGCCCTTTGCCAGCGTGGAGTTATGTGCAGAAGGGTTTACGTTGGGAGAGCAGGGTGTGTGTGCTCCAGGAGGGAAGGGGCAGGAGCTGGGGCACTTTGGGCAGCTCCTGCAGTGGGGCTGGGATGGACCGATGAGAGTCCAAGAAAGCCCATAAGGGTTTGGACAGAGCTGCAATGGAGAACAGAATTGAAACTCTGGCACCTCTATAGACGCTGGGCAGTGGAGAGGATGGGCTGTGGGATTGCACAGCCAGGCAGGATTTGCTGTGTGCACATGTGCCCATGGAGCCATGTGCTGATGAGGGCATAGTGTGCCTGCTGTGTGCATGCATCGCTTGGGGTTTTATGGCCACGTGCTTGCCCACGTTTGTGTCTTCAGATAGAGAACTCTCTCAGCCCCAGGGCACGTGGCACCGTGCGGTGCTGCTCTGGGGCTGGAAAACTGGAGAAAGAGAAAACTCAGGTGCTCAGTTGTGTCCATGTCATTTTAATTTTTAGCAGATAGACTGAAAAAAAAATGCAAGAGCAGTTCTGAGAGCCCTGAATTTGGACGAGCTTGGGGTTCCTCATGTATGGAATCATTGGAAAGGACCTCTTGGAGTTGGAAGGGACCTTTAATCAGGTCCAACTCCCCTGCAGTGGACAGGGACACCTACAGCTCCATCAGGTTGCTCTGAGCCCTGTTCTGCCTGACCTTGAATGAATGTGTGCCTCCACTGACACCATTTTTGCACCATTCACCATTCCCTGTGAAATCGTCTGCTCCAGAGGAATCCAGGAAGGAGGCTCCAATGCCATTGTCCCGAGCCCAAAGGTTCACAGATGGACTTCTGAAGCTCATTACATCCTTCCCTGACCTTTTCACTTCCTTCCCATTGGGGACAGTGCGCTTGGGAAGCCGGGAGCCCCACACAGGGCATACCCCATTGGGCTATTCTTTACTCAGACTGTGCTGAGGCACTGGCCGAGCTACCCAAAGCAGCTGTGGGTGACCCGTCCATGGAGACATTCAAGGCCAGGTTGGATGGAGCCCTGCACAGCCTGATCTGGAGGGGGCAACCAGCCCATGGCAGGAGGTTGGGGCTGGGGGATCTTTAAGGTCTCTTCCAACCCCAGGCGTTCTGTGATTCCACGGTGCCGTTGGTGGAGGTGGGATTGGGACAGGATGGGAGAAGTGCTGCTCCAAGCACTCAGCCTCCATGGGATGGCGATGTTAGTTGGCGTTAGGAACCCACGGGCTGACCGAGCACCTGTAGGATGACAGCAGGAAGAAACGCGAGAAGCTGCAGTGATAAATGCTCGTGAGAAGAGTTTGTTGTTTTTATGTTGTTTTTGTTCTTTTTTTGTGGGGGGGGAGAGG
>VXAB01001307.1:0-30915 GCA_013399175.1 Odontophorus gujanensis
GGTGGCTGGCCCGCCAGACATGGACGTGGACTGGCTGTCACGGGGCCGACTGCTCCAGCCCGCCCTGCTCAAATGCAAGATGCATTTTGACGGGCGCAAGTGCAAGCTGCTGCTCACCTCCGTGCACGAGGACGACAGCGGCATCTACACCTGCAAGCTCAGCACAGCCAAGGGTAAGTGGTGGGCACTCAGTCCCCAGGGGTTTCGCTCGGGATCCGGCCTTAGTGTGGAGCCGGGGGGACCTCCATCCCAAAGCGTAGCTGAGTGCTGGAGGTTTGGGGGGTAGAAAGCGCTTTGTGCCCCCCAGCAGCTGGTGTTGCAAAACTTCACGGGCTCTAGTGCTCCATGGAAGGGCACCAGTCAGTTCCAGCAGCCGAGCCTGCAGTCCACCCCACTCAGCCCCCTTCCAGCAGGTGTGCAGCTCCCAGGCACTGGGACATGTTTGTATCATGGCTGTACCATGCACCACGAACTGTCTGGCTTCCCCCCAGCTGCTTGCAGCACAGCAGCACCAATCCCCAGGCTCCAGAGTCCCCAGGCTGCTGTTACTGACATGTCTCTGCTGGCCCAGCACAAGGATGTGGGCGTTCAGCAGAGGCCAAGGTGACCTGTCCTCCTCCCCAGAGGTACCACTGGTGGCAGGAACCACCACAGACTCCTGGTTGCCTTGTTCTGTGCCTTCAGCACTCCCACCTTTCCCTCCTTCACCAGCCAGGGACAAGTATCCCTGTCCCATTCCCTTCCCCATCAGTGCTCCCATCCTTACTGCAACCATCCCTTTCCGAAGCATTGCACTTGCACCCCCAACTGTGACCCCCTGCTCCATAAGGACAGGGCACCCTCCCACAACACCCAGCAGGCAGCATCTCTATTGTTTGAGGAGAGGGAAGAGGAACTCCTCCGCCAGCAGAGCCCAGACCCTGTGCCTGGACACCTTGCACACGCACTCTGAGCTCCACAGCCCCCATGGGGTGACGTGCTGTGCCCTGCCCTTTGCTTTCAGCTCTGCCCTTGGCCATGTGACTCTCACCCTCCATACTCTCCTTGCAGATGAGCTGACCTGCAGTGCCCGGCTGACAGTGAAGCCTTCTGTGCAGCCGCTCTTCACCCGCAAGCTGGAGGATGTGGATGTGATGGAAGGACGGACAGCACGCTTTGACTGCATGGTCAGCGGGACCCCTGTGCCAACGGTCACCTGGAGCCACTTCGGTAACCCAGCCCTCATCCCACGGGGTCTGCACCCCTGGTGGAAACCCAGCTTTGGTCTTTGAGCATCAGAGGCACAGGACCAGGGACACCGAGGGCTGTGCTAGGGCTGCTGATGCCACGTGCATATCTCCACACAGGCCAGATGGTGCAGGAAGGGGAAAATGTGCGCATCCAGCAGGATGGGGGGCTGCACTCGCTGGTCATCGTGCACGTGAGCAGTGAGGACGAGGGGCACTACATGGTGACTGCCAGGAACACCCATGGCCACGTGGAGTGCTCCGCTGAGCTCTACGTGGAGGAGCCGCGGCCATCTGCTGCCTCCCAGATGTAAGATGGTGTCCCCCTGCTTGGTGCCCATGGGTCGTGCCCCAGCCTTGCCAGGCAGCTCCGTGCTGCTGGGGCTGGACTGGGTGCACTGAGCTAACAATGGGTGGCCACAGCTCCAAGCTGGAGAAGATGCCATCCATCCCAGAGGAACCGGAGCAGGCAGAGACTGAGGCGGAGTGCTTCACCATGCCCGACTTCCTGAAGCCACTGCACAACCTGGAGGTGGTGGAGTCCAAGGAGGCGGTGCTGGAATGCCAGGTGGCTGGGATGCCCTACCCCTCCATCACCTGGTTTCACAACGGCTCACGTATTGACAGCACCGATGACCGCAAAATGATGCAGTGTAGGGTTCCCTGCTGCCCTCCCCTTGGCCAGAGCCACCTCCTCCTGGGCACAACACTGCCCAGGAAGGGAACTCTGCACCACGCCGATGGGCTCTTGCATCCATCCCTGCAGATAAGGACGTGCATCGCCTGGTGTTCAGAGCTGTCAGCCACACGCATGCTGGTGTCTATAAAAGTGTCATTGCCAACAAAGTAGGGAAGGCCACATGCTATGCACACCTCTATGTCACAGGTAAGTAGAGTCACCACTGAGGGCTGCCACCCCTAAGCCCCAGGGTATGGACCCGGTGTCCCTATAGCAAGATGACGTCGGATGGGACCACGGGGCAGTCCAAGTTGCAGGGGAGTTGGTGCTGTATGGGAGCTCACCCCACTCCCCACCTCTCACATGCAGATGTGGTGCCAACCCCACCAGATGGGCCCCCCACTGTGGCCTCAGTGACCGGCAGAGCTATCACACTGACGTGGAACAAGCCCAAGTGGCTGGACACAGCCATAGGTGAGGGGCAGGGGTTGGGTATTGCTGTGACACAGTAGTGGGGGCTCTGCACTGACCCTGTCCCCATGCAGACCCTAGATCGGTGACCTACGTGGTGCAAATGCAAGTGCTGGGCATGACACAGTGGATGGTGCTGGTGGCTGGTGTGCAGGACACTACCTACACGGTGCACGGGCTCACCAAAGGGGCCCAATACCTCTTTCGTGTCATCACTGCCACCCCCAAGACCAACAGCAAGCCCTCCCCTCTAGTGGGGCCCGTGAAGCTACTGGATCGCGGTGAGTGCACAGCTGAGTGCTGGGGTGAAGGGGCAGGATGGGAGGCTGCAAGCCCAGAGCTGGGTGTGGGATCCGGAGGGATGGTGACAAAACATATCACAGGTCCCTACCTGGATGAGGCTCCAGTCATCCTGGACAAGCCTGATGTAGTCTACGTGGTGGAGGGCCAACCAGCCTCTGTCACCATCACCATCAACCATGTGGAGGCCACTGTCACCTGGAGGAGGTAGGACGCACCCTATGTGGTTCTCGGGGCACGCACCCAAGGGTGACATGTAGAGCTAATGGTGTGTGCCTGCAGGGGTGGGCAGGTGCTGGGAGAGCAGGAGGGAACATGCGAGATGACGATGCCGGATGATGACCAGCACTGCCTGAGACTGCTGCGCGTGGGTCGGGGGGCTGCGGGGCCGCTGGCCTGCGAGGTGAGCAACCGCCACGGCACTGCCCGCTGCACCCTCCGCCTCCACCTCGCAGGTAGGTGCCCCCGTGCTGGGGGGCCGTGCCCCTCTGCTGTGGGGGTGGCATCGTCCCATAGGGTAGCAATGCCTTGATGGTGTACCATGGCTGTGTGCCATGGGGGGCACTGCCCTGTAGCATGGCATTGCTCATCCATGATCCATACGCATATGCTGTGGGGATACTGTCCTTTCGGGTGGTAGTCATGAGGCTGACAGCCCGTGAGCTATGCATGCATATCTGGTGTCTTATCTGATTTGAGTAGAGGCGTCCTGCATGCCCCATGATCATGTGCAGGGGGTGGCATTGTGCCATGGGTGACGCTGCCCCATGGGTGGCTCTGTGCCATGACCCATAGTGCCCCTTGGCCACGTGCTATGAATGGCAGTGCTGCATGATGCCTCTTACCCACGTATGACAGGCACTGCTCCATGGCCATGAGCCACGAGGGAAGCTCCTCAGTACCCCACACCAGTGTCATGGGTGGCACTACCCCACAGTAGCTCACATCCATTTATAAAGGGGAGATGTGGCCCCCCTCTGCCCCATGTCCATGTCCATTGAGCAGCACTGCCCCATGATGCCCCATTCTCAGTGTGTTGTTGGGTAGCACTGCCCCATGGTGTCCCACGCCCCATCTCTCGGCAGAGGCACCACGCTTTGAGTCCATTATGGAGGACATCGATGCCCAGGAAGGGGAGACGCCCCGCTTTGCCGTGGTGGTGGAGGGCAAGCCGCTGCCAGACATCATGTGGTACAAGGTGGGATGGGACCTCAGCACCTTGTCCTGACTCACAGCCCACCAGAACCACAGCCCCTGCTCCCCTCCCTGTTTTGAGCTCCTTGTGCTGGGCCTTTGTGCTCTCCCCAGATGACACACGGTGCTGCACACGTTGGTGGTGGGAGCTGGAGGGGTAATGGCACGGGCCCCCCTGACACCTGCTGTACCCCCAGGATGGGGAGCTGCTGGAGGAGAGCAGCCACCTGAGCTTCGTTTACGAGGACAATGAGTGCTCCCTGGTGGTGCTGGGTGCTGCCGAGACTGATAGTGGGGTATACACCTGCACGGCCAGGAACCTGGCAGGAGAGGTCTCCTGCAAGGCTGAGCTGGTGGTGCGTGCAGGTACAGCCATCCAAGTCCTCTTGGCCCTGCACTGGGGGCCTGCCCCCGGCCCCCTGCTCAGCCCCGACAGCTCCTCTTTTTCCCCCAGCCCAGCCTGCAGCCGATGCCACCATGGAAGAAGATGCGCTGCACAAGGCACGACGCCTGACTGACTACTATGATGTGCACGAGGAGATCGGGAGGTACGGGGCCAGGAGATCCTCTGAGGACAGTCGTCATGCTCCAGCGATGGTCCCGGGGCATCTCCCTGCGGGTACAAGTGTCTACCCCAGCTTCTCAGCAATGGGGAGGTCTTCCCTCCCCACCGCCTCATCCCAACGGCATGTTTCAGGGGGGCTTTCTCCTACCTGCGGAGAGTGACGGAGAAGAGCAGCCGCCTGGACTTTGCCGCCAAGTTCGTCCCTGGCAGGACCAAGGCCAAGCAGTCAGCACGCCGGGAGCTGCACATCCTCTCGCAGCTTGACCACGAGCGCATTGTCTTCTTTCATGATGCCTTTGAGAAGAAGAACGCAGTCATCATGGTGATGGAGCTGTATCCTCCAGGAGCGTGGTGTGGGGACCAGGGGAGAGCTGGGGGGACAGACCGAGTGCATGGGAGCAAGGTGGGAGGAGGGCGTGGGCACAGCATTCCCTGTGCTCCTTGACCATTCCCAGCTGTGCTGAGGACGAGCTGCTGGACAGGATGGCAAGGAAGCCCTCAGTGTGCGAGTCTGAGGTGGGTGAAGTGGGCAGGGAGACAACGTGTGGCTGGGATACCAGTGTCCATCCCGTCCTGTGGATGCACAATGCTCACTGCAGTGTGCCAAAGGGAGGTGGCATCCCCCAACCTCATCGGGGCTGCTGCTGCCTGGTGCCACCCCACCTCTGCTCTCTCGCAGGTCCGCTCCTACATGCGGCAGATCCTGGAGGGGATCTGCTATCTGCACCAGCACCGAGTCCTGCACCTGGACATCAAAGTGAGTGCTACCTGGGCCCCTGCAGAGGGGGCAGCCCCTGTGCCTTGCTGCACCTCTTCCCAGTGGGAGCCCCCTGCCAAGCTCCCGCCTGCCCTGCACTCTCCTGTAGCCAGAAAACCTCCTGATGGCGGATTCAAGCAGTGAGCAGGTCCGGATCTGCGACTTCGGCAATGCACAGGAGCTGACGCCTGATGAGCCACAGTACTGCAAATATGGCACCCCTGAGTTCGTGGGGCCCGAGATTGTCAACCAGAGCCCTGTCTCCAGCGTCACCGATGTTTGGTAAGGGCAGCCAGGTAGACCTGGCATCCCCACTGTGCTGGGGGACTCGTGCTGCGTGGTGACCCTGCTCTCCTCTCCACAGGCCTGTGGGGGTCATCGCCTACCTGTGGTAAGTGCACCCACAGAAGAGTCCCTCATTCTGTTCCCTTTCCATGCTCTTCTCTTCCTCTCTGGCTGCTCCTGCCCGTGGCTCTGGGGCAGCCCTCAGTCTGCAGGACATGCCAAACTGTTTCCTGTATCCCGATAACAGTGTTCCTTCCTCACAGCCTCACCGGGATCTCCCCCTTCGTGGGTGAGAATGACAAGACGACGCTGATGAACATCCGCAACTACAACGTGGCTTTTGAGGAGAGGATGTTCCAGGGGCTCACTCGGGAGGCCAAGGGCTTCGTCATCAAAGTGCTGGTCAACGACAGGCTGTGAGTGCCGTGGAGACCGTCCCCTCCTGGGGCATGGCCACGTGCCCCTTTGGGATGGAGGAGCTGGGTGAGGGGCTGGCAGGATGTAGGCTTCACCTGTCTCTGCTGCTTCACAGGAGACCCAATGCGGAGCAGACTCTGGAGCACCCCTGGTTCAAGGTGTGTCCCAGCATGGAGCAGTGCCCGGTGGCAGCCGTGTTGCTCATGGCTTGCTGTAGGGTCTAAATGACATTGCTGTTCCCTGTCCTTGCAGACGCTGGCCAAGGGGAAGGTCATCAGCACTGACCACCTGAAGCTCTTCCTCTCCCGTCGGAAATGGCAGGTGGGGTTAGGAGTTGGGGTGGGAAGGGGGGCAACGTGTGTCAGGCTGGCTGATGCCATGCATGGTGCTGTGTAACCTGCCTGGGCCTGACCCGGCCCTGTCCACGCACTGCAGCGCTCGCAGATAAGCTACAAGTGCAACATGGTGCTACGGCCGATCCCGGAGCTGCTGGAGGACACCTCCAACCACCTCTCCATCGCCGTGCCTCGCCACCTCAAGGAGTCTCCAGCCCTCTCGTCCTCCTCGGACTCGGATGACCTGGACGAGCTGCCCTTCATCCCCATGCCGCACCAGGTGGAGTTCTCTGGCTCCCGCATGTCCCTCAACGAGATACCCACGGATGACGAGACGCCGGGGCCAGCTGAGGGCCTGCGGCAGGAGGTGGCCGTGCCAGGGGATGGCTCCGCCATGGAGTGGCAGAGCGAGGCTACGGCAAAGGCCGTGGTGGCCCTGGGGAAGAGGCCGAGGGCCCCAGGGCCGCGGCGGCAGTGTGCGGAGGTGGAGGCACCCAGCTCCTCCGACGAGGAGGCCCCTGAGGCCCAGAAGCGGTTTGAGTATCCCCGCAAAGCCATGAAGAAGGGCTCCAGCCTGGAGTCCCCGGAGAGCGCTCGCCGGGGTGAGTTGAAGCGGGGCAGCTCAGCCGACAGTGCCCTGCTGAGCCGGCCCCCAGACCTTGAGGAGGGGGCTGAGGTGGGCCGGGAGCCACGGCGTGCCCTGGCCAAGGCGGCCTCCATGGAGCTGCCAAGGCGTCGGGGGGCTGAGGATGAGCACGCCCAGCGCCTGGAGCTCATGCGGCAGCGCCTGCTGCGGGGTGGCACCGCCGATGGCAAAGTCAGCGGCCTGCGGGGTCCGCTCCTGGAGACGTTAGGGGTCGGCCCCAACAAGAAGGGGCAGTGGCCGCCCCGCATGGAACAGCTGGCACCCTCAGTGCCACGGTTGGTGCGGGCAGCATCCAGCGAGGCTGCCTCACCCCACCTGCTGCCCCCGGAGCGCGTCCTGCAGAAGAGCAGCTCCTTTAGCCACGGTGATGCCGAGCCCGTTGTCCGGCACCGCCGCTCTGGTGCACCGCTGGAGATCCCAATGGTCCACACTGAGGCCCAGAGGCTCAAGGAGTCCCCGTCTCTCTCTGCACTCTCTGAGGCACGGCCCCAGGTGCCAGAGCCCATTGTACCACAGCCCTCCGCAGCCAAGGCTGCCCAGGAGAGGAGGCCCAGCCACGAGGAGCGGGCTCAGCCCCAGGCCAGAGCCGCCACCATCACTGCAGGGAAGAAGTCAATGGAGGAGAAGGTGCCCATCAAGGCTGAAGCCACCAGAGCCACAGGGACACCTGGGGCGAGTGCTGCCAGGCCCAGAGCAGCCACTCCGCAGCAGGCTTTGGCCCCTGGTGCTCGCACCCCCAAGACATCCTCCTATGCGGAGGTGATGCAGGCGATGGGAGCCACATCGGAGGCGGAGCTGGCCACCAAGGAAGTCCCCCAGCCTGCTGCCCCTGCTGAGCCCCCAGCACCAGCACCAGCACCGGAGGAGAAGAAGGAGGCACAGCCCACCGGCTCCTCCAGCTCACTGCTCATCCAGGACATCGACTCGGAGGAGGTCTTTGAGGCCAAATTCAAGCGGAGCCGCGAGTCGTCCCTAAGTCGTGGGCTGAAGCTCCTCACTCGCTCCCGCTCTGAGGACCGGCACTTGGCCAGCCCCTCAGCACGCGATGACGGCATTTACCGGCCCACACCAGCCGGTGTGCCTCTGGAGCTGCGCCGGAGCCAGCCCGCTGGCTTGGCGGAGAAGTCCAAGTCGGTGCAGGACCTGCACGAGGTGGAGAAGGACAGCAGCTTCCTCCGCAGGATGTCTGTGCTTCTCAAGCGCACTCCACCCGCCGAGAGGAGGAAGAGCAAAGGGGAGGAAGGTGGTGGTGACACTCCAACCCGTGGGCGCCGCTTCTCCTGGAGCCTGGGTTTGGGCAGCTCCAAGGAGCGCAGGGACTCGGAGAGCCTCAAGTCCGAGCCGGGGGGTGGTGGAGAGTCCCCGGTGGTGGCGGTGCGGCGGAAGATCAGTGCCACCATGGAGCGGGTGTCCTCACGGCTGCGTAGCCTGTCAGATGAGCAGCCCGAGGATGAGCGGCCGGGGGAGCTGGGTGAGCGGCGGCCCTCCCTGCTGCGCCGCTCCATCTCGGAGGGGGACAGCCTGAGACAGGTGGGCGTCGTGGCGCAGGACCAGGTGGGACCACCCCCGGCACCCGCACCCTCTTCCGAGTCCCTGCGCTCGGAAGGCAGCACCCGCTCTGCCACCTCTGCCAAAGGTGAGCTGGGGGCTGGGAGCACCCTGGGGCCGAGCTGCCCCGGCGCTGCCACACAGGCAACCCAGCAAGACCCTAGGAGTCAGTCCTAGCCACACTCTCTGCCCGTGTCCCCACAGGTGAGGGCCAGAAGCGGTCACGCTGGGAGCGCTGGGGGCTCTCCCGGACGAAAAAGGAGAAGATGTCATCACAGCCCAGCATCCCCTCCAGCGTGCTGCGGGAAGATGGCTCTGCAGCTGGGCGGCAGCATGCACCCAACGAGTCGGGTAGGCGTGAAAGGGACAGGGGGCACCTGGGTCACCCCCTGACACCCTGTCCTCACCATGTCCTCTGCTCTCCAGATTTTCCCCCCATTTTTCACATCAAGCTGAAGGATCAGGTGCTTCTGGAGGGTGATGCCCTGACCCTTTGCTGCCTGCCTGCTGGCTGCCCGACCCCCAGAATTGTCTGGATGAAAGGTGGGAGCTGCTGCCGCTGCCAGGGCTGCCCAAGCAGGCGGTACCCAGGGAGCAGCTGTAGCATTGCTCTCCCCTGCTCCCCTTCACAGATAAGCGGTCACTGCAGACAGACAATTTGCTGAACATCGTCTCCTGCAAGGATGGCCGTCAGATGCTCACCATCTCCAAGGTCTCCAGGAAGGATGCAGGGCTATATGAGTGTGCAGCCGCCAACACCCTGGGCACAGCCATCAGCTCCTGCACACTGGCTGTGGCACGTAAGAACACAGGGGTGGGGGGATCTCAGGGGACAGAGGTGCTGCCCCACAGGGACAGAACACATGCCAGGCACTGGGGATTGTTTGCTCGGGGCTGGCTCTGGCAGAAGAGATGCACGCTCAAGCACTGCTGCTAATGTGGTGACACAGCCATGGGGCTGGGGACATTTTGGGGCAGAGCACTGGATCCCTGCTCTGCACAACCCGACTTGGGGCTTTCAAGGGGGACAGGCTGCTGCTGCACAGGCATCTTCTTGCATGTCCAAGCCCACACACCCTGCTGCTAGCCAGGCACCCAGCCTGCCCCCTCTGTGTCCCCTGGCAGGGCTCCCTGGGAGGCCAGGCACCCCGGAGATTGCCCAGAAGTACAAGAACACAGTGCTGGTGCTGTGGAAGCCTGCAGAGAGCAAAGCCCCCTGCACCTACACGTTGGAGCACCGGCTAGAGGGTATGTGGCCAGTGAAACGTGGCCACCCCCCTCTGCTTGTGGGCACCCTTAGCTGGGCTACAACCCTCACCCTTGCATGGACGGGTGCTGGGGGCCTGGGAGAGCAGGACATGGTGCAGCCTGAACCTCACCATGCCTCTGTGCTGGCAGGGGAGCATGAGTGGAAGTTGGTCAGCACCGGCATCACCGACTGCTACTTCAATGTGACGGAGCTGCCCACCGGCAGCACTGCCAAGTTCCGGGTGGCCTGTGTCAATAAGGCTGGGCAAGGGCCGTACAGCACCCCATCAGGCAAAGTGCACCTGGAGGCAACGGGTAAGCTGGCTGTTCCCGTGGGGTGGTGCCCACAGTGAGCCCTGTGGCACTGGGCTACAGCAGCTGGATGCTTGGAGGCTCTTCCTCCAGGGCTGTAGGCAGTAGGATGCTGCTTGCATCCTGCTCCTGGATACATGCACCCCAACTTGACTCATGGCTCTCCTTCCCCCTTGCAGACTCCCGTGCTGCTCCAGCTAAGAACACTGCCATCCCCGTCTCAGAGAAGGTGGCTTCCAGCCGGTCAACCCAGACACCCCAGGCACAGTTGGAGCCCCCGGCCCCAGGACTCCCCCCAACCACGCCGCCCCGCAAGCACAAGGCAGTGCTACAGAAGCCTGAGCAGCCGCTGCAGCCAGGTGTCCCTGAGGGGGCACAGCCAGACCCCAAGCTCCCACCCGACATCACTGTCTGTGAACCCCCGGAGTTGGTATTCACTGCCCCTCAGACTACTTCCACGCCCCACACAGGCACCACTGCTGCTCCCACGGACACATCTGCTCCCACTTTGCCCACACAGGTGTCCCCCCAACCCCGGGCACCCTCCCCATCCAAGCCCTCCCCTGCCCCCTCAGCATCCACCACCCCCAACACTGCACCCACCAGGAAGATGCCCCCCTACATGGTCACCTCCTTTGTCTCTATGCCCCCCGCCTCGCCCCCTGCCCAGGAGGCACCTGCCTCCACCGTGTCCTCCAAGGAGCCCTCGGATGGCAACAGGGCCCCAGATGGCTCAGCACTGCGGCAGGGTGTCCCCCAGAAGCCATACACCTTCCTGGATGAGAAAGCGAGGTGAGGAAGGGAGGGATGGGATGCTGTGCTGCTATGCCCCTGGAGCATCCCATACAGGGGGCTGAGCATCACCCTGTGCTTCAGGGGCCGCTTTGGGGTAATTCGGCTGTGCAAGGAGAATGCCACGGGAAAGCTCTTCATGGCCAAGATTGTGCCCTATGAGGCAGAGAGGAAGCAGAGCGTGCTGCAGGAGTATGAGATCCTAAAGGCGCTGCACCACGAGCGGATCATGGCCCTACACGAGGCGTACATCACTCCTCGCTACCTGGTGCTCATCTGTGAGAACTGTGCTGGCAAGGAGATCCTCTACAGCATTGTGGACAGGTCCAGGGGGTGGGGGTGGCAAGGTTTGGGGATCGGTGTGAGGGCCCCGCTCATGTCCCCTATCCCCAGGTTTCGCTACTCGGAGGATGATGTGGTGAGCTATGTCCTGCAGCTGCTGCAGGGCCTCGAGTACCTGCATGGCCGCCGCATCGTGCACCTTGACATCAAGCCTGACAACGTCGTGGTCTCTGGCACAAACGCTCTCAAGATCATTGATTTTGGCAGCGCCCAGACCTACAACCCCCTGGTGCTGCGGCAGCTGGGGCGGCGTGTGGGCACACTGGAGTACATGTGTGAGTGCTGTGCCCAGGCACAGAGCGTGGGGAGCTGAGAGGTGCCTGAGGAAGATGAGTAGTCGTTGGGATGCTGGGGGTGTCTCGGGGCTGTTAGAGCTGTTGGGCTCAGTGGGAGCGTTTGGATCTCTGGGGTAGTGGGGGTACCTGATGCTGGGTTGTGTTGGGGTGTCAGCAAGGGCTGCTGGAGGGAGTAAGGGGGGGGGGGCTGGGAGTGCTGTGTACTGGGGCTGCTGGGGTTGGCCACTGTGCATGTGATAGAGCTGCTCACTCTGTCTGCAGCGCCAGAAGTGGTGAAAGGCGACCCGGTGGGCTCCGCTGCGGATGTTTGGGGTGTTGGCGTCCTCACCTACATCATGTAAGAGAAAGGGGCTCGGGGGTGAGCATCCGAGATGTAGCAAGCCCCATGCAGGGCCACCCGGCTAGGGGGGATGTTGTAGTCCTACAGCCTGCCTCCAGCTGGACGTTTGTCCCACACGGGGACTGGCTGGGTGCTAGGTGCCCGCTCACCGCTGTGCCCAGCCCATGCCACTTCCTCTCTCCCAGGCTGAGTGGGCGGTCGCCGTTCTTTGAACTGGACCCCATTGAGACAGAGAACCGCATCCTGGCAGGGCGCTTTGATGCCTTCAAGCTGTACCCCAACGTCTCGCAGAGTGCTGCCCTCTTCATCCGCAAGGTCCTCACCGTCCACCCCTGGTGAGTGCCTCCTGAGCCCCATCCCTGCTCAGGAAGACCTGAGGGACACCCAAGGGGGTCTCGGAGGGAAGTGCTGGTGTTTGGCTTGGGGATGGTGTGGAGGTGGCTGGCACCCCATGGTCCCTGACACTGAGCTGCCGCAGGAGCCGCCCCACAGTGAAGGACTGCTTTGCCAACACCTGGCTCCAGGATGCCTACCTGATGAAGCTGCGCCGCCAGACTCTCACCTTCACCACCAACCGCCTCAAGGAGTTCCTGGTGGAGCACCAGCGGCGCCGCAGTGAGGCTGTCACCAAGCACAAGGTCTTACTCCGCTCCTACCAGGGCGGCCAGCCACCGGGGCCGCAGTAGCTGTGAGGGGTGAGGAGCCAGAGGAACATTCCAGGGGCCGCGGGACAGGGCGGCCAAAGAGCCGGGATGAGCCCACGGACCCCACCTGCCAGGGATGCCGGCAGGACAGGGACAGGGACAGAAACGAGCGACGTCTTTCAGTGGAGTCAAAGAAGAGTTTCCAGAAAATGGTGCCCCAGCTGGGGTCGGGTGGTGACGCTGGGATGGATGGAGAATGTGGTAGAGGGTTGGGGGAAGAATGTGACAGGGACAGGACGGGGATGGAGATGGGGGTCTGGAAGATTTGCCAGCATGCCAGCCAGCCTGGGCCACACGGTCAGTGGGGGACTGGCCCCAAAACGTGGCTGCCCCTGCAGCGTCCAGCCCAGCCACGTGCCTTACCCGCAGCCCGTGGCTCCCACTGTCATGACACGGGGGGGCAAGGGGCGGCCTCGTCCCCCAGCACAGACTGAGGATGCCCACGGTCAGTGTGCTTTGCACGGGAGCGCAGAAGATGGAGGCTGCTCCACTGGGCTGTGCAGAGGGGCCAGCCCATAGCCGCTCCAGAGGGCTGCAGCCCGGGCCCCACACCGGTGCCTTCCCTGGGCTATGCATACTCTGCAGCTGCTCAGGCCCACACTGCTCACGCTTCTGGGGGCACCCCGAGCAGGAAGAGACGCTCGAAGCCGCCCGTACCCGGAAAGCTCCCCGCAGCCCCTCCCGCCCCACGTGCAACCCCACACGTGCCTTGCTGAACCACACATCCCCATGCACACGCACACCCCTGCACATACGTGCTGTCACGTGGGGCTCCCCCGTGCCCCGCAGACCCCCTCCTCCTCCCCTGGGTGCCCCAGCCCGGGGCAGCATCGGGCAACCGTGCTGTAGCGACTGGGTTTTATTTACGGACTGCGGGGAGAGGCTCTGCCCCTGCTCTGTGCCCCCACCTCTGCCAGGCCCCGGAGTCGCTGCCGTCCCCGCGGGCTGAAGCGAGCACCGTGCCAGAGCAGCAATAAAGGCCCTGAGCAGCCCGAGTCTGTCTGCGTGCATCTGTGCGGCGGTACAGCCTGGGGGGTCCCAGCATTCAGCTCAAGGGGGGGCCGCGCACACACAGTTCCACCACGATCGCTCTGCACATGCGCATACACCCCTTCCCCCTTTACACGCATGCGCGGCCGCCCAAGCAGCGCTACAGCGCTCCCTTGCGGGCGGCGGGCGCGGCGCCGGGAGGCAGGGCGGTGCTGGGGGCCGGGCCGCGCCCGCAGTGACGCCGCGGCGGCGGGGCGCGCTGATGTGTCCCGGAAGTGCCGTGCCGTGCCGTCATGCCGCTGAAGGCCGTGATCCTCATCGGGGGCCCGCAGAAAGGTAAGAGGCCCGGGCCCCGCGGGGCAGCCAACCCTCGGCCGGCCCCGCCGACCCGCTGCGCTCCGCAGGCACCCGCTTCCGGCCGCTTTCCTTCGAGGTGCCCAAGCCGCTGTTCCCCGTGGCCGGCGTGCCCATGGTGCAGCATCACATCGAGGCCTGCGCCAAGGTAGGCGGGGGCCGGGCCGAGCCGGGCCGGGGGCCGTGCTGCTGCTGCCCTTCCCACTGCGTCCCCGCAGGTGCCCGGCCTAAAGGAGATCCTGCTGATGGGCTTCTACCAGCCCCACGAGGCCCTCAGCCGCTTCCTGGCAGCGGCCCAGCAGGAATTCAGGATTCCCATCAGGTGGGTGCTCCGCTAGGTGCCCCTTGACCCTGCCTGCCCTTCCAGCCCGCCACCAAGCGCCTGGCGCTAAGCACACCTGTCCCTGAGCCCTCCCTCCCTCGCAGGTACCTCCAGGAGTACGCGGCCCTGGGCACGGGTGGGGGCATCTATCACTTCCGTGACCAGATCCTGGCGGGCGGTGCTGACACCTTCTTCGTCCTCAACGCAGACGTGTGCTCTGAGTTCCCGTTGCAGGAGATGCTGGACTTCCGGCAGCAGCACAGGAACAAGGACAGCTTTGTCATCCTGGGCACCACGGTGCGTGGCAGGGATGGGGAGCAGTGCAGATCCGGCATGGGCTTGGCCAGAAGCTGTTGGATGAGTCCCAGGCTGTGAGCTCTGCCCTCCCTCACTGCTCCCCTGGCACTGACATACCCCGCTCTGCAGGCCAACAGGACCCAGGCTCTGAATTATGGCTGTATCGTGGCCAATACGGACACGCAGGAGGTAGAGGAGGGCAAAGAGTGGACAGTGAGTGTGGTACTGAGGCTCTGCCCTGGCCCTCATCTCTCGCCTTCACTCAGGTCCAGCACTACGTTGAGAAGCCCAGCACATTTGTCAGTGAGATCATCAACTGTGGCATCTATCTGTTCACACCGGCCATCTTCCAGCACATCGGCGAGGTCTTCCAAAGGAACCAGCAGGAGCTAGCGCTGTGAGAGCCCCTTTCTGCCCTGCATCCCTCCCACCCCACTGCTTCCCACGCCTACAGCAGCACACTCATCCTCCATTCTTTCTCTATCTTCTTTCCTCCTCTGCCATCATTCACTCGTTTCCTGGTCCTGAACCAGCTGTCCTTCCCTTGGGTAAGTCGGTCCTTCTGTGTCTGTGATGGCTGCTCTGTGCTGGATTGTGCTTAGTGGTAATGCATACTTCTCTCCCTGCTACAGCCCTGCAAGGCTGCCCTGTGCAACTCTTCCTGACACCCTTTCCCCTCCTCTCTTCCCATCCCATCCTCATAGAGCTATGAACAAGGGACTGAGCAAGCTTCTCAGCCTGGATTGCTCTGCTTCCCCTTCTAGCTCACTGCACCAGCCAACCTGTCACCTCTGCCACCACCCTGCATCAATCCAGCTGTGTAGGGCTCTGGGCTAGGGGACAGAATCTGCCACACCTACGCCTACATGGGCTGGGTGGAGCTCTTGCCCTGCCCAGTTCTGGCACAGAACTTGTTCCAGCTGGCAGAATAACCATAGGGCAAGAAAGGGCTGGCCCTGCCTCTGGGAGAGGTGCACATCTAGAAAGAAGGCCCCAGATTTGGAGATGGTCTGCCAGGGTCCCCCTCTGGGGCAGGGATCTAAGAGACCTCTCACTTGCAGAGAGGAGAACTCCAATGGCTGGCAGCGTGCTGAAGTGATCCGACTGGAGCAGGACGTCTTCACGGCGCTGGCTGGGAGCGGTAAACTCTACGTCTACAAAACTGATGGCTTCTGGAGCCAGATCAAATCAGCTGGGTAAGGACTGTGGCTGGTGCAGCAGGAGCTCCGAGTATGCTTCCCTAGATGTGGGAGAGGCAGATGTCCAGACAGAGCCAGGGTGGGTGGGATGGCAGGCACTGAATTCAGAGTCTCCTCTATCCTGAAGGCACCGGAGAGACAATAACAGTCTTCTGCTTTTCCTCCCCCAGCTCTGCTATCTATGCCAGCCGCCTCTACCTGAACCAGTACAGCCAAAGCCACCCAGAGAGGCTGGCCCAGAACAAACCTGGAGGCCCCATCATCCGAGGTACACCACTGACATCCCCCAGAGCCCAGGGAGCTGCTCCATACAGCCAGGACCCACAGACAGCTCCTCCCCTGTTCTCAGAGCCAGGTGCTCATCTGGGCTGCTTCCCTTGACACAGCTGCCTTATGTTGCAGGGAATGTGTACATCCACCCCACAGCCTCTGTTGACAGCACAGCAGTGGTGAGTGCAGGGAGACCTCGGGGTTGAGGACACCGCTGTCCCTGACCTTATCATGATCCTCTGTCTTCACAGCTGGGCCCCAACGTCTCCATTGGGGAGGGGGTGACAGTGGGAGCTGGTGTGCGCATACGCGAGTCCATCATCCTGCATGGGGCCTCACTACACGTAAGTAGGGCTTGCCCTAGGACAAGGGTTGTCTCCTCTCCAGTCCCTTGCTACATCTCTCATCCACCACTGCACTCCAGGACCACACCTGTGTCCTCAATACCATCGTGGGCTGGGACAGCACCATTGGGCGCTGGGCCCGGGTTGAAGGGACACCCAGTGACCCCAACCCCAACGATCCCTATGCAAAAATAGACAGTGAGACACTCTTCCGTGACGGCCGCCTCACACCTTCTATCACAATCCTGGGTAAGTGCTGGCCCTACGTTGGGTCCTACAAGGTGGGTCAGGGTCCTCTTCCCCCTTTTTAAGCCCCTCACACTCTCCCTCCAGGCTGCAGCGTCACCATCCCCGCTGAGGTTGTTATTCTCAACTCCATTGTCCTTCCTCACAAGGAGCTGAGCCGCAGCTACAAGAACCAGATCATCCTGTGAGTCAGCTGCTTGCTGGGCTGGGATGGCCTCTGCCTGCCCCCAGATATGGCGTCACCTTCTGGGGGTTCCCAGCACCCCAGAGGGCCAGGTGCAGGAGCCTTGCAAGTGCCTGAAGCCAGCTCCAGATAAGACATTAAAGCTGGTGCACCATCAGCCTCGTGTGCTGCTTCTGTTGCAGCCCAGGGGTTTGGGTGAAGCTTTGGGCCTACACAGGGTCCCTGCTCCAGGCCAGCTGCTGGCTGAACAGAGCACCTGCTCCCTGCAGCATCTTCGGTCCTGAGCTCTGGGTACTGCCACACCAAAGGGCATTACCAGCATGGCCTTGTCCTGGAAGACTTGGTACCCCTGCCCAGCTCTCCAACAGCTGCTCTCTCCAACTCCTTCATAAGGTGTTGGCCCATCCCAGGGGAGCTTTGAATGCATCTGTTCTGCCCAGACATGAGCCTGGTGGGAGGATTCAGTAGTGTGATTACAACAGCCTGAGCTGCACTTCTGCCTACCACAGGGCAATGCCAGCAGCATCAGGCTGGCCTAACAGCACTGGATGAGACAGCAGGCTCCATCACATCACTGCTGGGCCTGGAGGTAGCTGTGAAAGTACCCACTCCCACAGGAGCACCTTCACATGAGGGCTCAGTGTGAGGCAGAGCTGGCAGCCTGTGCTCTCATCAGGCTGAGACCTGCACAGTTGCAGTAGGGCAATGGCTCCCCGCCTTCCTGAGGGCCAACGTGGGGGCCTCACTGCACGCCTGCCCTCACACCAGCAATGGCCACAGGGCACAGGAGCAATCATCTTAACTTGTGTGCAGGGGGCAGAGAGATCTACCGCCATGCTGCGGCTTGTAAAACCTGTTTTTATTGAAGGCAGCTCACTGCTGATCCTGGCACACGGTAGAAACCAGTGCTGTCCTTTATCCACTTATCTCCCTGCCTTCCCTCCATGTCATGCAGCTCTGTGCTAAAGCCCCGCATGCTGCCGAGGGCACATCACGCCTCACTTCCCACCAGGCACTGCATTAGGGATTCTCCATCCATCCCATACCACCCCAGCTGGATGGATTTGCTGCAAATCCTTGCTCCCAGCCTTGTGCATTCCTTTGCCAGTTCTGCTGTGGTCCTGGGTGGGGATTAGCTGTTCCCTGACTTTAAGCACATTAAACTCTTTCAGTTTTGCCTCTGCCTTGGATGTGCTAATTTCCTTGCCCTCTGGTGAACACCCCTGCATTGAGGGGAGCTGAGCCAAAGTACTTACTCACTTTTGAATTTCTTCCTGTGTCCCACATCTGCCCTGGATTTTAGTATGGACAAAGGTTTCTCAGTGCTGGACATGGTTCTGGCAGTTTTTCCCCATTGTGCAAGGCCCCTTTTCCCTAAGCTCCCCTTTACTGCTGTTCTTTGCACTACATTACAGGGAGTAGGTGAGGGGAAAACAAGCCCAGCCTGGGCCATTGTCCACCCACCGTCTCTGCTGCAGGCAGAGCCTTGCACACCTCTGCTGCACATTGCAGCTCTGCTGGAGGGGAGGAAAGAGTTAAAAGGGGCCCCAGCTGAGGTGCCAGGAAGTCTTGGGGCTGTCCTATCCCTAACAGCAGCTCTCATTACTGGAGGCCATCAGCATCTGGGCTGACACAGGGCCCCTCAGTAGAGGGGCTGCAGGGGGCCCTGCCTTTCCCTCCCTGCTCACTCAGCCCAGGAGCGATGGCAGCTGCCTCGTCCCTGCAGAAACAGGATGCTGGGGGCTGCTGTGCACGGTGTTTTCAATACAGCTCCTGTACACTGAGCACCTGGCCCAGCCCAATCCTGCCCACAAGCCCTGGAGCCCTCCTGCCATACATGCCACTTGCACCCAGGCTGGTTTTGCTACAAACATTTAATACAAACCAACCACCAAGCCCAGTGTGGGGCAGCATGCCTATCCCTGCACCTCCCAAAGCTGCAGGAAAGCTGAGCACCGCAGGCCCACGCTGCCCTCCTCTTCTTCTTGCTACTCCAGTGCCAGCTCCATCCCCAGGGAGCCACAGCTACACCGGAGAGGGGGAGAACCGCCCCACCTTCCCAGGGGCTGCCCTCTGCCTGCGGGGGAACACAGCAGATGAGTCAGGGTGCGAGGCGGGCCTCCCCCACCCCTCTCCAGCAGCACTCACGGTGCTCGGGTGGCTGTGCCCACGCAGCTCCGCAGGGAATCAGGCAGGCAGCACGTCCTGGTGGGACTCAGCTGCCCCACATGTGGTTCTGGGGCAGCAATGGGGCAGAACAGTGGCTCTGCAGGATGTAGGGTGGGTCAGGGGCAGGGGGTCACACCCCAGCTCCATTACAGCAGTAAGAGTCCCATGTGCTCACCATGTTTGCTGCTTGGGTCCAGTGTTGGTACTGGGTTCTCCTGTTCCATACCCACAAAGCCCCTCCAGAAGTCAGGTGGCAGTGCCAGGAGCCGAGCCACCACCTGCACAGAGGGAAGGATGGAGGCCGGCAGAGGGGCCGGCAGCACCCACAGCAACACACGCAGCCTGCGCTCTGCTCACCTTGCACTGCCGCGGCGTGTCCTCCATGATGGCGAGCGGTGTGGGGTTGGCGGAGCTGTGCCCCACCAGCGTGGGGCCGAAGACACGGGACAGGTTGAGGATGTCCATCTTGCAGTCAGGGCTGCCTGACACCCTGCGAGGGGACAGGGCTTGGCTGCAGCGTCCCCACCTCTACATGAGGAGTGAGCTGGAGATTTGCAGCCCTCACCTGAGCAGGTGCAGCATGAGGAAGGCCAGCGTGTCCCTGTTGGCGGCAGGCAGCTTGCCCACCACATGCTGCAGGGCCGTGCTGCAGGCAGCCTCGTCAGGGATGTCTGTGGAGGCAGTGGATGTTAGGGAGCGGTGCGGCCCCCAGCCCCATCTGAGCCCCCAGGCCCCCACTCACCAGCAGCATGCAGGAAGGCTGGATGCAGGCTGAAAGTGACCAGTGGCTCCTTGAGGCCCCGCAGGAAGTCCTTGAGCACACCGCACACCACGTGGATGTCGGCCACGCCACTTGGGGCCTCCCCGTTGTGCAGCAGCCGCCGCTTCCACTCCCGCACCAGCGGCTCCGCGCCCGGCACCCGGTACAGCCCGGCCTGCGGGGGCCAAGCGGTTCAGCCTGCGGGGAGCATGACCTCACCCCACACCAGCACACCCCCTACCTCAGCCAGGCCTCGCGTCTCCACCTCGGTCACGCACCGCACCACCAATGCGGGGACCAGCGGGGCAGTCGGGGGGGCAAAATCAGCCAGCACACCCTGCAGAGGGGGGCAATGAGAAAGGAGGGCAGTGCCGGCTTGCTTAGCACCCAGCCCTGGTGCCTGGGGACACGGCCACCTGCTCACCTCGCGGGGCCAGGCCTGTGGGCGAGGCTGGGCTGTGCAGGGCCCAGGGCAGCGCTCCCGGCACTTGGGGTGCAGCAGCAGCTGGCACTGGCGGCACCTGAGCGCGGCCCTGCCGAAGCGCAGGCGGGAGCCGCAGGCACCGCACGGCTCCGGGCGGATGACCTGGGGTGGGGAGGTGGGGTGAGGGCCCAGCACCGCTTTGGCCGTGCCAGCTGCTCTCATTGTAGGTATGATGCAGGGAGACGGTGTCTGGCACGCACCATTTTGGAGGAGAAGTGGTGCTGGGGGGGCAGGACGCTGGGTGGAGGGGAGCAGGGGGGGCCTGGCACTGGTTGCCCCCTGGGGCCGACCTCAGCCTGACTCTCCCGCACCAAGACATGGCCTCCCACGTCCTCGCCGGTGCCCCGTGCTGTGGTCAGCTCTGCGGAGAGAGGGAGCAGTGCAGGGATTCCCAAAGCCAAAGGCTGCAGGAGCCTCACCGCTTCCCGGGAACCCATCAGCCCCCCAGTGGGCATGGAGGCACATGGCGCACACAGCATCACACAAGCAACTCCCAGCTCATCTCTCCCCCTACAATGGAAGCACTCCAGTTCCAGTCTCACTTCCCCCACCGGCAGCCTGCTTGCGCCCGAGACCCTCCCCCCCACCAGCTGTGACCTGCATGTGTGGAGATGCGGTGTCCCTGGCGCGAGCGGCGGCGTGGCAAAAGCACAGCAGGCCGGGGGCTGCGGGCAGGCTCCAGGGCCTCAGCAGGAGGGGGCACGGGGGGGATGCTCTCCTGTGAGGTGGGGGCAGTGAGGAGGTGCCTGGCTGCAGACCCATGGGCTGTGCTCAGCCCGCTGCTCAGCCCCGGCCATCTCCACTCACAGTGCTGGAGGGTGCCACGGAAGAGCGGTGCCGCTTCGCCACAACCACGGGGCCGATCTGAGGGACCAGGGACTGGCGCTGGGGACAGAACAGATGGACTGATGAAGAAGAGAGGGAACCTCTCCCTGACTGCTCACCGAGCACCCAAATGCAGTGGTCTCAGTCCCCAGAAAGATACATCCAGACCCCACAGAAGCCACATAGAAACCCAGACCTAGGCAGAAGGAACCCAGGCCAGGGCTGCAATGCAGAACAGCACGCGGGATGCCCACACGTGGGGATGAATTATTGAGGAGCCCGGCTGGGCCACAGCTCAGGGTAATGGAGTTTCTATTGATTGTGGAGGTTTGCTGAGAGACGGTGCTCCCAGCCCAGCAGCAATACATTAACCCCCTGCTGGGTTCCTCGCAGCCCTCTGCGCAGAGATGGGGGATGCCATGCCCCAGCATCCCTCCTACATACCTGTTTCTCCTGGGCCTTGTGCTTCAGGGCCCGCACCACCATCATGTCGACGTCCTGAAAGGCAGCAGAGGTGCTGGGGGTTGTCGGCCAGGCCAACAGCACCCCAGCACCTGAGCTCCACCCATCACCATGGGCAGTTCTGAGGTGTCCCCAGGTCACTTCTCACCACATCATCCTCGGTGCGGTCATAGCTGATGTCTGAGTGAGAAAGGAGGGACTGGCACGACTCATCCACTGCAGATGACCTGCAGAAAGAGCTAGGTGTCAGCATAGCTGGGGCACCCCCAGCCCTGCCCAGTGCCCCAACCCCGCTCACCTCCTGCCCGCCGCCAGGGCAGTCCCCAGCCGCCATCCAGCCAGGGTGCTGAGAACAGAGCCCTGCTCCCCACTGCCCCATGGCTCCTGCATCAGCAGCTCGAGGACCAGCTGCAGCCTGCGCTCCTGTGAACCAAACAGGGTGGCATGAGGCAAACACTCCCAGCATCCCCAGTGCGTGCCAGCTGCCAGCCCAGCAAACCTGCTTCTCCAGCTCAGCCTCCGCACGGTGCCGCTTCTTCATCTCCACCTCCACCTGATTGCGGGCATGCTTCAGCTTCACCTCCAGTGCTGCCCGTTCGGCCTCAGCACAGGCCAGCTGCTCACGGGCACGCTGCCCGTCCTTCTCCAGCCAGCAGCACCACTGGCGTGTCACCTCGAAGCTGCGCACCACACGGATGAAGTCTGTGGGCAGCAACAGTGGATGGCAAACCGAGTTGGAGGCAGCCCTCAGAGCACTCCACGAGCTCCACACGGAGATGCCCCACGCACTCACCTTCCTCCAGGCGGCCGTCCAGCTCCAGCAGCTGCCGTGCCCGCTCCAGCTGGGCCAGCAGCCGCCCGCAGCGCTGCCGCAGCATCTTGCCCGGACGGACGGAGACGGGACGGGCAGACGGGACGCACACCCCCTACCCTCCTCCGCCACTGCAACCGCGCTCCGCCCCACGGCCCCAGGACAGCGCAGGCTCCGGAGGGCGAGGGGCCCACCCTGCCGGCCTATGTGGGCCGGGGGTCTGGGTGGAGCCCGGCACGGCCCCGCCTCCCGCAGCCCCGACGGCTCCCGGCGCGAGGCCCGCGGTACCCACGGCTTCGGGGCTCCCGGCGGGGCTGTGTCCTGCAGATGGAGCCACCTCCCTGCCGCAGAGCCCGGCTGCTGCGTGGGCCCTCTGGGATGCTGTGCCCCTTAGGACCCCCGCCCTGCGCACCCGCTCTGACAAAGCCCCCAGTCCCTCTGGATCTGAGCTCCCGCGGGTTGGTGGGGCCCCGGTGAATGGCAGCCACCCCTCCTCGGTGCCTGTCCCGACCTGCTACGGATGCCGGGAATAGCAGCGGGGCTGGAGGCAGGGCTGGGTGTGCAGGGGGCCCCGTGCACACACATACGCACATTGTCTCGCCCTCACCTGCCCTCATACCTCTCCAGCTGCCTCTTTGCACCCCTAGCACCCCAGTGCCTCCAGACACTGAAAAGGGAGGGAGTGGGTGACAGGGTAGGTAGCACCCCACATCGTAGGATGACTTAGAGATCCAAAGAGGCACCAGCATGGGCTCATTGTGCAGGGTTCAGATGTGCCAGGCTTAGAGCAGAGCCCTGGGAGTGGGTGGTGTGGAGCAGGGTCCCCCCGTGGGCACAGAGCTGTCCCAGGGCAGCCCCAGCACAGCCACACTGGTGCTGAGCTGGCAGGAGGGGAGCAGAGTGCGCTTCTCCAAGGATCTCCTTCCTCCCAAGGTTGAATGTGAGTCAGGGTTTGGAGCGACTTTAATTACTACCAGATCGATAGGCTCGGCATGGCCGAGCAAAATCCAATTGCGGCCCCAGGAGCCTCTCTGCTCAGCCCTAGCAGGGGACACAGGGGCGTTTGTCCCCCTGGGGCTGGGTGGCAGGCTGGGAAGCCTCCAGTTTGACACACTGGGGGAACTGGAACCTCCGCTGCTGAGTCCCTTTCGCATCCACATGCAATGACCGAATGCATGGAGCAGCAGGACCAGCCTTGAGGACACCCAAGCCCAATTGCAAGGGACACAGCAGGGAGACCTTCTGATGCTCATGGCCGGGCAGGGTGCACCCACCACCCACCCCTGCCTGGCTCTGCGGCTTGGCCAGGCGCTGCATAAATAGCTGTTTGTGCCTCCGCTCGGCCCCTGCGTGGGAAATAATATCGGCTGATGGAACATAATGCCCTGCTTCACATGTTCAATTTTATCATTTTCCGAGGCAGGCAATCTTCGTTTAAAGCTGAATGGGCTGGGGAATGTTAATGAAGTGCCGGCGCTGCTCTGCACCGCTCTTTATCTCTTGGAGAATAATTTGGGTGAGCTCGGAAATAGAGTTCCCAGTCCCAATTCAAGCGGCAGCAGCACCGTGTGCCGATAAAAGTGTAATTCCTGGCCAGCGCGTGGCCCTGAATACATGACAGCTTAACCCTTGGGGCCCCACAGGGATGACACAGCCTGCCTGCATCCTGCAGCCCAGCCACCAGCCCTGGTGCAAGGTGAGTTCGCAGGAGGTGTTTGCTGGCGTGGGTGCACCCAGGCAGTGCAGCACTGCTGTGGTCCCTCTGAAGATGCTGGGATGCTTTGGGTTGGCAGCCACCAGCACAAGGGGTGAAGGGGCCCCTCTGCTGGGGCAGCAGTGGGGTGCGGTGGATGGAGCCTTCCCCCGTGGCTGATGCGGGGTGGGCAGGTTTCCAGCACCGTTAATCAGGGTTGTGAGAGCCAGGATTAATGTGCACTCCAAGGCTCTCCAGTCCCAGCTGTGATCCAACCCTCTGCTCTCAGCCAGAGCCGCCTCCACGTGCTGAATTATCAGCCTGAGTAATTAAGTGGAGAGCTTTGTTTTAACGCAGACATCTGATGCCTTCACACCGAGGAGCACAACAACTGGCGCGGGTGTTTATGCTCTGTGCAACACATCTGGCTCACGGGGAGAAAACTCATCTCCTCTGCCATGGCATGAAGTAAGAGGGACGGGGCAACAGCAAGCAGAGAGTTTCGCCCCATGGCATCGCTGCTGCCTGCGACCTCTCCAATGTGACACTGTGGTCCAGGGCTGCCCGCAAAACAGGAGCTCGCCCTGCTGCTACCCGAACACAGCACAGCGTGTTGTGAGATGGGCGATAATTGCTGGCTTGGAGATAAAATGGAAATGGGACACAATAAAACATGGGTTTATCGGAGGTAGGTGGTGCCTGGCTCACCCGATACTTGCTGCTGATAAGGGAGCTGGCGTTTGGAAAGGGAGGAATGCAGATCTCAGCTGTCTGGGCCTGTGAGAGGCAGACACCGTGCCACGCAGGAAATTGTTGCTTTGCACAGATTAGGGGATTAGCACTAGCGGGAGGAGGGGGAAGAACCTGGCGCTGGGAGAAGCCAGGCTGCGAGGAGAGAGGAGATAGCAGGGTGGGCAGATACTGCTCCTGGCACTGCTGTGGATGTGCCTCGATGAACAGCTTTCTCCGTTCCCCCAAAACTGAGGGCAGCTCCAGCACAGGGAGAGAAACGTGCCCTGAGCATCCCAGGTGACAGCAGGAGCTGTGGCACACACAGAGGCCGATGCTGCCACGCTCTCCATGCACCCGCACACCGGGGCTGTCTCGTCCCTCTGCTCCCATGGGCGAGGGATGGCTGTCCCCTCCAACTGGAACTGATTCCATGAGATGTTACATCAAACGCTTTAATAAAAACCAGATATATCACACCTCTTGTCTCCTCTCCATCGATTCATTTAGCAATTTTACCCAAAAAAGGCAATCAAGTCAGACCGGGTAGATTTATTCTATGTGAGCTCCGAGAACATCTTTATTGCTCCCCATTCCCCTGCCCTCGAGGTCCTCGGAAGCATTTTTCTCTCAATATTTGCTCTACTCTTTTAGTAGGGATGAAGCTCTGTTGATGGGCAGTAATTGCCTTGACTGCCCTGCCTTCCCATGATAAAGATTGGTACCTCCCCGGCTGCCGCCTCCCCCTACCCTGCTCTCCCATCCTTCCTCGGCAACATTATTGACTTGGAAAGTTCATTAACAACCCCCCTTAATGACTGCAGCCCAGCCCACGAGGCAAATCTCTCCTGTGGTTTCCCTTGGCAGCTGGCTGCAGGTGACGGTGCAAGATGCTTTCAGCATCTCTGGGTCTACCCGGGTGCACAGCTCTTCTAGAACCATCCCTGATAGACGCTGTCCCCATGTGGGCTCTCGTTTTTGGGACTGTTCTGCCTGCAGCATCCATCTCTCTGGCCAGCCTGGCTGGTCCACACAGATGGGCAGACCGGGTTTTGGCACACGGGATGCTGGAGCATCCTGCAGGCTGCCTGCCCCAGCACAGCTCCCGGTGCTGCTGCGTGCCCGTGTCGCTGCCATCCCTGTGCCCTTGTGAGCTGGGCTGGATCTGAGCCAGGCGTGATGCCGGGATTAGGCACTGCCTCCTCCAAATGAGCTGTTAATTATCATAATCTGGTAATTGAGAAAAATCTAATTATGCAAAGCTAATGGATTTAGAGCTATGCAGGGGAGCACGGGCCATGGGAGTGCAGTCGGGCAGGGCCGACACCACAGGGCCATGGCTGAGCCACCATGAACCCCGCCCTCACAGGTCTGTTCTGCTGCTGGGTGCCAGGCCAGGGCTGAGCTGCTGCAGGAGAAAGCCCAGCTCCATGCCTGGGCATCCTGGCCCCCCTGGCCTCTGCCAGACTGTGGTTGAGCCTGAAGGTGCAGGAGATGTGACGAAGGTGGCACTGGGTGATGTAGTCCAGTGTCTTGGATCTCTGCTCTGGTGAGGCTGGGGCCCCTGGTGGCCACCTCCATAGGGGACACTGCACTCCCATGCATCTCTCCCCACCCCAGGGCTGACGCAGCCCTGCCCAGGCACTTCTGTGCCTCCCTGCAGAGCCCGTGCTAAGTGCCCAGAGATGGGGGAAGGAAGCAGGGCTAATTGCTGAGCTCTCAGGGGACAGGAGATGAGAGTGCCCATGGTTTCCAGGGCTGTTTTAGTCTCTGGCTCCGTCATTAAGTACGTCTGTGGTCTCGGCACTTAGCGAGCTTCCTGCTCTCCCTGCTTGGTCAGGGCGTAGCACTACGCTGCCCAGCACTCCAACTCTTCCATTGCACTCACAACTCAGCATGTGGCTGGAGGAGCCTCAGGGGCCTCCTCTACGCCCCTGGGCATCCTCCTGGCCTTCGGCACCCCTTGACCCAGAGGGCTGTCCCACCGAGCTCCCGGTGCATTGTGCCCAGCAGGAGGACGGTGCTGTGGTCCCGCAGCGGCGCCCATGGAGTCTGGAGGAGTTCTCCCAGCGCTCCACCCTGCACGGCATCCAGCACATCTTCCAGCACCGCCGCTACACAGCCCGCAACCTGCTGTGGCTGCTGGCTTTCCTTGGCTCGCTCGCCCTCCTCATCCACGTCTACACCAAATGTGTGGGCTTGTACTTCCAGTACCCGCACAGCACCCAGCTGGAGGAGGCGACGGCGCGCAACAAGATCTTCCCTGCCATCACACTCTGCAACCTCAACCCTGTACGCTTCTCACGGCTCTCCAGCCACGACCTGTACTGGGCAGGGGAGATGCTGGGGCTGCTGGATGGGGCGGGACAGCCCCTGGTGCACGAGGGCATGGAGCAGGGTGCGCTGGCGGCCCTGCAGGGCAAGCTGGATCTGAGTGAGGAGGAGAAGAGCCGCCCCTTTGACTTCGTGGAGTTTTTGGAGCGTGTGAGCCACCGGCTGGAGCTGGGTGAGATGCTGGTGCGCTGCACATTTGGAGGCAAGAAGTGCTCCAGCAGTGATTTCCAGATGGTGAGTGCCATCATGGGGGTCAGATGGGGATGGGCACGGGGCACCTCTGGGTGGTGAGCCAGAGCCAGGCTGGGGGAAGGGGACAGACCGGGGAGCGCGGCCCCAGGGTCACCCTGTGTGGATCAAACCCCAGCAGAGGTGAGATGAGACTTGCAGCTGTCCCTTGGCCATGGTGCCCACCGCCGCTGCTTCTCCACTCTCTGGTGCCGGCACAGCAGATGCAGCACTGCGTGGCGGGAGGGTCCTTAATTCGCTGTGACGGCTCCGCTCGTTGCACTAATGAGAACAAAGTGGTGCTGCTGCGCGGGGCCCACCACCAGGTGCCAGGCAGCTGGCAGGCACCACGAAGACACTGCACAGCCCTGTGTAGTTGTGCCACGGTTCCCCCCTCCATTCACCCTGCTCCGTCTCCAGTGCCCCGATGGGTGCTGCAGAGCTGTGGGTGAGGCGGGATGCAGACAGAGCAGCGGCATTGCCATCTCCTCCCCTTCTCTTTGCTCCTGAGTCAACAGAGTGAGGATTACAGGGCTGTAAACAAGGGGATCAATGGTGCTGATGGGAACATTTTCCGTTAATAGCTCCGGCCTGTAAAACACAGTGGATGGGGAGCAGGGGGAGGCTCTGCTTTCAGAGCCATTAACCCTTCCCACTTGTGGTCATGACCTGGCATTTTGGTGGTGACACAAGGCTGCTCTGCGATGCAATGCTGAGCATGGTGCTGAGCTTCCAGCATGGGTGGAGGACGCTCGTGCCATGTGGGATGCCAGCACAGGGCATCACCTCACCATGTGCAGCCACACTACTGCATGCCACATGCTGTCCCTCTGCAGGACACATCCCATGTCACCTGGCCACCTGACCTTCACTCCAACCTTCCTGCCTCAGCCAACGGCCAATATTTAATATTCTATTAATAGTTTTACCCCCTTAAATTATTGATCCAGATTTACAGCCAAAGCTGCCTGTTTAACAACAGGATCCCTTAGCAATCATTTGCAGGTCCTGTACAGGAGACTGGGGGGAAGGACTCAGGTGCTGGTGAGTGCCAGCTGGGCTGGGAGCATGGCACAGGGCTGGGTGTGGGCATCCCTGCACCAAGTCCCACCTCTGCTGGTGCCTTCCCTGCAGCCAGCAGTGCCATCAGGCTGGGGGCAGCCCGGGCATGATGCAGGGTGCTGGCAGGGACATGCTGCTATCTCTGCCACCCAGGCGCTGCCTGACTCCACTCACCCAGTGCCTGCGGCNTCCTCACAGCAGTCACCAGTGCCAAGAGCCCCCCTCCCTCCTCCCCTCCAGGAGGGGCTCAGCCCCATGCTGTGGAGCAGTCCTCCTCTGTAAAGGGTTCCTGAGCAGTGCAGAGGGGACCCTCTCACCATGCACCCCGCTGTGGCTCCCCCCTCCCCAGCCCCAGCTCCTGCTCAGTATGCTGCTCGCTCCCTCTGGGCACTGGGCAGGAACTCTTCATTTCACACATCATTTCCTGCTGCTGCTGCAGAGGCACCCGCAGTCCCCATCCCCATCCCCTCCCAATCCCCCAGAGTTGCCCCCATCCCCAGCCCCATGGCACCAGCCTCTCCGCTGGCCCGGGGGCTGTTCCCTGTTATCCCTGTGCCCTTGGCTGCCCATGGCCATCACACTCCATCCCCTGGTCTTATCCTTTTTTCACCACCTGCCATCCCTGTGTGCTCAGCACTGCCCCGGGTGCTGCTCCATGGCACCGTGCCCCATCCCCTCTGATCTGTCCCCTTATCACTGCCCTCCATCCCCATCCCCTTGGCAGCACCGGCCACTCCACGCCCATAATCCTGCCCCTGAACCTCACTCTTTGCCAAGGGATTTCCTCTCTACCAGTCCCACCAACCTGCCCCTGCTCGGAGCCCAGGGTGGCCCCAGCCCCCAGGTCAGGAAGAGTTAACGGCAGGGCTGAGGCAGGAGAGGCTGCGAGGTGAGGGAGCAGCGGGAGCACAGGAGTGATCAATACCGTGTGCTTGAGCCGCGCACAAATCGCAGCTTGGAGCCATAAATCTCCCTCCCGTCACACACAATGAGGATGAGAGGGGAGCTTATCTCCCGGCTGCCGCTCTGCCAGCGCTCCTCCTACGCACGCCCGCTGTGCCGCCAGTGGGGCCGTGCCAAGCTGCACCCTGTGATGGGCACCCCGTTATGGGTACCCCACAATGAGCACCTTATAATAAACACCCCACGATGGGCACCCTGCAATAGGCACTCCATTATGGGTGCCCCATGATGAACCCTCCATGATGGCCACCCCATCTATGGTGGTGCTCATCTGTAGGGTGAGGTGAGCAGCTCCTGGGATACAGGTGCTGCCAGGGTGTAGGGGAGCAAGTTCTGGAGAGCAGGACTCAGCACACGTGGCTTGGCTGGGTAAATAGGTGGCTCCAAGTGAGGTGCTCGGCTCTCAGGTGGCTACCTGGGATGAGGGCTGAAGGCAGACTTGGGCAGCCTGCTGCTGGCCTGGGTGGGTTTCTGCTCTCCAGTTCTGGAGAGCAGTCCAGCAGCGGCCATGTACAGGAGCTGGGTGCTGTTCCCTCCCTGGGATCTCCCAAACAAACCTTCCAGGAGCGCGGAGCTGTGTAGTCAGCAGCTGGGCGGGTCGATGGATCGATCCAGCATCAATACAGGGCGGGAGAAGGGAGGAGCGCTACTTTGATCAGGCTGGCATCGGCGGGCAGACAGTAGAGGCGGTGCGCGGGCAGCGCTGGGGCTTCCCGGGATGCAGGGGAACCCGACCGCTGTGCTGCTGGGAGGCAGGGCGTGCCCGGGGACAGGGGCAGGGCTGTAGGCTGCGTGCCCAGGAGGGGCAGTAACACAGGACACACCCCTGGGTAGGGGGCTCCACCCCAGGCAGGGGAGCGGGAGAGGTGCTGGGAGCGGTGCAGGTGTTAGCGCAGCTGCTAAGCAGGGGTGACAGGTGGGATAAACGAGCCCGGGTTCTCCAGGGGCCAGTAAATTAGAATCAATAGGAAGCAGGAATAATTTATTTGTTTGATACCGCGTGTTAATTAACTGGGCTGATGGGTGTGACAGGAACGGCACTGAGGGGTGCCACCACTCCCTCCTTCCACCCCCCCAGCCAAGTGTGCCTCATGGAGCTNTGATCCAGATTTACAGCCAAAGCTGCCTGTTTAACAACAGGATCCCTTAGCAATCATTTGCAGGTCCTGTACAGGAGATTGGGGGGAAGGACTCAGGTGCTGGTGAGTGCCAGCTGGGCTGGGAGCATGGCACAGGGCTGGGTGTGGGCATCCCTGCACCAAGTCCCACCTCTGCTGGTGCCTTCCCTGCAGCCAGCAGTGCCATCAGGCTGGGGGCAGCCCGGGCATGATGCAGGGTGCTGGCAGGGACATGCTGCTATCTCTGCCACCCAGGCGCTGCCTGACTCCACTCACCCAGTGCCTGCGGCAGCAGCTGTGCTGGAGCTCATGCTGGTGAATTATTTAAAGTGTCCCCGGGTGCCGTGATAAAGTCAGACACGGGGATGGATGGGGAGCTGGGGCTGATTCCCCTGGACCTAGTGCCAAGCCCTGCAGAGGAGACAGTGTGGGGCACCTGGAGATGAGGGGATGAGACCAGCACCAGAGAGAAGCACACTGTCCTACCCTGGGCACCCACGGATGTCCATCCCTGAGGGTGTTACCAGGCAAGGAGAGGGCTAGGGGAGGCTGGACGAGGTGCCCGGAGCAGGGCTGACGTGTGCGGTGGGGAGGGGGGGAGGGGGTGCAGGTGG
>VXAB01001307.1:31812-46295 GCA_013399175.1 Odontophorus gujanensis
CGGAGCTGTGTAGTCAGCAGCTGGGCGGGTCGATGGATCGATCCAGCATCAATACAGGGCGGGAGAAGGGAGGAGCGCTACTTTGATCAGGCTGGCATCGGCGGGCAGACAGTAGAGGCGGTGCGCGGGCAGCGCTGGGGCTTCCCGGGATGCAGGGGAACCCGACCGCTGTGCTGCTGGGAGGCAGGGCGTGCCCGGGGACAGGGGCAGGGCTGTAGGCTGCGTGCCCAGGAGGGGCAGTAACACAGGACACACCCCTGGGTAGGGGGCTCCACCCCAGGCAGGGGAGCGGGAGAGGTGCTGGGAGCGGTGCAGGGGTTAGCGCAGCTGCTAAGCAGGGGTGACAGGTGGGATAAACGAGCCCGGGGTCTCCAGGGGCCAGTAAATTAGAATCAATAGGAAGCAGGAATAATTTATTTGTTTGATACCGCGTGTTAATTAACTGGGCTGATGGGTGTGACAGGAACGGCACTGAGGGGTGCCACCACTCCCTCCTTCCACCCCCCCAGCCAAGTGTGCCTCATGGAGCTGGGATGGACGTTGGAAACACCATCCACACTATGGCCCTGGCTGCAGGCCCACACTCTCTCTGGAGCTCATTGCTTGCACATGTCCTGCCCACTCCTGCACGTGCCCTTGACACAGCTGGCTGCAGATGTGTGCCACTACCATGGGGACGGAGGGGACACAGACACCCTGTGACAGTGCTGGGCTGCAGCAGGACCCTGCACCCTGGTTTTGCCACCCCAGCTCCGTCCCCTGGCCCCAGGCAGCACCATCACCTCCCTCTGTTTTTTTTTTAAAGAATAACATTTCTGCTAAATACTTTAATCAGATTAGTAGCAGTGTGTCTGCAGTGCTGTTAAATCAATGCTCCCCAACACATCTCGGCGGCTAGAAATCAATTACTGTTTAAGCCGTGCCTTGGTCCCTGGCCTGCGATCAATATGGGAGATGTATTACTCTCCCAGAGTCTTTCCCACTAAAAACCTTTCATTTGTATAACAGGAGCTGAGGCAAAGTGCCGCTGCCCTCCCCTCTGGATGCTCCATGGGGACCACGTGGCCCCAGCTTGGTCTCCATGCCCCACTGCCCTGTGTTCCAGCCCTGCAACCCCTATCAGAGCTTTGCATGCCCGGGTACCCCTGGCTACCACCACTGCCCAAACCCCCATGGTGGTACCTCTGCTCCCCACATGCCCCTGCACCAGAGCTGTACCCCTCTGCAGCCCCACTGCTTTCTTCCCCTTCCCCCCCCACAACCTCCTCCATCCGTGTCCCATAATTTGGAGTCAGAGCTCCATTATTCATGATAAGGATCTTTAATTAGCTGTGAATATTAATGACTTACTCTGTAATTAATCACGCTTTGCTTGCTGGGGAGGGGGTAGCTCCCACCGACACCGCAGCTGAGCACAGCAGGTGGGGGGACTGCTGGGCTGGGGGGGCTCTCCATAACCCGGGTGGGATGTGGGACTGGGGCGCTGAATGCGGTGCGGAGCTGAGCCCCTGCCCGTGGGGCACTAGGAGCTTTGGGGTCAGCATTGCATGCCAGGGTAGGAGGAAGATGAAGGCAGCAGGAAGGAGTACCCAGAGCCCCCCAGCCACCGGCACACAGCACCAAACACTCCCGCGAGGGCACAGTTTGCTTAAACAGAGACAGATTTAACTATTTCCATTACAGCTAAATGATGAGGCCCATAAACTTTATGGCTCCGTGCTCACGAGAGCGGCTCTAATGGCCTTCGCCATCTGGAGGAGACGGCTCCGTGGGGGCCGTGCTGCCCGCCCTCCTCCAGGCCCTGTGCTCCCCGCCTGGCAGCCTGGCACTGGGCACGCAGCCCATCGCCCCGTGCTGTGTCCAAGCATGGGAGCACGGCACGGTGCCCCGTGGCACGGGGTGTCACCTCGTGTCCTGAGCTGAGCCGTACGACCACCAATAACGTTCCCAGCCCAGCGAGGGCTGCTGGCAGGACGCTGTGTGGAGGATTAGGTTTGGTGCAGAAGCTTTGAAGTCTCATGAATATGAAGCAGCGGCTCAGAGCGGCTCTAATCTCTCCCTTGTCACCGTGACAGGTGTGACAAACACCGGGACACCAGGGCAGGGGGCAGACAGGGGACAAGGGGGCACCTCGGGGCTGTGGGCACGTGGCTGTCCCCACCCGAGCAGCCGCAGTGCATTGGAGCCCAGCACGGCTCCCATCGATCTGGCTGGGTGCCATCTGCTCAGTGGCACCGTGTCCCTGCCTGCTGTACCCTGGGCTCCATGGAGATGTCATGTTTGGGGCCGCTCCTCCTGTGACAGCCTGAGTCCCCGGAGCTCTCCTAGGAGACAGTAACTAGAGCGGACGCTTGCTCCTCACAGGACGTGACTGGGGCTTGCAGGAGAGTCTCAGGGATCAATTTGGAGGTTGTTTTGATGCTCTCCTGGCTGCAGGATGGTGGTGGCAGCTGCTTGCTCAACCCAGGGGGCTGCGCATGGACGAGCAGTGGCTAGTGATGTGTGGAGAGGACCGGAGGAGCTGCCCGAGGTGCGAGCCCCAGGGCGGGCCGTGGGCTCTGCAGCACTGCAAAGTGGGGGCAAAGCTGCTGAGCCCAGGATGATGGCCCCCAGAACCTGTGGCCCCATGGGCGGTGAGCAGGGGGGCAGCAAAGGGAGCGATGCCATGCACTCATAGCCAAGATGGAGCAAGGCAGGCAGACAAATGCAGAGCAGATGTTTAATTATCAACAGTGTTCTCAGATCCCTGGAAATCTCCGCTTCCAAATGTAGATATTTTACTACAGCATACGCTTCTGCTGAAAGCTGGAGCGGCAGCACGGCACCCACCACCCGGTGCCCCCATCTTCCCACGTGCCATTTGTCACCAGGGCTGGCACCGCTGCGGGCGGGGCCACTCGGCACACCACAGCCCCAAAGGCACGCCGGGGTGCAGGTGCTTCTGCATCCATCCCTGGTGGCCCAGCGCTGCGGTCACCACGTCCCCCGGGGCTGTGCACACGGCGGATTCCCTGCTCTGCCACTTTGCAGATTCAGGGCATGTTGCTGTCTTAAAACCTATCAGGTTTGCTGTCACCTCGCGGGGCCCATGAATCTCGGTGCTGGCTGGCGGAGCTGTTACCGAAATGACCCTGCGGGGAATGGCTGCATACACCCCGAACAGAGAGCACCTCCATCTCCCGGGCTGTCAGACTATGGATTTCTCACCACCTTGAAACCACGGGCAGCAGCTCCAGCACCGTGTGGGGAGGAGCCTCCAGGGAACTGCGTGCCGCCTCCGGGCAGCATCGCATGGACATGGGGAGGGGGATCCCGGTGCAGGTTCAAGGAGCAGAGAGAGGGCAGACCAAGCACCTATCACCGGCCATCCCAAGGAGCAAAGATGAAGAGGATGGGGCAGTTTTCTTGCTACCATCTCCCTAAACAGTGCTTGGATGCAGGGGCTGCTCCCACCCCACTGAGGGTGATGGGTGCTGGAGCCAGAGCGATCTGTCAGCAGGGAACACCAGCAGCATCCAGCAGCCCAAACCCCTCATCAATCTCCCTCGCATGGCCCACGGCTCACCTAAGTACATCTGATTTGTCAAATATTACAATTAATTTAGGATTGAGTGGTAGCCCCGTGTGCGTGCCACGCTCTCCCTCCTCCCCCCGCCACCACCTCTGCCCCTGCCCCATGCATCATCCCCGGGCCCCCGCTCTCGCCCGGGATAAATCACCGCAGCGCCGCGCTGGGAGCCGCGCCGATTGCTTGCTGCGCGTTATGGGATCACAGGGGAAATCACAGCGCAGGGGCGGGGGAGACGCCGCGCTCCGGCAGAGATTTATTTATTTGATTTCACCGGGCTCGGGGACTTTTTTTTTTTAATTTTTTTTTTTCATCTCTCAAACGCCCGCTGGGGAATTGCAACCCATGGAATATTAATGCCGCTCAGGACGCCGGCTCGTTAAAATGTCACCTGGCTGTAATTCCTCCTGCGCTTATTATTCCCCGGGGAGCGCTGGCTCCCATCCCTCTCTGCCTATGGGGCAGCCCCACGTCCCCACACCGCAGCGCCAGCACATTGTCAACCTGACGCTCCTCCATCACCATCTTCCATCACCGCAGTGATGCGGTGGGATGCTCGGGCTCTGGTATGGCCCTGCGGCAGCGCAGGGTGCAGGGTCGGCCGTCGGGCAGGGTTGGGGGTAGGGTGGCACCAGGAACAGCTGCCTTAAGGAAACTTTGGCTCAGTTCCTGCAAATTAATGTTTTTTTCCCAAACAGTTTCCCAGTGCTAAGCGCGACGCGGGGAGCAATTATCTTTAGTGTCGATGTTATTACCATAAAAATTGCATTGAGGACTTTTCTCCTCCGATTAGAAAGTTAACGATCATCACTGCCTTCATTGTTCCCCGCACCGTGCTCGCTCTAATAAAGAGTCTGTGCACTTTACTTTTCACTTAGCATGAAAATTACCCAGCTGCTGCTGCGAGCGGCTGTGCAGCCCCCGCGCTCGGCTCCCGTCACGGGCCCTTGGCATCCTCCGGCTGGGCGCAGCCGCACGGGGCAGCCCAGGGCTTCCCCAGGACCTGGCACTGGGCTGGGCGTGGGCTGAGCGACAGTGATGCTTTTTCAGGGATGTGCCACCAGCAGTCCCTGTGCCACCTCTAGCATCCCTGCCTCCACAGCCCTGAATTTGCCAGCATGGCCTTCCGCTTGTGCCAGTGTCTCTCAGCTCCCCCTGTGCCCGGTGTGAGCTGGTAGCGTGGCTCTGCACTGTTCCCCTTCCCTCCCACAGGCATCAGGATTCCTGCCCCTCTCCTCACCTGGACACCCAGGTTGCAACTCACTGCTGGTACCACCACGTGCAATTAGCACATGGAGTGTTTGTATCATTTTGCTCGATACCAGCATAGCTCTTTAAATTCTCAAAGTGCTGTAAAAATCTTAGCTCATCTTCAGAGAGTGATTTTTTTTTTTTTTTCCAAAGCTCTTCATTACTCCCTAATTGTTCAAACTTCTCTTCTTTTCCTTCTGATTAAAAGCAGATTTTAAAAGTGCAGCTCAGTTTCTCAGCTATTTTCAAGTCAAATGGATTCCATCCCCCTCTCCATGTATTAATAACCTGTTCTCGTGCATCCCCCAGTGAGCCAGTAAAAGCCCTTCTGAGCAGAGACAAGGTGACAGCAGCACTCCGGAGGGAGCGATTGGAAGGGGGTTACAGCTTGGAGGGAGAGCGATCCATCCATCCAGCTATCTATCATCCACCCCGCTATCATCCATCTACCGGAGAAATAACATTTGCAATTCCGCTTTAGCTCTTTGTAATAATCATTAATATATATATTTTTTGCCTTCCCCAACTGGCAGCAGGAGGAGATGCGGCAGTTTGGGGCGCTGGCGGTGCTGCAGGATGTGTGCAGAGGGGGAACGGGGCCACGTTGGCATTGTGCCTTTGTGCAGGATGGCCCCACTGCGGGGTGGCTGGGCAGCATGGGGACAAGGGGACACGTGTCCTGGCAGGGAAAGCAGGGGACCCATTTCAGGGAGGGGAATCCTGAACAACCTGGGTGCCTCCTGCACCTCCTGTATTTTCTATTTGGTATGCATGGCACAGCCCCTTTCTTCCCACACCCACAGCACAGTCCATGGGATGCCCCATGGTGGCAGAGCCAGGGCTGACCCATACTGCTCTCCCACACCAGCAGAACCTTTGGGGACACCCAGGGCTCATGGCCATGGCCATGCCATGGGTGGCCTGGGTGTGGGGATTGCTGCCAGGCACCATGTCCCATCCCGGCAGATGGCAGCAGGGATGCACCACAGCCTGGCAGCATGGGGACCTGCCTGGCGCCCCGACCTTGGAATAATCTTCAGTAGGATTAAGAGCTTAAACGTATCCGTGTAATTGCCAGGCCCCCGCTGAGCTGGAGAGCGCGTGAGTGCCAGCGCAGAGGGAGGCAGCGCCCAGGCACACTCCCCCTACTGCCACCGTGAGTACCAGGCTTGCTGGGTGCTCGGTGCTAGTTCCCAGAGGCCATCAGCACTCAGAAGATGCTTTGAGTGCTCAGCATGCCCAGGGGTCTCAGGTACCCCACTGGGTTCAAGGCACCCAGCTGCCAGCATGCCATGAGGTGCCAGGTCCCCAGGGGCTGGTGGCCGTGTCCCATTGGGACTGTCCTGATGGCTGTGCAGGGCTGGGTACCGAGTGGGGATCTGCCATCCCAACCCCCTCCCTGTCTGCCTAATGGTCCCTGACATTTAAATGAGATTTAGTGCTCAGCCCGATGCTGAATATTCATGAGCCCACGCGGCCCTGACAGCCCGGCTGGGGCTGCTCTCATGATTAATAATTTGTTTTTCCCGTTACTGTAAACCTCACCTGCACTCGCTGCCTGATCCGGCTCTGCCAGCACTATGGGGGCACCCATGGCCTTGCAGCAGGGCCAGCTGCCCTGTCCCACCTGGACATCCCCCAGCAGGGGTCCAGAGCAGCAGCCTCCAGCTTTTGAACCCCCACAGCAATAAATGGAGGGGGGGGAGGGGGGGGGATAGTGTGTGAATGTGTGGCTGAGAGAGAATGGGCAGGAAGTTGTGGATCCTGGAATCTTGCTGCTCACTGGGCACACGGTGGTTTGTCACCTAATCATGGCTTTATCACACCCTATCAAGCACCAGGAAACCAGTTTATTACTCCAAAGAGACGTTGGTGGCTCCTGGAGTGATTCCACTTGTCCCAGAACACCAGTGCTATGGACAAATGCCACCAAGTCCTCCTTCTGCTTGCAGGCTGGCCTCCATCTCTGCACCAGGCACGGTGGCTCTGCACAAATTGCATAAGTATTCATGGCAAACACACAGAAATGTGCCTGTCCCGGATGATTACCCGCACCCATCCTGAAGGCTGTGGCTCCTCCCTGGGTCCTGCTGGCCAAGCACTCATTGTAGGGCAAAGCATGGCAGGGACAGCTGCAGAACCCACCCCAGAGCATCACAGCGGCCGTAAAGGGGGCCTTTACACAAGCACAGGGTTGAGGCTTCTCCAGGGGAGGCCCCAAGACACCCAGTGCCACCCCGGGGTGCCTCCTGGGGACCCATTGTGGGGACTGTGACACCGCTCCTGGCCTTTTGGTGGAGGTGTGCATGGAGTGCACGGGATGCCCAGCAGTGTTCCCATTTGGATCCCTGCATGCTTCAGAGATTAATCCCCTGCAGACCTGACCAAGGTGCTGGGCTAATAGCCTGATTTATTCCTTCCCGTCTCTCCGGAGCACGCGAGGTTCCCCACTGTGTCCTGAACGACCTCATGCATAATACCATGCACAATCCTATTAACGCCGCCCCGCCACGCGCTCCCTGCTTAGCGCCGCCACTCGCCGATGCAATTTCCCTGTGATATATGGGAAAAATAATTGAACTATATTTGAAAATATATTGAGAGTTATGGCTCACACCCAGTGGGATTTATAGGGGCCATATTTCACAAAACCACAGCCCCGCTCAACAAGGGGTGATCCCGAGGAGGTGGAGGAGAGCCCTGTGGTCAGAACTGTGGAGCAATGAGCACCACTGCAATTGTGGACTTGGGGATGAGGGGCATGGGGGCACTGCCCCCAGCCCTGTACCCTCTCCCTGTTCCACATACTCTGTGATGTCTTCCAGCCCAAGTCACCATGTCGGGAGCTTCTTTGACACCATGGGACTGTAAATGATGCCATGGCATGGGAGAGCATCCATCCTTAATTGCATGGCTTGTGATTTGGTGCTGCTTGGGGAGACCCAGACCTCCACTGCGCATCCACGCCTCAAGGGGCACAGGAGTCGCTGCACCAGATGTGCTCCCTGGGCTGGGGATGCCCCACTCCATGCCTCACCCAGAGCAAAGAGCCCATCTGGCTGTAGCCCAGAGAGCAGTCCTGAATGGGAACACGTGGGCATGGGGCAGCTGCAAGCACTTCCCGGGCAGCCGAGGCAGCACGGCGATGCCAGGGTTGTGTCTGTCTGCAGGAAACTCCCGGCGTGCCCCGGGTAAGGGAGCTATAAATAACTGGCGGGGACTGTTTGGGAGCTGCTTTGTGATCAGGACAAAGAGAGGCGGCTTTGCGCTCGCTCTTCATTAGCTGCCTTCCTCTGGCTGGCCGGGCCGGGATGTGCTCGCATCGAGCGACAGCAGGATGTAGCTGCCGGTGTCAAGGACGTGAACAATAAGGGCTTTAAATAGCAGCGATGCCTTTGAAACCCGCTCGCCAGCTCCAGAGATGGAGCTGGGGAAAATTCCATGGAGCGAGAAGTCTGGGGATGGTGCACCCCAGAAAGTGCTCCCATGGATGGGACCGCGGTGGCACAGAGCAGGTGGTACTGTGGATGGGACGTGCAGAACCCTTGGGGCCATCCTGCTGCCAGCTTGGGGTCTGGAGGTGCAGGTTGGGCTGTCCCAGCAGGCCTGGATATCGGTCAGGGCGGTGGGAATGGGGCTGGGTGCGGGGTGATGCCCACCCTGCTGATGGAGATGGATCGGTGCTGGAGGGACACGTGCGCCCACGTGCATGTGTGCGGGGGGGCCCGGCTGCGCGTATTAGCAGGCCCTTAAATCAACACAGCACTTCAGACAGGAAGGAAATAGGCTTTGCCGACGGCAGGAGCGGCACTTGCTTTGTGCACATTACAGAACATCAGGAAAATGTCAAATTTACATAAAAATGATACAAACTCATTGGAAGAAACATGCATCCAATTATCGGCCCCGGCGCTGGCACGGCTCCGCAGCCAGAGGCTGGCCGGCCGGCCGCTGCGAGGTGCCCAGCCCCGGGGCACACATTTCATCTCCGAGTGTTTAACATCAAAGCAGTGCACAGCTGGGGCTCCATGGGATGCGGGCTGGGCATGGCTGGCGCCGATCCTGCTCTTTTGGGGTGCGCTGAGGCCGTGGCACACAGATGGGGCTGTCCCAGCTGCTGCCCGCCAGCTGTGCCCACTCCCTGCTGCCCAGGACTGACGGCCCATCCCGACCCCCCAGCACGATGGATGCTCTGTTTCCATCTGAGCCTCCCGCTGGGATTGATGTCTCACTGCGCGCAGGCAGCGGCTGTAACTCACGTCCAGGAGCTGGGCTCCCAGCTCGTTACTCACCGGGCACCGACACGCCGTGAATTACGGCTCTGCCTCACATGGACAGCAGCAAAGTGCCAGGGGACACTGTATGGGGACAGGGACAATCCCATCCTGCGACCCCACTGTGCCTAGATACCCATCTCCTGGCACTGGGGTGTGTACCGGGGTGATGCTTCTGCCTGGTGCCCACCCGGGGGTGGCACCTGCTGGGATTCCCTGTGCTGCACCCACCGGAGGGTGCTCAGACTTTGCTGCGTTGTGCTGGGGAGGCTGACGAGCTGTTAATTACAGGTGCTGCTTGGCTGCTGCAGCGCGTCTCTGCAGCTCGGCTGGCAGAGCCGTGCGGCGGGTGACACACTCCATGATAAATTGATATCCCGTTTAGCATCAATTTTCCCTTCTCTGGTGGCAGACAGCTGTGCTAATGGGATGGGACAAGTGAAAATGAAATAACAGGCCCTGAGCGCACCAGCACGCGCCGCACTGGCAGTCCTGCTGCATGGCTGTCACTCCCACGGGGACACGCAGGGACACACACCCACGGGGCCAGCACCTCAAGCCGGAACACCATACGGCCACGCATGGTGCTCTGTGCCCTGCCCTGGCTGCACACCGGTTATCAGGCTCCTCTGTGTCAAATTGGTGCCTGCAGTGTGTTTGCGGTCATGGTGCGCACAGCGCACAGTGCCCAGGGACGGTTGGTAATTGCAGAGTGCTCAGCGCTTACCACCTGTGGCATGTTTGTTATTTGCACAGCACTCACCCTGTGTCTAAAGCGCTCGGTGGCGGCTGCTGAAATGCCTTCAGCAGCAGTGCCAGCTGTGGTTTTCCTGTTTGCCGAGCGCTCAGCCATCACGGGAGGCAGAGCTGTGTTCCAGGTGTGCCCAGCGCCCGTTCCATTTGGCATTTCAGCACGGTTGGTGCCCGTGCTGCTGCCGCCTGCAGCATGCTGCTGCTTCTGTTCACAGCCTGTGCTCAGAACGCAGCGCAGCACGGCGCTCGGTGCTGGCAGTGCACCCCATGCTCGGTGCCCAGGTTGCGGCACAGGGGGGCACGTGGGTGCCCGCCCACAAAGAGGGCTGGAGACGGCTGTGTGCAGTGAGGTGCTGTGCCCACAGCCGAAGCTCTGGGCAGGAATAGGGCACATGGCTCCTGGCAGCCCATAGGGTGTGGGGGTGCCCTCACTGCTTTAGTGGGGCCACAGCACAGAGGTTGAGGCTTTAATCACACGGATGTCAGGGAATCAGGAGTGATGGTTCCCATGGTAACGCTAACTCTGCCCCTTGCCCGTGGCGCGGCGGCTGTGCACGCGCGGGGCCATAATGGGCACCATGTGGCTGAGCTACAGCTGCTCGGGGACCCATAACTTTGAATTTCTGACTTGGGTGCATTTAAAACCTCAGCCATAATTCCGTGTCGAGGCAGTTTATGGCTCTGTTGTTTTAGGACAGACAAGCAGGAGGCAGGAGCTGCTGGTGGGGCAGTGGGCAGCACCCCAGCGCTCTTCCCCCCTCAGTCCGGGGGTGCTGCACACTATTCCGATGGCAACGTCACGGTCCCAGTGGCTGTAGGGCACAGGGCAGGGCCTGAGGGCGCAGCAGAGCATGAGGGAGCAGCTGAGCAATGTCTTGTGGAGCATGATGAGCCGCTCCTCACGCTCCGCTGGCTGGCCATGCTCCCCCAGCTCCCCTCAGTCCTGGGGTGGGAGTGAGCAGGAGGAGCGTGTCCTGCGGGTACCAGCCCTGCTGGGACACGTCGCTCTGCAGACATGCCCAGGGACCAGAGCAATGGGATCTGTGCGGCTCCAGCCCCACTGTGCCCCCTGCCCTCCTGCTCCCCCGGCAGGGACAGACATGCTGGGTAGGGACGCTCAGAGTGGCACTGGGCCCTCTCCCTCCCTGTGCACAGCTGTGCTGTGCCCCTCTGCTGTCACACAGCTCCGGGGATGGCCCGTGGCTACAAGGTGCCTCACAGCTGTGCCAGCTGTGCCCACGCAGCTGTGATGAAGAGGCAGCCGTGCACAGGGGCTGGAGGACAGGGACGTGCAGCCGGCACCGTGGGCTGCCCACGCAGCTCGTCCCAGGACAGCAACCCGGTGCTGAGGGCACTGCTGAAGCATCTCCCAGCCCCTCTGCTGCCCTCCCTGCACAACTGCCGCAGCTCCCGTAATGTATTCATCCCAGGGTGCCCCGGTGCAGCTGCAATATCATTATTGGCGTTTATTACACCATTAGCTTTAAAGTTTTATAAACCACCAGACAGGTGACAAGTGGCTGGGGGGGACAGAGGGACTGTGTGGGGATGGCACTAGGGTGGTCCCAGCTTAGTGCTGGCCCCAGTGCTCTCTCCACGAAGGAGCTTTCTCCAGCAAAAGGGCAGCACCCTGCACAGGGCGCATGCATGGCTGCAGAGCTGTTGACAGACATTTTTCCCCTAGTCCACACCAATCAGGCCATCAGCCCCTACAGAAGCCCCTCGGTGTGTCCCCACAGCCAGGACCCAAAAGCCATAGCATGCCAGTGCTGGTTTACAGGAGGCAGCAAAAAGTGTCCAGGGCACTGTGCGAGAACTCGTGCGCGCAGCTTACAAAAGAGACTTTGTAATTGAGGTTTTGCGCTTAATGAAGGAATAAATTGAATGGGAGTGTTGTCCTTAATTGGGGTGTTGCATTAATTAAGGTACTGCACTTTGTTGGGGTAAAGCGCTTAATAAGGTATTGTGTTTAATGGGGTTTTTTATGTGGACGGGGTCAGTGCGTTGATGGGGGTGTTGCATTATGGATGCATGTGCTGTTCCCGGCAGATGCCACCCATGGCTGTGAGCAGGCCCTGCTTCCCCACGAGTAGGGGGTTTGATCATGCCCAGTCCCACTCCCACAATGGGACCAGACACCCTCTCATCCCACATCTCCCCACAGCCGAGGCGCTCGCTGCCCACCCCAACCCACCAGGCAGGCACAGGAGCACAGGAAGGATCCAACTGACACTGCAGCACGTTTCCTCCAATTAGATCAAAATTAATGATTATCCTACAGTCGCTCCCCGCAGGAGAAGGGCTGCATCCAGCATCGGCTTCGGTCCCACTGCCTCCCATGGCCAGGGCTGGTGTTTGCAAATGGGGAAGGGGTACGAGGACCCTCACTGGTCCCTTTGTGTCACTGTCTGGATGGAGGGGGCACAGCCAATAATCAATCTGTTGGGTGGCAAGGCAGGGAAATCACAAACAAATATCTCCCAGATTGGCTTGAGAATAGAAAAGGACAGCAGCTGCGTCTCGGAGGGGATGAATCATCACCACGGTGCTGGAGGGCAGTGGGCAGGATCTGTCCCACGCACACACTGCTGTGGGTCAGGGCCAGCCGAGGGGCACCCCACTTAGCTCCAACTGCCCAGTACCCCGCAAAGCCCCTCCTGCTGTGCTCACAGCATTCATTTGGTCCCAGGCTGCAGCCTCCCTACCTCCTCTGCTCGTATCCCGACCCCACTGCCCGCAGCCCACCTCCGCCACTGCTCTATTTCCATCCTCTGTGCTCCTTCCAATTAGTGGGGATTTTTCCTGATGGTTGGTCCGGGACCGGGCATGGGGCAGCTGTGGCCAGCAGCGAGAACTTCAGCTGTCCTGCGAGCAGCGCTGCTCCTCCTTTCCACATCTGAACCAATAAGGCTTCTCCTCCTCTTCCCTAGCTCCTGGCTGCTTTTCCCAACAGCTGCCTGCCTGCTGGGCATCCTGAATCCTGGCTTCTGTGTGCACAGTCCCCCACGTGTCCCGTGTAGGTCCAGCTCTCACACTGTGTGCCCAGCCAGGGCTGCCCTGGGCACTGAGCGTGGTGCCACTGCCCACTGCCCATCCTCTTGCCCTGCCCTCCGGCTGCTCGCTGGGCGCTTCTGTTCCCCGAGCCAGCCCAGTTCCTCTCGCTTGTCCTTTTGAATCGTATCGGATTGTTTTCAGGCCATTTCTCCGATTTGTCAACATCATTTCGAATTCCAGTCCTGGCTTCTCCCTTCAGCCCTCGCAGCCTCCCCCTGCCATCGGAGCGCAGCGTGTGGGCTCTGTGCCAGGACCCCGCTGCTCATCCAGACCGGCACGAGGGTGCAGGGTGGGCCGGGAGAATCGCAATTTCCTGACCCACCAGCGAGTCCCCAGCTGGCTCCCCTGTCCCGCTTGCTCCTGGCATGCTGCAGCCCCCTCCTCGCCCCCTCCCACCTTCCCTGTGTGCATGTGCCAGGCTCAGCCAGGCGCAGGTGCAAAGCTCCTGTGCAGAATGGTGAGATGTCAAGCTGTGGCCGGGGCTGATCCCAGCTGGTGCCTTGCCGGGTCCCAGGAGAAACCAGCCTCTGAGCACTGACCTCCCTGAGCCCTTCCAGCTGCCAGTCCTTGGGGCAATAGCTGCCTGTGCTGCCCTGGAAGCTGAGTTCCCAGCTGTGCCCATCCCATCTGGGCAGTGGGCATCTCTGCCAGCCTCTGTGCCTGCTCCATCCACAGCACATCACCCACGGTCCTGCTCACTGTCCTGTCCCTGCCACTGGGACGTGTCCAGTGCCGCCCATTTGGGCACAGCTTGACCCCGATCCCAGCCCACCCCTTGCACTCAGTGGGCACAGAAGAGGAGTGGAGGGATGAGAGGATGCACCTCTTTAGCCACAGAGGGCCATGGGGACACATGGCAGACAGGCAGCACGGTTTGCCCAAAGGATGCGGGGCACAACCCCCTCCCCACAGGCACGCAGGTGTCTGTGCCCCCTGCACCGGGCAGGGACTGGCACGTGTGCCCTGCACACTTCAAGCAGGGTGATGAGGGCGGCTGGGCTGTGCGTGCTGCCTGCCGGAGGCAGCCCATCATGCCGTATTGACCTGCACGGAGGCAGGAACATGTGTGCCATGCACGGATCGATGGGAAGATTGAAGATGCGTGTGCGCTCGCTGGACGACCGGGGAAAGCTCTGCTGTTGGCATCGGCAGCACGGTGAAGGTCACGCTGTCCTGCGGCGGGCTCCCCGGGGGGATGCGAGGTCTCGCCGCCTGTCCCCATGCCAGGCACGTGCCTCCCGCGTCTCCCGGGGGCTGTCCGGTGCCGGGCTCGTGCCGGCGTTCCCTCTGCGGTGCCACTCGAGGGTCGCGTGGCTCGTGGGTTCGAACAGAGCGAACCCTCCGCCTCCAGCTGGGGGAAACTGAGGCGGGGAGCCGGGGCACACCGCGGCAGGGCTGCGCACGGGGAGGATCCGGGCAGCGGCGGGGGCTGCGGGCAGAGCCCAGGGCCGCGCTCGGGATGGGGCTGGGGGGTTCCTCGCTGCCACGGGAGCCTCGTCCTGCGCGGGGCCGACGCGGAGCGAGAGGGGTCGGGGGCTCGCGGGGAGGCACTGCCCGCCCGCGGTGACGCGCTCCCGGGACCG
>VXAB01001324.1:0-31026 GCA_013399175.1 Odontophorus gujanensis
AAGGAGAAAGGAAATAAAACTCATAGAGGCTCATCGCTGCTGCTGCTTTTCCAGTGGGATGTTAGTTCAATTTGTAACCAAACAACGGTGGTTCCCCTTAAGGCTGTTACCAGCTAAATACCAAGCAGGATGTAGTCTACCTGGCAGGCCTTCTTTTTTTCCTCATAAAATAAATCATTTCTGTGTTTGTAGATGTGGTATAAACCCTTTGGTTCATACTTTTCCATTTTTTTTTCCTTCTTGCTTTTTAATAAGCTTGGGAGATTTTCTGTTGTTCTGCACAGCAGTTCAGGATTATTATTATTTTAAACAAAACCAATTCCAGTTTGAGTATTATATGAAAATAGCTAAGGTTTATAAAGTGTTTGTCCCATAATGTTTACTTTCTTTCCAACCAAACATTTATAAATAGATTGAGAGAAATGTGGCAAAGCACCAAAGCCATGCACTGAAATGTTTCATAAGAAACTATAATGTGAAAGGGGAATAAAGAAGCACTTTTGGAAGTGATGTTTGTTAGTGAATTCCTTTTTGTGTAGGGGGATATGATGCAATATGTCATGTTGACCCTTTGGAGTCTATGGCATACTGATCCAAATTTATTCCTGAAAGTGCTGCAGTTCTGTACATGAGCTGTAGTCGGATTGAGTTTATCTACACATTTCTATAGCTAGAAAGATACTGGTTGCTTTGTTTGTTTTCTTCTGTGTATTTGCAAAGTTAACAACTGAGAACTCATCGTGGGCTGAGAAATTAGTGAGAAATGTATTATCTGTGTTTTCGAATCAGGCAGCTGCAGTATATTTAAGCTTTTTTTTTTTCCTCCAGGTATCTTTGCATCTTAATGCCTGGCAAAGAAAGAAAAATCGTTCACGTCCTTTATTCTGTCTTCTTTGTTGCATATGAAACTCACAGAATATATTGGATGTTCTGTTTTCTTTAGACACATAAACACTTTGGAAAGACTGTATGTGGTTTCCTGAAAATTGGATGTTTTATTTTATGTGCTGCCTTTTCTTCTTTTGAATATCCGACTACTACTTAATCCTTTGTAGCTCCCTCAAGTTGAGAAGCAGTGGAATCAGCATAGGATGCAAGCACATGGCCAAACACTTTTGGTTCTTGAGTCATGGACAATGGAGGTGAGGGAGTTCAACTGAAGCAGTTGGAAAGACCTCAGTAGCTACAATGATACTGTTAATTTTGAATGAGGTGACGGATCTTCCTTCGAGGACAAATTGACCTTTGGGATCTGCAAATGTTGCAGTACTGCATTGAGTTAGTTTGAAACCTGTCTCAGGAGATCCTAGATCCCAAGGTTCAAAGTGAATGAAACTGCTACAATTCCCTGTAGACATGAGTCCACTATGGTCTAACAGCAGAACAGACCAAAGGTTGACAAAGACGGACAGGGTTTGATCTCCTGTCCTCAAAATGTCAACATACGCTACTAAAGCTGTTTCTGCTCTTATTAAAAATGAACATATTCCTCGGTTTTCTGGCCTCAGTGGCATATGCTGCTCTGAGCTGTGCAGGCCCTGCCTTTGGATGGCATCTGGAGAGAGCTGTGCTGAAGAGAGGCACAAAGGGATTGTGCTTCGAAAGGAATACTTTTCTGCAGGACTACCGGTAGGGAGTTTCTGCAGCAAAAAAAAAGAAACCTCCTCTACCAAGCTTTTCCTTAAAATTACTCTAGAGGGAGTCAAATCTAAAAGTTTATTTATGTTTAAAGTATTTCAAATACAGTTCCTTCTTTTAAGATGTTCAGTTTCCTTCCTGTTTATTTATTTTAGGCCTGACTTTCAATACGGCATTTTTGTTTGAATGTGTTTGTGTGTTCTCAGATCAGATATGTGCTAATAGTACTTCAGAGGCATTACTTGGAGTGATGTGTCACTGTCACAGCAATAAATAGCCCTTGAAACCAGCAAATACCAGTTTCGCTTTGAAGAAAACTGAGTCCTAGGAAACAAAAACCAAAAACAAAAAAAAAAAGAGTTTCACATCCTAAAGAAATGGAGATATTGCTTTTATTGAACGTCATTTTCTACCATGCTTTGTATGACCTCAGTATCTGGTGACACACACGGTCTCTTGCATGACAACTCTGCATTTGAAAAATGTACCTTTGAAGTGAATGTAGCATCCTGCCAGTTACACCTTACTAAATTATTTATTATTTGAATATCCTACCTGCTGTCCTTGCATTGCAAGGTTCACTGGACTCTTTTTAAGAATTAAATATATATACTGAGATTGACAAGCGGGAATACTGTACTACCTCAAAAATTATTCAGAGGGATGGTCTCTCCTGGGGCAGACTTCCTCTCTTTAACCTCACTTTGCATACATAACCAGTGCAGCAGCAGACTGGAAACTTTTCTACTCTTTTTAAGCTTCCACTGATTACAGCTGCTAAATGTCTACTGGCTTTCTGACATCAGCAGAAAATAAGCACTGTCAGACAAACTATGAATTCAGAAGAGACAGAGACTCATGAGGTTCCCATCTAGGGATTCCTCCACAATCATTGAAAGAATTACACCCACTGTCTCACGGAAAAAAAGACTATCTGGTATCTGGCAACCCAGAAACTCCACAAATTCCCTGAGATCTAAACACCAAGCAGAGATAATGAGTGGGAGGCCAGAACTAGCAGTTGAATTTCAACCTGGTTTCACTCATCAATGAACACATCCTGGTGTGATTGCAGGCAGAGCCCTGTTTGTGCTGAGCCTTGTGCTTTGAGAGCAACTGCATTTTTTGATGGGGGAAATGAGGAGGATGTGGGGGCATAGTTTGCAGTGGACAGAACTGATCTGACCACATATCTGCATATGAATTTGTCATCTAGACTGGCTTTACAGTCATCAGAAAGACAGGAATTTCTGTAACTGATTCATTTGTCTTAGGATAGATGTCTAAAAGAGCTGAGCCCTAAGACATGTAGGTGTCTGAAGTTAGCTGAAATAGTTTCCTTTCTGTACTGATGTGGAAAGCACAGATGGAAGCTCAGGCCACTGGTAGAGCATGCAAAACAGCATCTTAACTGACAGATATTCCTGATTTTCCAAACAATTCTTTTTACCTTTGTTTCACATAGGCCTGAGGGATTTTGAAGAAGCCCCTGGAAGGCCCTACTCCCCCTCCCTCTTCTGGCTGAACTTGCTCAGTGGTGGGTGCACATCTGTTCTGTGGGGAGACTGTGCTTGCATCCCTCTTTGTCATCACAATTATTACTTATCTGGCAGAGGGAAACTGAAAGGACATCTTACCTGATAAGCTCATCCATGTTGGTGCAAGATTTTGCAGGTGATCCTCTGCAATTTACCATCAGTACTCTCCCACGTGCTGAGCTCCACAGCAGCTCTGTGGCTTGCAGCCAGCTCAGGTCACTATTGCTATCTCTGATCAGCCCCAGAGATGGATAACCAGCAATCCTGTTTCTGCAGACTGGGAAATCTATCTTCTTCTGTAACTGTCTCCTTTCTGGAAAAATCCCAGTTGATTTGGGAAAAATGAAGCCATTGATCAGAAATCACTGTCTATGATTGGGAAGAGTCACCTTGGTATTCTTTTTTCAAGTGAGGAGAGATGTGTTTGACTTCCAGCCCTCTGTACCCTCAGAAAGTGCCTTGGTCTAGCCAAACCCAACTCAACCCAGTGCAGTCCAATGTTTTCTATCTAGGCCTGGCTAGAAATGTTCCAGTTTTTCCTGATAGTCTAAACTAACTAACTAACTAACTAAATACATGCATACATAAGATTTCAATGAGAAACTTCAGCTTCAGTGTATCCCCTTTTCTTACAAAGATTTTAGACTGAAAAAAAATAGGTTGAAATTTCTGAGCTACATTTTTCCTTTTGCTCTTTCTAACCATAACAGTGAGTTTCTCTGAGGAAAAATGTAGGCTGCAGGACTGGTGGATCAGCTATAGAAGTGTTTTTTGAAGAAATCAGCTGAATGAAGAGGAAACAGGGGTTAATATGAAATATTGCCCTACACCTTACTCTGGCTCAAAGAATTTATTTTCTTTCTCTGTCTCTCTCTTGTTGTTTTTTTTTGTTTGTTTGTTTTTGTTTTTGTTTTTTTTCTCTCTCTCCCCTTACTTATTTTTCTTTTTGTTATTACGTGAGATGGATCAGTTTTTCCAAAGTTCATGAAGAGGAAGTTCATCCTTCAGTGTCATGTCTATGTACAGTGATTGACTGCCCTCTCACAATCAAAGCCCAGCATGTGTAGAACTTTGTAAAAGTACACTTTACTTAAATTAGAAGGAAGTCTATTATCTTTACTGCATCTAGCCTTTTGTAACTGGATAGAATATTAGAAATTCATCTTCAAAAAACTTTATATGCATTTGTTTGGTAGTCTTCACAGTAACCTTGAGAAACACTATAACTGCTATCACTGTGTTTGTGAAGAAAGCTGAGATACAGTTGATCTGTTCACAATTTTCCTTACAAGCTGCCCACCAGCAAAACTTGCATTGTACTACTGATGCTGGAAGATCTGGGTGGGTAAGCCAGCAGCAACCACCAGTAAGGACTGCCAGCACGGCAGTCTGCCCTGGGCTACAATTAGACAATATTATCATTAAATTAGCAGTCATCACTTTCAACAGTGCTACAGTTGTTCCTACCTACTGGTGGGACTGCAGCAGTGGGAACGTTCTTTGGATCAAAGTCAGTAGAGATGTGGCAAAACATACTTGTCCACAACCAAGCCTATTAGCTATTGCAACATAATTCTTGTGTAAATGCTATCATTAAGTTTAGCTGGAATTATGAACTCTTAACTCAGGATGCTCTGCAAGTCATAGCTAGATTGTGAAGAGGTGAAAACAGCAGTGCCAGTAATTCAGTTCAAATAGCTTTTCCTGGTTGTTTTTGTTTTATTTTTTCCTTCCCAAAGAGATTGCTGATCTTGAAAGTAGATGCATCCTTCCTGGAGGAGGGTGTTGCAAGCATTTTCACATAGCAATGAGGCCTGCCTTGCGTACTGCCTCTGAGGAGTAAAAGAGTAGAGGGAATGTGACAAAAAGTGTGGGTGTTGGTCAGTTCCTGAAGGACACTGAGTAGCATTAGCCCCACAAGTTGGTAACTAACCATAGAAATGCATTCCTGTCATCAGAAGTACGGTGGCCCAGATCTGTGCTCTCAGGTGATGCAGTCCACAGAGTCTTTCCAGTTGTCTGCCTCAGGACAAAAATATCCACAGATATGTAAAACTATTCAGAGATAGCTAATTAACTTTAAATTTATAACTGTTCTTCATCCAGATTATTTTGCAATAATCATCAGTCTTCAACATTTTGGCTTCACCTAATTTAGTTAAATAGGTGAAGACAAACCCATCCAATTCCCTATACAAATATTTTTATTTCATTTCTTAAAACTAGCTCACTTAAGTTCACTTAGCAGCTCTACTTGATAATTAAAAAGACTTTTGAAAAGTGATGGAGTCACCTCATCATTCAGAATTTATACCATCCATTTAAACCAAGGAGAATACTGCACTTGGGCAGATTGTGTTATATCTACACTCCTGGGGATTCTTGTTCCTGCTTCTGCAATGCCTTTTCTAAATTATTGCCCAAGACAAGCACTGAAATATTTGCAGATTCAAGACGGTTATGCCTCTGCTGCACCAGAAATCCCTGTTACAGCTAAACCACTTACATGTAGAAATGTCTCTTTCCAGCCCAAGATTAAAAAGAAAAGTTCTAATTTTTTTTGTCCCTTCTTTTCTAATTTATCACTGAAAACACTGCTGAGCACTGCTTTTTTTCTTCACAAAACCACACGTCTCATCCAGCATCTACTGTGCAAAAGGGAGAAATACATGGGCACAGAACCCAACTAGGTTCAGTTTTTTAGAAGGGGATTAGAAGGAAAAAAAAAAAGAAGAAGAATGTACAGATTTGTGGCATTGATTTCACATGGTGAATTTTGGTGGAACTGAGTTCTGAATGATCATAAGATGGGCAGTAGATGTGGTTCTGCAATCTCATGTGGAGATAGTGCTAATATCTGCTCACTTATGTCATTGCTATGTAGTTATCTGGGTAGCAGAGTAACTATGTCATGGATAAACATAAAAGCACCACATGGAAGATTTACAACTCAGAGGTGATTTCAAGGGAATAGAACTTTACTGCCTCTAGTGCCTGCTGGGATGCAGAAGCAAAGAAGCTGCTTTATTGAGTGTGAATCCTAAACTAGAAGTACTGCTGGCCCTGTGCTGGAGCTGTGTGGAGCCAAATGGGAGAGCTTTGCACTGTCCTGGAGTGCTGGAGGATGTGGTGCCACAGAAATGTGGTCACACAAACACAGATGTTCAGCTGAAGTGTAAAAGCCCTTGTCTATTTTTGTCACTGATGTACTCTATGACTCCATTTCAGAATGGCTGCTGTGTCCCTGAAGGACTGGAGCCAGCTCTGTGTCCCACATCCTCCCCCACCTCAACTTCCTCCATTTCCCCAGTTTCACTCAGGACCTCATGTCCCTGCCCTCCATGGCCTTGGCTCCCTGTGCCAGACCACATAGGGTTAACCAGGTCTGTTGGAGCAGTAGAGCCTACATCTGGGTTTTCTCATGCCAAAAAACCAGCTGTAGAAAAGGCTTTAGTTGGCTATCAGTCCCGATATGAAAAGAGATGTTCACTGGAAGATAAAAAGTGCCTCCTTAAGATGAAAATACCAGAAAAGACAAGAAAATGAGCGAAACCTCTACTTTGCTGTGCTCAAGACAGTCTAGGTGGCAGCGAGCGTAGCAGGTTAATGGAGTCACCTCTCACCCCTAGAAACTAGTTTAAATCTTGCCTTAGGGTAATATAGGAAAATTGCATCTGATGGCGTCAAATTAGTCCCTTAGCGGACTTTTCTCCACATCACAAATTCACTGCAAATTTCTCACTATTTGTCATGATTGGCAGGATCTGCTGGGAAGAAGCTGGAGATGGGAATAGCTGGGGTTTGTAGGCCAGAAGTCAGGGGCTGTTTGCGGACGGCTTCCACACTATCGGTACTTTGCTGTCAGAACAAAGCCTCAGGTTCATTCTTGCGCATCAAAGCAGGGGAAACAAACAGAGAAGCACAATCTCATGACAGAGCTAAGTTACTATTCACGTCTACAACCAAGGATGTTGGACAGAGCAAGATCCCACCTATTGGTATGCACCAACAGTCCACTGAGTAGAGTTATTTAGGGTTTATGAGAGCAAAATATATAGTTACATCTTACTGGAGTTTAAAACATATAGGTATTTTTAAAAAAACAGTGGTCTTGGGATAAAGAAAACTGAAAATTCTGGTGTAACTGGGCCATTTCATGTCAAGCATGACTTGTGAAATACCAGCGTGAAAGAATGTTCCTGTCTGAGTCAGCAATGTACCTCTGCTTCACTCAGTGGCAAATATCAGTGTCTCACACTTGGGCTTCCAACACAGAATTTGAGTATCAATGTCTTAAGGAGCATTTCTTGCACATTAGAGACAATGGGATATCAGGATCTATCTCCTTTTGGTTTTGGTACCTCAGCAAAACCAGCTTAGATGGAGCTGGGAGCTTGCTAGGAAACAGGCTGGAGAACTAACCCAAAGTTACTTTGTTCCCTGGTGTCATTTGTGAAATAGTGGATACCGTCAGCATAAGGCAGTGCACCATAATTCTAATGTTAGCCCATTTGGGTATTGGTCAGCTTGTCCAGGCTGGTATACTGCCTGTGAAAGCACCACCACCCCTTTCCACGTTGTTGGATGTCTTTGCTTCAGATCGGAGGACTTTGTCAGATGGCTGCTTTCCAGATTTATTGACTTCGTTCATATCCTATTGAAAATTCTTAATAGTGGTGCTGAGTTGGATATAAACATGTTTAATGTTTTTGATAGTGAAACCTGAGTACAGGTTTCAGTATTAGCTGAAATAAGTGGCAATGGCACATGCATTTTCTTTCAAACAGCAGGTACCAACGCTGTGCCTATTTTTGATAAATAGGCTCTCCTGACAAAACACTCCTTAGAACAGAAACATAGAATCATAGAATCATCCACCACACCTCTGGGCAACCTGTTCCAATGCCTCAACACTCTGAATGTAAAAGAATTCTTCCTTATACCTGACCTAATTCTCCCACTTATACTTTGAAACCATTTCCCCCTGTTCTATCTCAACAGACTCTGCTAAAGACTCTGTCCCAAAACCTCAGGCTGTTTCATCCTGCTGGTCGCTGCTGCGGTTCCCTGCTGATCTCTCTCTGAGCTGATCAAGGAGGCAGATGATAGCATGCCTGCAAGCCTAATGCTTCCCTGTGCCTCTTGCAGCACTCAGTGGGGCCACTAGACCCAGGAGTGGTGGCAGAAGAGAGAAAACCTCATTGCATCCTTGGGAAAAGCTTAAAACCTGTAAGTGGAAGAAGGCTAAAATCTATACTATGGAAGCTAAGGCCACCTCAGGCCTGGCACTGCCTGTCCTGGGTCTGAAGAGAACTCCTTCCTGGCACAGGAGCAGCCACTGCACAGTGCATGTGGAGGGTATGACGAGCAACTGAAATTAAAACTGTCTTTTCAGTGTAAGTATGCTATATTCTACATAGCTAAAGGATTTAAATAAAGCAAATTCAGATAAAGCTCAGAAGTTCTGGCTGAAAAGTAAGTTTTTACATCTATTTCACACCTGTTAGCACACTTAGCAGCTCCCTTTGAATGATTCATAGCACACCCTTGCATTTACTCAACAGTCTGCTGTATAGTAGATCCCTGTCTGGTTCTCTAAAATAAGTAAGTGCTAACATTTAAAGAAAAATAGATCTATTTTCTGATGGAAGAGGGCAATGACAAGGAGGTGGACCAAACTTGAAAAGGAGTGAGCTTTTGTATCTCTAAAGATAGAGATCTAACTACAGAGCTAAGCTAAATGCAACAAGGTGAAGTATACAGACTTAAGCTCTCCCCCAGCACTGGGAAGGTGAGGAAGGGAGAAAGGATTCAGAAGTGAAATGTATTTAAATTGTTTGTAAAAAATAAACCTTTCCCTAAAGTTCTGTCTTTTTCCTGTTTTCCTAAAAAAAAAAAAAAAAAGTAATCCCCAGAGTGCACCACATTTACCCCTAGATTCTTTGTCCCTAGTTAGGAGTAAAGATGACTTGAAATTCAACTTTATATTCCGTATTCCAAATTCTACTTTCACATTCCATATAAGTGAAGGAGCAATCTCAATAAATCTTAGTGCATATGCAGATAAATACAGGCACATCCACCCCTCTTTCATATAGCCTCCTCCATCTTAACCTGTGCAAATAATGTTTTCATTAAAAATGGAAACAAAAATGACTACAACAAGAAAAGATAGAAAAGATAGATCAGAACAAAAGAGTCCATGGAATGTGATGTGCAATGGGTAGCTGAGGATAAACAAAGACCATGTCATGGTCAAGGTCTTACGGTGTAGGAAGGATACTGATCTATACTTACATTAGTCATGGTTTCTGTACAAATCTGTAGATTATTTTTCCTTCAAGAAAATACAGCCCTGAACTATTTTAATCTAAACCAGCACTCTGTTAGTTGGTAAAAACAGTGAGGTCTCATCTTTTTGCTGGCTGCTCACTAACAGCATAAATTAGACTTAGAAAATTCCTTCTGTCGTGGATGTCTGATGCATAAATAACACCATATGTTCAGCAGTAGTTTAAATAAAATATCATTCTTACCTTGACAGTGACAGTCTAATTTAGGAGCTTTGTCCGTAATCTAAATTCAAACACTGAGGTGTTTTGCTTAATCTTTATGAAATACTGCATTACATCTTTGTTGCCCTTAAACTATAGAAAGTATGGCATTATATGCAAGGAGAAATAAACCCCTATCATCTTCTAGCTTTGTGCTGCCAATATATACCAATCAGAAAATCTAAATGTCATCAAAAATGACCCACAGAGTGAAAAATTTGTTCCTAGGAGCATATGGACCCCCCTGACCTCAGGAAATATTTGAAGAGTGTATACATATTTTGTCAAGATTTTTGAAATCCCAGGAGGAACGGAAGGAATAGAAACATGACAGTAATTTAAAATGGCAGGTATTGCACTTTCCTTGCTCAACACTGGAAATCAGATACCTAATATTAACAGCAGCCATTATTTTTATTACTCATATTAAAGAGACTAGCACCTACCATCTCCCACATTTCTGAGACTGATTTAATTTTTCCTTTCCCTCTGAGGTAGTGATTATGCGTGGGTTGCTCTGAAAGTAATGTCTCCTGTTTATTTCCATAAGACAGCTACAAAGAGCAGCATAACATTATTTGATAGAGCAAATTCTCAGCTACAAAACACTATTTTTCAGTGTAGTCACCACCATTAACTGACTCGAGCAGATGAGCTGTTGAGATGCTCTTCATTTCGTGACGTGGCAGCTGTGCATGGCTGTCTGGAGCAGTTTGTGTTGAGCACAGGGAGAAACAAACCCCTGCTGCAGGGATCAGTCACAGGTCACGGGAGTGCCAAGCAGCTGAGGGGTGCTCCCCTGAGGAAGGATATGGCCCTGTGCTCTGCCCCAGGGATAAGCTGCCCGGCTGCTGTCTTGCTGCTGGGTGGAGGTGGCAGAGACGCATTCCAGTGCTGTGCCGTGGGGACCTGCTTCCTTTCTGCTCTCCTGCTGCCCTGCAGTTCATTGAGGCCAGGCATTCATTTGCCTCCTGTGTGTCCCTCCACTCTTCGTGGGGGCTATTAGGATGACAGGGGATTAGCTCCTTTTCTTATTTGGGGTTGAGCAGAGTATTTTGACAGTTTGGGATCATTTTAATCCATTCCAACAAATAACAGCGGAAAACAACTTACAGCTGATGACAGCTAGCTGAATTCCTCCTTTTCCTGAGAACATCATGCTGCCTGCTCTAGTCAGGGTCCTTCTCAGGGCCCTGATGCAGAAGAATTTGCTTTACTGATGCTGGTTACAGAGGAGTTCTTCAGCAACCTCAGAGCTTGCTTTGCCCTGCTCTTAGGAATTTGAATTGGACTTCTCCAAAGTCCTGGAATAACATTTTCAAACACTTCAGCCCTGCAATTACGGTATCCTTCTTTTCAAGGCTAGTTATAATCATCTCTCCCTCTCTCTTTTATTAAGACAGACTTGATTAACACAGATAAACTTTGTAGCCTTCTGAATGTATTCAGAGGTGATGTGGGAAATCTGACACAAGCCCTGACACCGGGCAGTGTTTGCTGTGGCAGCAACCACAGCAGTCTCTTGTCACGGACAGGTAGCCACAGAGAATGTCGGTGAGAAATGTTCCACCAACCCTCAACCGCAAGATTTTCAAAGGCATTGCACATATTTTTCAGGCTACTGCATGAAGCATTCCCTTGAGAGCACAGTGGGTTGGATTTACTGCTGCTGGCACAGGGTGTGCATTGCACTCATCTAGTGAGACTTTTCCCCATAAATCACACATGAGTTACCTACTTTTGCCTTAGCAGCAAAGGAATGAGAGGCTGCCCCTGGTGATGGATGGTTTAATGGTAGATGCTTTCTAGGAGTGTGTAGTTGAAGCATTATGATGTTGGAACATTTCACGAAGATGAGTTTGCTCTGTGGCATTCAGTGCCACAACACACTGCCTCTGCTTTTGAATTTCTCAGAGGTTTTCACAGCTCATTTGCCCTCAGGTTCAAGAACAGGAGTCATGCATCAACAGCAGAAAGCAAGCTCTGGATCCACATGAGGACTGCTGCTTCATGTGAGTTCTTGTGTGACACAACTGTGCTACAAACGCCATGACTAAATTCAGGTGACTATGTGCCCCCATGAGAAGGTCTGGCTGGCATGTGCTGGGGGAAGGATTAAGGGGTGAAGAAATATGAAGGAAATGTTAACAGACAAAAGTCTTCTGTGTGCACAACAGGCTCTGGGTAAAGAGAGAGAAGTTCAACTTCAGCCCTTTCGTGGAGGACTATGGTTAACCCTCCCTAGTTTTTAGCGGACATGTAAGTAGTAAAGAGAATTAGAAATGTGGACTGGTAATTACCACTCACAAATTTTGCAGTTAACACAAGTCTGTGTGAGGAGATATGGTACCAGATGTCTGGGCTGGCACTGGCTGAGGTTGCTGCAGGAAAAAAGCGGTGTCACCACATTGGTATGGCAAGGGACCCAAGCAAACGAGCTGCACTGTGGGAAGCTGCTCAGTGCCATGCTTCATGGCTCTGAGCATGGCTCTTTGGCTCTATTGCTCATCCTTTGCGTGGTGCAATGGGGCGATGTAGGGACATAAGGTCTCACTGGAAGCATCCATTCCTAGGCAGAACTGTAGGGGAAACAACTTTCATTGCTGCTGGTGCAAAATCAGTGGGTGTCTCCAAACAACCTTTGCTATACTCCCTGTTATTATTCAAGCCCGAAATCTCTGTTAAGCAAGTTTTGCTTTTTAACACCGCTCTAACACAGAGGGATGCCCAGAGAGAGGCATGCAGACAGAATCTGGCCTATAGGTTTGATCTTGCCTCCCAGAAGAGAAAAGACCAGGCCAACACAGCATGTACCACTGGTCCCATCCTTCTTCCCAGGGAAAATGCATGCCTGGAGAGGAAGCATGTGCTACCAGGTTGTCTTATGTCTCTCAGCCTCTTTCTCACATGCCAAAGGCAATGCACTGCATGCTGTAAATCTTTATGTTAGCAATACAGGGACTGGGGACAGGGGGGGATGAAATGCCAGGAAAATGATAAATAGGAAGGTAGAAATATTTGATATTTGAACCTCTGACCTCACAAGCTTTTATCTATGTATGGTTTGGGTAGATCATTAATTAGCTACATTATTGGGCCAGATGGCCCAGAGCAGACCTAGTGTATCACTAATTGCAATCCAGCAGGATTTATTAAACCAAGCTTGGAAAAATGCAGGTCCAGATACCTTCACCACAACCACTCAGTCGCTTTCCAGTGTGTCTGTGGTAACAAACATTGACAAACTTCTTGTGATCCCATGCTGAGGCAAAATTTCACCTGTCAGAACAAATGTTGCATATTCACATTTTTATCCAGATGAAACATTTACATCTGGATCATCCAGGAGAACTCAGCTCTGGTGTTATCACTGTGATCCAATGGTGGGATGCAGAGAATGCTTGGAGAGTAATGAGCAAGTTCAGTGTCAGAGCAGGAGCCAGCAACATTTTCCAGCAGGCTCTGGTCAGCGCCTGCCCACCTCACTCAGGCAAAGCTTTTACATTAGTTGGGGAAATACCAGACTCACAGTCATCCTTGAAATCCATGAAATACCTTGTGGGGAAAAAAAAAATAGAGCTGCTTCAGTTTTGATAGTTATTCCATAATCAAAACCCATTGCCCATGTATGGGGTTCCCAGCAGCCCTCAGTAGCTGAGAAGTGGTTTCATGGTGGGAAGGAGACTCCGGAGATATAAAGTTATTTATATCAAAGAAGACTTCTTGCTTGCTCAGAAACCTAATCCAAAAACTTCCAATGTTTTTGACTATTTCTTCTGCACATTCTGAGAAAGCATGTTGAATGAGGATGGTGTACACACTTTCCACAGCTGTAGCATGCATAAATTCTGCTCTATGATAGCACAGTAGAAATGGTTTCTATGAACACGATTTTGAGACGTGGGTGGCAAGAACGTCCAGCACACATGCACTGCATCTATACAGGTGATAAAGTACTCTGGCGATGACAGCATTGGATTTTCTTTCTACTGGTTTAAAATTTATTTCACATATGGTTTGCTTTCTTTTGTAACTAGACAATGATTTCACTGATTTTATTTCTATCTTATGAACCTTATATTGTCTCATATCATCATGACTGTCTACAATGAAACATCTCTCCCATGTGATAAAAAGAATACCAGGTCAATTTGTGTGCATGCTGGTAATAGTGATATGTGCAGAAGAGAAGAAAGGAGTGTGAGCAGGATGACAAATCTTAAAGAGACTTTCAAGAACCAGTCAACAGTGTTCCAAAAGAGTCATAGCTTATCCCGCTCAGTAGACTTTATGAGCAGGACTCTAAATAAATTTTTTGTTCAAGTTTCACAGAGGCAACTTGTGATTAGATTGCGAACTAGATGCTGTGCCTAAGAAAAGCTAAAATCTGTTGAGATCAGACCTTTGTATTGCATTTGTGCCAGCAAACTAACAATGCTCTTTTCTATTTGGGAGTTCTGTATTTAATTTATTGTGATGTTTTCTGCAGCTTTTGATTCTTGTGTGATTTTAAACCAGATCTTTTTGAGCTCCATAAAAGTAAATGTATATATTCCAGGTGGGGCTAGTAAAATATCACTGACAATGGTACTATTACATCTGTTTGCCCAAGAGCTGAGATTTACTTTTGTTCTTCAGGGAGAGAGATGTCAATCTATAGATCTGGAACAGTGGGTTTGAAGCTCCCCGTGGTGATTTGCTCATCTCACTAAGCTATGTGTCAGGAGAACATGTATGTCTTTTGCCTTCACCGCCAATTACTATTAGTGTCTGCAGGAAAACTCGGATGACTGGAGCTATTCCCCAGGGCACCGTGTTCCCCTTTCAGCTGGCTAAGGTAATGCAGGGGGGTTCTTTCCTTATTAGCTTACTCTTGCTGAAACAGGCATACACAAGGGAAAGATAACAAAGACAAAGGAGATTGATATTTTGGCAGGTACCACACTTGATAATAACTCTGAAAATAGTACCTACCAAAATTAGCATGTGTAGGGCTAAATTCTGCCTCTTATTTAGCATAGACATCAGTATTAAATCTGATTAGAACCGTCTTTGCTCCCAGAAGAGGTCTTTAGTGATGTTTCATTGTTTCTTTGGCCTGGGTGAAGCAAGCAAGGCAGACACAAGGGAATTCACAGGAAATAACTTTTGCTGGAAAATCCCAATTCACACTACAAGGCACCTAAATGGCTTTCAGATAACAGAAGCCATACTGTTTTCAGTGACGCCCAGTGATAGAACAAGAGGCAATGAGCACAAACTGGAACACAGGAAGTTCCATATGAACATGAGGAAAAAATTATTTGAGGTTTACAGAGCACTGGCATAGGCTGCCGAGATTGGCTGTGGAGCCTCCTTCTTTGGAGATATTCAAATCCTGCATGCGTATCTTCTTGTGCAACCTGCTCTAGGAAGCCTGCTTTAGCAGGGGATTGGACTAGGTCCCCAGAGGTCCCTTGCAACCCTTACCCTTCTGTGATTCTGTGATCCTCTCTCTGACTGCAGTTTCTGATCCATGTTATGCCTCTTCCTTGACTGTCAGACAACATGGTTTTACATTTCTGGAGCTGCAAGAAAGGAATTGATTTGGCTGTGACAATAGTCCACATTGATTTTTTCAGTGCCTGTGAGCAATGGGTAAAACACACACTGCATATCCAGGATCATTTGAATAAATCTAATCTGATGTTGGAAGTGGTGGTCTCATCTTGTCCTGTGGCTTCACTCCTTTGCTCTCACAGCCCTCCCTAGTGCTATCACTAGCATTTAAGTGGCCCTGTGGTGAGCTGGATCAAAGAGGGCATCCCACTGTAAAATCAGCTCTCACCCACTCCTTTGACCATGAAAGGCTTTGTACCAATGTGAACAAGTACTACCTCGGAAGTGTTCTGTCTACCCCTGCTAGAAGTTAGCCTCCTAAAAATGGCTCCGGAAAGGAAAGGCAGAAATTAAAGTAGTAGGGAACAACTTGTTGCTGTCCTGGCTCCTGATTTCCTGGCTTTTGTGATAGCCTTTTTTTTGGTAAACTTTCCCCAGTTACCAAAATGGTCTAAGACAGATCAAACTCAACTTGGAATAACTCAAAACACTTGTAAATTCACAACTCTTCTGAGCACAGGTCATGAAAGTTGCACCTGCTTAGTCCATGCTGCTTTACTTTGTTTCATCTTATACTTCAGTGTTCCCTGTTATTTGAGGAAACTGTACTTGAAGTGCCAGGAAACCTGATTGAAAATATGTTCCACAAACTCCCTAGGGCAGTTTGTGAAAGACACAGTGTAGTTCAAGTAGCATCACACATGTTTAAAATTGCAACAGACACTTTGAAACCATGTGTTATGTAATGATCAGGGCGCTAAATTTTGTCAGAGCTGAGGGATCTGGTTTCTCCGAAAAGTGCTAATGTTTTCTGATGCTGAGTAGAAGCTGTGTTTGAAAGAAATGATCAGAAAGCACAAGTCAGTTTATAACAGTATTAGTGCTTCAGATGTGGTTTATCTACTTAGCAGCAAACACAGACTCCAGCTAACATTTTGGATGTAGGAAACACACCACTCTATCTGCACACAAACCTCACGTAACAGTTGGCTCTGATAGTAAAAGTAACCAGTGATTAAAGTGCTGTAACAGGAAAGTTGAGAAAATCGATGTGTCACAGAGAATGCATTATTTAATGGTAGGCACCTTTCTGTTGAAATTGAAGGTTCAATTCTACCTCGTGGCAAAACCAGAAACACATTAGCAATTCCAATGATTTGAATCTCATCCAAGACCTCCTTAGAGCTGTTCCCAATAATCTGTCTGCACTGTCTTGCACTTGGAATTGCCCCAGTATGGTACTGCAAATCTGTTGTGTCTGACATTCTTGGTGTTCGTAAGCACAGTCAATGCCTTCATCTGCTTACTCACCTGTCAGCAGAACCTGTCCAAACTATGATGGACCAGAACAATTACTTATAATTTCTCTAAGAAGAAAGTTCATTTCCATTTTTTTTTTTTTTTTGTCAAATCTCAGGAGAGCTTCACGAATGAGATACATAGATATGCTTCTGCCAGAGTCCTTCCCACTCCTTAGCTAAGTTCAGCAGCTCCAGTGCCACCTCATCCTCAAAATATGCCAGCACTGTAGGCTACTGTGAGCTCCCTTGTCTCTTGCTTCACAAATTCCAGCTCAATGGACTAGATGAAAGCCCTGATATTTTATTTGTTTCAGTGTTTCAGGAATTTTAGAAGTCTTCAACAGTACCACTACCACAGCAGTAGCTCACCTGAAAAATATCTTTTGTTCCAATCACTATAAGTTGCCAGCATTAAGATGTTGTGAAACACAAACTTTTAGATATTTAAAATCCATTTATATTATGTTTAATAACAACCAATTTCCAGCATGATAGGGTCTTTCTGATTTGTGTGTCCTTATCTGGGTGGAAGGATGTCCCTCTTACAGTTTTCAAAAGGTTTGTTTTATTTTTCTCCAGAAAGCACTGTGATATAGTCTTGGTACTCTGTTCCAATACTGACCAACAGCACAAGGAAATGCTGTAGTTACGAAAGTGTGCTGTATCCACTTGCAGTCTGTGTGATCTCCTTAACAAGACCAAGATGCCTTCTTCAGATGCCAGGTTGCACTACTGTGTGTACCTCACGTCATGAAATCTGCTCTGGGTCTACAGAATGAAAGCTGGATTAATGTCAGCAGCCAGAACAGGTCTGCACCCTTTGTAGAGTCTGTGTCTTGCCATCTGTTAGAGTAAGAATCCTAGCCAGAAATACAGAGCATAAGAAATAGGAAGGAAATGTTGCTGAGCTGGTGGGCTATGAGTGCTTCAGTGTAGGCATCTGGAAATGAATGGGTTCTCTCCTAACACATAATGAAAACAATTCAGAGTAGTGCCATTTCATTCAGTACTATGAGTCACAGGATATGTCCTTACGACTCCTAGCACCTCATATGAGAGGTGTGCACATCTGGAGGCAGTGATTAGAGGATGGTTTCTGGTGTAGCTGTTCACATCCATATGCAGCTAACCCAAATGCTAGGAAGCATCTGAATGACATTCACAGGGGTGGCATACTCTGAAGGACTTACTGAGTCTTTTAAGATTTACTCTCCACTCTTGGTAAACATATCACACGACCTTTGCTTCAGCAATAGGATGGACATGGTGCAAGTCAGCATTTAGGATGAAGATTCAGGGACCAAACAAAGCCAGTAGTTAGAAGATAAGCTGAAGGTCAGCGGAAGGGCAAGCAATAACAGGCTTCAGTTGTCAGCCAGCCCAGGAGCAACTGCAAGTTCTGCCTGCTCCCACCAGTCAGTCACACAGGGTTACTTCAGCATGACCCAAAGCAGTTGCTTATTCAGTCATTCTTGCCAGGCCTCACTGGCAGGGAGGTCTGGTCCAAACCTAGGACCCAGAAACAAGCACTTGGTTTTTGTTTGAGAAAATAAACAGAGCTAGGGTTTCAAACTGTGGGTATTAAAACACCCATGAAGAACTTGCATGGTACAGGTCATTCTCGCTCCTTGGCTTGAAAGACTCCACATGAAAATCTGGCAGACCATATCTAAGCAACAAACACAGTTGTCCCACTGTGGGATCTATTTTGAGACAATTCTTGACCAAAGAAGGTCTCGACCTGAAGAAAACATTTTCCCCAGTCACTAGTAACTTGCAGAAGCAATTTTCAAATACGCTTAATGTCGGGCAGTCTGTTATTAATGTCTGAATTCATGAACATCAACAGAAGCCAGTTAGTGCCAGACAGAAAACACTTTTGACAGTTTCCCCACATAATTCCTGGGATTGGAAACACCATAGGAAGATTAATATCCAATTAAACAAATACAATGAAATAAAGAAAGTGATTACCCTTTCAGCTTCTTGCATTTGTGTAACTCTTCCCTTGCAAACGGTAATCCTGTCAAATGTCACAGCTACTTTGTAATTTTTCTTTTTCAACTGATAGGATCCTTCAGTGGCCATTACTAATATATCTCGGTATGCAATACATGGCTATGATACAATGTATGAAAACTTTATTATTCATAAGGCAAAGTGATTAAATGTCTCAAAAATCCTTTCTTCCCATGTGCAGATTTTTACAAAGAGGTTTTTAGAAGTGCGTGATAGATCGTGGACAATATTATTATACTCCACCAGACTGAAAATTGCATCACAGTGCAAATTTTTGGGGAACCTAAAGTAATTTGACTGATTTTAACCACAATAATTCCAGCTTTGTGTTAATGTATCTGAGAGCACAGCTCAGTATTAATCTTTCCAGTAAAATAGCTTTCACCCTGATATGATGACTCACTGAAGCTGATGTTGTATCTATTTGTCTTGTGTTGGACAACTGATTTACTAGGGTTACACTAATTACCACTGAGATTTGTCACGCGTTGCCTAGAAGCAAGTCTTAGTAAATACTCTATAAGTGGAGGAATCTTGCAATTCTAATGGCATTTTGCCATGCTGACGAAGTGAGTATCACATCATTTTAGAAAAGCCACATTTCATATGAAATTAAAAATTCATTGGTTGCTACTCTAAATTAAAGCAAGTAACAGAAGTTCTACAAAAATTCCAAAATTTATTTTATATTTATTTATGAGAGGGAGAATAGGAATAATTTAGAATGGCAGATTTCAAGTTTTCTGAACTTTGTGGATTTACTTGCGGCTCTGGAAATCCCCAAAATACTGGAAATAAAAATCACAATGCAAACAGCTGCCTCTGCAGAAAATTTATATGGATCTCTGACATGAATAATTAGAACTTGAGGTTTCCTCAGGACAGTTACATGAAGAACACCTTTGATGGCAAATCCAGCGTACCTAAGTTGGGACTGAGAAAGAATCGTATGATGAGAAAAATGTTTTACCATTTAATTTTCTGGCTCCTTTGCTGCAGAAGGTAATGGTTTTGTATTGACCAAGGTGGAAAATTTCAGGGAAAGGACCATCTCACAGCAAAGGAAGCAAAATGCCCTCTCAGACAACCTTGATCTCATTATAGCACTGTTTCTTGCACAGAGATTTACGAAGTTTATCCAGATCATAATTTACTGAATACAAAGATGGTGCATGTAATCTATACAGTCTTTGAGGCTTCTTATGGGTATGGAGTTTGAACAATAATTTACAGAGGAGGGAAATTAGAGTCTTTCATATATATCTTTCTGTATTTTTTCTTTGAGGGATTGAGGGACGGGGGAGTATAACAAGATCTTATTTCCTTAAAGCTTTTTTCCATGTCTATAGTTTAGAACTATTCAGAAAACCACAACTGAGCTGACAAATACACAATGTATTTCCAAGGTATTCTCTGCTGTTTAGCTACTAAACCTAAACAGTTGCTTTAATTCTATTTAATAGTGTGAGCAAGTTCTCTCTAGCAAATAAGATTCCAGAAAGCACAGGCAGGCATTTTTGACTTGTTCTGATGATTGCCTATGCAATCTGCTAAGGCGCTGCAAATTCGTAGCAGTGGAAAATATCTCACTTATAAAGAGCCAGTACTTTCACTTTTTAACATACAAATACAAACACAGGATTTTCTTCCACACTTTGAGAATGCAACACAATTTATTATTAAGTTATTGCTTATTTATTTACTTATTACTTTTTTACAAATACTATAATTCTTCAGTTATTTCACAGAATCATACAATCATACAATGGCCTGGGTTGAAAAGGACCTCAAAGATCAACTAGTTTCAACTCCCCTGCCTTGGGCAGGGTGACCAACCACTAGACCAGGCTGCCCAGAGCCACATCCATTCTTACCTTTCTTGTTGCTAGAAACCAATTTGTTAGATGGCAAGAAAACTTCTGCTTTCTGTTACATACAAGCGTCATTTTGTTTCTTTTCTTGCTGATTTTTCTGGTCAAAAATATGTCTCTTTTCTCATACTATTTTACTATCAGGAGTCTCAAAGATACTCTACCAGAATACTCAGTCTGTAAGAATTTGTGCAAAAAGACATTTGTTTCCTTTTTTTTTTTTTCCCTTTGCTCTTTTAAACATAAGCAGTCAATTGCTTATTCTTAGAATATGGATAGAGCTGATGCCAAGGAATTTCCCAGAGCAGGGTTTTTTTGTCTGTTTGGCCACACTTGCAGCAAAAATTTGATACAAATTCATTCAATAAAATGACACATTCCTAATTTATATGGTGATAATCTAAACCATTTTTGCTGAATTCACGTGTGGAAGGTTGGTGTGCATGTATCACTTTGATCAATTCATATATATCACATTAATCAGAAACAAGGAATAAATTTAGAGCTGTCAAAACCTATAGCCTTATGCTAGTTTATCTTGGGAATGAAGATAGAAGGCTGGTTGCTGCACAAGATTCTTTTCTGTGTAGCAGTGTTTCTCCTGCTTTAGCTTCAACAGGTATCTGCTTTGCTTTGGTTGCCTTGACGTTTGGAAAAAGTTGGTGAGAATGGTAATTTTACATGAAGTGGAAAAGTAAAGAAAAAAAGCTCCCAACCTTTTGATAGAAAGAGTATAAATGTTATTCATATAATCTGTTATTCATACGGCTGTGCACATGGTTGTGATCAAACCCATGTTTTTCTCACCATTTTACACATCAGATGAAAAAAATGTCATATTAAATTGCCATTTGCAGGACAAAACAATTGCCATCAGGATGTTCTGGAGGCAGTTTTGTTCTTTTCATAATCCTTTTCTGGTTTTGTCGGTAGAGAAAGAAACCTCAACAAATTTGAACACAACTTTGCAGTCTATCTGCTGTGGACCACTCCAGCATGTAGAGTTGTATGCTTAATTTAGGAAGCACAGATTTGGTAAAATCAATTACAAGTATGTGGGAAAATTTGAAGTGATCAAGGAAGAGAAAGCACTATCAATGAAAGAACCTGGAAAAATGTCCTGCAAAAAAACAGTGCCAAGCACCTTTAGTATTTCATATGAACAAAACTATGTAGATACTGTCCAAGCTGTCATGTAGGGAAAGCATGGTAAGTAACACTGACTCCATACAGATGATGTGCAATGAAGCCCAGCCAAATTAAGGCTCCTGGATAAAGCCAAAAACAACAACCATGTTAGGCTGGGCTGTGGCAGCCTCTTATCTTCGTTATACCCACATTGTTATCATAGTTATACCCACATTGTTAGCTCTCTTTGATTACGAACTAGGGTTACTCCTAAGCTTTGAATCTACTCAGGGCTATTGGTACATCCTGGAGACTGAGACCCACTGCAGTCTCAGGATGCCCAGGTGGCATGGGGGCAAGCAGAAGCACATAAGGGAGCAAAGGCCTGCCCTCCTGTTTTGACTGGCATTGATCCACCAAAGAGTCACCCAGCACTCATTGATGCATCTAGGATTCAAAGCTGAAGCATTTCCAGTACTGGAGGGTGGGTTAGAAATACTGCAGAGCCTGATGCCATCAAGGAAAGAGAAATACCATGAGAAGGACACAACTTCCCATCATCCACTAAAACACAGAGGTGCCTTCATGCTGCTTCCCACTTACTGTGCTTATGAATTTAAACAGCCACAGTTAAAGTGTAAGGGTTTATTATATTCTCTCACTATCTCTGCTTCTCAAAAATGAAACAACCGCAGAAACATGGTGTGACTTCTCCTCAGGCAAGGATGGAGACCATATCCAAAAAGATAAATGTGGAGTGTTCATGTTGAGGAGAGAGTCTAGCATAAAAAGAAAAATCACATAAATTCTTCCATATTTTGTATTAGTTGCAATGAGTAGATCTAGCAAGAAACTAGATCTAGCTGACATCTCCACATTCCCTTCAGATCTCCCTTATTTTCTCCTATATATATACCCGTGAAGCCTGAGAGCTTCACTTCGGGTTGTGGCTAGTAGGTGGTCTCAGTATAAAAAGAATCTGACAGACAGAATATAGGCCATGGGGACTTGTAGGGCCAAACTTGCTCTTATCAAGATTTACTTCCCATCTGTAGGTTAACATCTTCACCTCTCAGGCTGATTAGTGGAAACATCTCTTGTTAAAGACAGGGAAAAGCAGGAAGGGAGCTTTAGAATTATAATAATACTTGTATTTGTGCAGATCACTTTTCAGCTGGAATTGCTCTTGCAGCATTAGGAAGACAACAATGGCTTTAATGACAATGGGGAAATTCCTTGAATAGCACTTAGGACTTTCAGAATTAGCAAAGGATCTCCTTAAGTACTACAGATAAAAGCTTGGCTCCTGAAATTCAGTGGGAGTTTCATCCTTAGTTTCAGCAGAGTCTGGATTTCAACACACAAGTATGAAGTCATAGAAATTAGAGATGGAAAATTCTGCTTAATCATTTAGACCAGAGGCTCTCAACCCTTTCTCATTTTAATTTTAATTTTTCCCCTAAGGACTTCTTCAACATCCGAGAACATTTCAAAGGCATTTTTGTTCTGAGATGCTTTTTTTCTTTCCTTCATAAGAATCTCAGATCCCTTATTTATCTGAGAAGCTGGGGAGTAGGGCAGCAGTTTGGAGCTCCTGGTGGTCCCAAGTCATGGATCCATCTGCCTTCTCCCTCCCATTATTCTCCAGCAATACTCTCTCATGCTTCCAGAAGGGTGTGAAGGAGCTTCTGTCCCCAAGAAGATGCCAAGAAGGAGACTTCCTAGAGTGAGTGCAATCACAGGAGGTGGCAGTGGCTCCTGCAGCACCCAATGATTCCATTACAGAGTGGTTGGGATGCTGCTATCCTCTGGTGTGCTTCCTCTCAGTCAGAGATTGGGTCAAACATCAGTCCACAGGCAAACTCAGTCTTATTGCCACTCAGCTGATGTAGATAAGTTTGGGCAGTCCCAGCATATCAGAAAAACTTCCTCTTCTTTCCTGGAGGATTTTTGTCTCAGCTTAACCAGGCTGTATTCATATGTCAGCATTTCCTGTCTTTCCTCAAGGTAATCCATCTTGCTTCCAGTTTTTAAATGTTTTATTTGTCCAGTGGGTCAGGGCTAGTTCCCTAGCTTCAATTTATTGTCAGTGTCAAAAAAAGGACTTTTTTAAAGATGTGGCTAAAAGATTTACTCTAGAAATCTACTTCAGGAAGAGAGGAGCCTTATAAGGTACCGTGTCCTCTAACTGTCTAAAAGGAGAGTTTAGATGACCACCTCAGATGTAGACATTTACATTGCTGACACATACATGAAGTAAGCTGAAGCCCAACTAGGTACATCTATATGTCTAAATGACAATTTAATTTGGAGGTGCTGAAATTAACTCTTACAAACCTAAAATAAGTTAAAATATATACATTTGGGCCTTTGAAGTTTGCAGTGAAGAGATGTATTCATCTTTTCACCACCTTTTATTTGGTTTAAAATGAAGTCCTATCATTCTACCCCGTAGGGTTACATCCTATACCTATAGAGCAAAGTTTAAGGATCTGGTGATCTACACAGCCATGAATTCTCAGACAGGATTTAGAGTATGTGAACCATATGTTTGTCTTGTCCATCAAATCCTGGAATTAGATTCATCTGTAGATTATTTTATCTGCAGCCATTTGGGATGAGTATGTTGTACAGACCATAGATGAAGATAGGGGTCTATATAGAGGTACCTAGGAAGAATACCTGGTAAGATCAGTTTGTATTGGAGAAGGTACGTGTTAGTGAACATATTGCTTGCTCTTTATAGCGGATATGTTAATTACATTTTGTATTCACTTACCTAAGGGTCTGATCTGCAGGCCTCAGTTTTTCTATCTTCTTACTGAGAGCTGAGTTCTGCAGAGAATTATAGTTTAATGTGTGATTGTTTGGGAGGCAGAAGATCATGTTCTTTGAAGTTTTGTACATGTGAAAAATTATGACAGCATTTAATTTTAAAAACAACTTGTCAAGAACTGCATAGCAATTCACACATGAACTCTCCCCTCTTCCAAGAAAAATCCCTCCTGTAAGAAATGTGGTAATAAGCAGAGTCACATGGGATATTTGGCTGTCTGCCTGAAAATCCCTGTGCCCAATGAATAATGATTACACTGCAGAGCATCTGGCATCCAGAAATAGAATGTGTTGTCTCTTGAACACAACTGTGTCTTTGGACAGAACATGGAGGAGGTGGAAGGATGTTTTTCTCCTGGACGCGGTGATGACGTTTTATTTATTTATTAATTTATTTAAATTAGAAGGGTAATTAAACAAGGTTGAACAACACAAAATGAGAGCAAAATATTAAAATACATCACACATTCTGCTTCAGATTTCTCCCTACAAATCCTAACCATATAGTCATTTGTTATTTAAACTTAGATAAGTTGTAATAGAAAACTGTTTTACAGTAGTCTCCTACTAAACATTTCAACTGATTGAGATAAATAACTGACATCCAAAAATAAGTGTTTCAGATAACATACTAAACAGACTGATGTCAGGTCAGGTCAAGCCATTGAAACAACTCCTTCTCCACCCACAGGAGGGAATTTATTTTCATTCTCACTAGAGACTCAACTGATCAATCAAAAGTCAATCCCACTTCTTTCTTTACAGATGGAAGCATCCAGGGAAAAACATGGATACCTCCAAAAGGTTGCGTAGAAAGACCAGGCCATAAATGGTTGGAATGGTTATGAACTGGAGAGAATGAAGAGATTTTGCTTTACTGTTTGTTTGTTGATGTTGTTGTTTTGTTTCTTTTTCTTTGAGGCACAATACATTTCTGTTATAAATTAATGGGGTCTCTACTGCTGTTGATAATAGTATCGCTATTCCAACAAAACAGACACACTTGCATCAGTGGCACTTTTTTTGTCCTCTGTTTGAGTAGAATTCTACTCTGACTTGAGTAGAATTCACAGAGATTTACTCTGACTGCAGAGCAGGGATAATAGTAATTATTCTCAAGTCTTAGGACATTGAAAAGAGTAAGATGTTAACAACAGTTTAGGAGGATTATGAATAGGCTCTTCCAACCTTTGCTTAGGTTTGACAACTAAGAGAATTTAAAAAGGAGAAGATTACATGTGAGGCACTTGTCAGTACGAGAGTAGCACTAAAAGAAATACCAGTTCAACTCTCCCATATGATTCTAAGGGGGTCTATTTAATTTACTGTGGGTTTTGGGTGTAAAATGATACATAGCAGATTAAAAAAAAAAAAATCTATATTATGAAAAGGTTTCAGGTCAGTGGATTCAGTTTTTCCCAGAATTCTCAAAGATACCAAATAATTACATATATATAAGCAAGACTTCATTTTGTTTGCTTTCGGATGACTTCGAAATCAAGATAATTTTAGACAAATTATTCCAACTTGAAAAGATGTATGAAGGTGGATAGAACTATCTTTGCTGTGCTGTGATAGTGACTGCATGTTCTGAGTTACAAGCTTAGTAAGTGAAACTGCAATTGCTTATGAATTAGCTGCAAAATCTTAGTAATTTTCTGCATAGAGTTCAATATATGTACAGTTATGCATAACTGTAGACGCTGGTTGGATCAAAGTCCACATTTGAAGCAACCAGACAGCTCAATAATCATGGGTCCAAAATCATACTTGGATAGTTTATATATGGATTATCTTCTTCTTTTTCTTCTATTTTGTAAAATTCTATAAAGAAAGGTGTGTATTTCTTTATTTTTTATAAATATCAAATGAGGTAAAATGATAGTGTGATTTTGAGAAACTGAGAACAATTTATCCTCTAGCATGGAAATTACTGCTAAAGTGGTAGAGTATTTCAAATGTACAACCTGTAGTTTCCTGCTTCTTTGCCTTGTAAGGAAAGTTACATATTGCAATTGTTTCCTCTCAACATCATTCTCTTATTATACATCAACCATGGTTCAAGCATCTTGATACTATTGTCACACGTCAAACCTAACACTGCTTGGCAACTGGGAAGGGCAAACAGATAGGCTTACATGTTGCTCTTATAATTAGCTATTGTGTCAGTGTGAAAGCTAGGAAAAAGTCATAGGATATGTGGCCAAAGTACATGAGTACAATCACAAAGTGCTGTGCAAGTCTACCTGCTAGACTGATTCGCAGCATTGACTAATGTGAACAAATCAGTATACATCAATGTGAAATCTTCAGCAGGGCAAGGACAGCTTGAATGACTGAAGTACCATTTTATTGGAGATGCATTTTAAAATTCAAGTGGAGATGGACTATGGCATGTCATCAAAACTACCTAGAAAGATTCCATCTAATTGCAGTTCCTTTACAGGCGTACTTCAGTTAGGGGCTGACTTTCTAAATTTCTTTTCTTGTCATTGGAGAGAAAGAGAAATGCTGCCTGAGGCAGAAAAACTTCAGAGTTTATGGCATAGAAGAAAACAAACTCCTTAAAGTACTTATAGAATCCATAGAATCATACCATAGAATAATTAAATCCAGCAATCAACCCATCATCACCATTTGTAGACTAATACTACATTGCATTCTTTGTAAAAAGGTGAAAGGAAGTGTATAGAGAGAAGATGCACAGATGTGACACTTTTTCCAACACTGGTGCAGGAGGGACATTAAGACCACTTTAAGTCCCCATCAGTCCTCTTCTCAGCATTAATTAATGCATTTTCTTACACAGTGTGAAGCTATACTGCAGTGTTCACTTATATTCCATTTGATAGGGAGAAGAGTTACAGTGGGTTAGTTGACTGTGTTGTCTTCTTATACCTTGCAGCAGTTAAGGAAATCATGCAAACTCTATATGTGTAGATGAGTTTGTACATATACATACACATAAAATCTGTTTTCTAAGCTTGATATATTTCTGTGGATAGAAATTACATATTAAGTGCAACTGCTCTCATGTGAAGGGGGTTTTGTTCTTTCTTGGGCTATGCAGCAGATAGAAAGGGCATGCAAGAAAACCAGGACCGCATTGTCCATCTTTATTTCTAGAAAAACAAGTAAGTTAGTTTAGTATTTTGGATATGCTTCAAGAAAGCAATTACAGAGATGCCTGACTCTGAACACACACTTCAATATGTTTGAATAGTTGTCTTTGTCAGAGTCTTATTTATCTTTATGCCTTTGTTCTTTATTGTGAATACATCCTGCCAACATTTTCCTGATGGCGGAATGCTCTCTTGTGTGATGTGTGTCTTTGTTTTCCTGAAAATATAATGAATTGGGGAAACTTTCAGCAAAACAAAGGCATGTTCTGCAAATTCTCTTCATTCTTGACAGCTCTGCTCCAAGGGCAGGATCAGTGGGTCTCCAGCCTTGGGCAATCAGTCTTATTTGAGAACAGCAAAGCATCAGAAGCTCCTGTTACTGCTCAGGAAAAGTGTTGATTTCTCCAAAGAATTACAAGATAGAGGAAGAAATGATTTGGGCTTAACCATTTATTTCAATCCAGTATACACCAAACACTGAAGGAATTCTTGTCTCCATCCCTTCATCACATGTAGTAAAACTGTTTACTTTCTGACTATCTGCAGACATATTCTGGAACAACTTCAGATTAGTGGTTTAAAGTTTCAGAAGATTTGGTCACTCATTTTGATCCACAATTTAATGGAAATGAGGGTTTAGGAGCATGAATATGTTAGTGATAACAGAAGGGGTTCACATAGTATCCAGATCTATTTAACTGAGTGCAACAGGAAACAGAACATTTTCCTGGAGCCCAGAGAAGATCTATAAATATTTTGCTAGTATGTGTCAAAATAGACACCTCTGCATTGCCACTTGATTCACGTTACTCATATGTTTTTCAAACCAGACATTTGTTTTGTGTAACTTTTCTTTCTCTGCTCCTAAGCAGGTATAACTTGCAAGCATGGATATACTGCAGAGGGGAAGGGAGAGAGCTTTAGCTCCCTGAGTTGTTGGCCTAGCCAACATGTGCTCCTGTATTACATGATGGCTGCGGCTATTAGATGCACACCCTTTCAGCTAGGTTACAGCTTCAGCTGCCACTGTTTACAGCCCTTGGTATATCACTGCTCTGTGAGCGGTGTCCCCCGAGAGCCTTGTCCTAGCTGTCTCATTTGGTGAGATTCATTTAAATGAATCAAGGCAATTGCCAGTTAGTTTTTGTACACTCTTCTACACCTCCCTGCTGAAGAGTTTGATCATAAAGTGTCTTATAAAAAAACTCTGTTGTAAATAGTCTTTTTTCCCCCAAGTGACTATAAAGGGAAACAAGGACAAGCAGTTAGCAGGTTGATATCTATGATCAAATGACTTTGGAGCTTCATGACACTAAGAAACTTCTGAAGACAGTACTAATAGTGTAAAGTGAGTTGTCTGAATATAGAACGCTGAAACTTTGACCTAAAAAATTTGAGGGCAAGTTGCTGTGAAGAAATGAACCTCTTCCAATGTCTTCCTGTTGCATAGAAGCACTGGCATGGGTATCAGTGGTTATGTCCTCAATATGTATCAGAGGGGAAATGTCATAATTTTAATTTATGTTTGAAGTACCAAAGATATGGATGGATGAACTCTTACTTAACTAGCCAGACTAGCTTGTCATTTGATTGCCCTGTCAGTTTGCTACCCACCAGAGCTTGCTACATCCTTTGCTGGGAGGATACTGCTACCCATATGAGCTCTGTAGGTTTACCTCAGCCTGCTCAGCACTGTCAGCTTAGACTCTCTTTGCAGCATTCTAAACAGCATCTTCTAAGTAGAGAGACCAGAAGAGTTCTGCCCATGTAATGTCAGAAGGACAATGTGATGAAAGAGGGAAAGGCACCACACTTCATCATCCACATCTCATCTCATGTGGTAAGCTTCAGGAAACACAAGTGGACTACTGAAGAGTCTGGGGGTAATTCCAGATCTCTCAAGTTTTAGTTTGACAGCTTAAAACCTGAATCACTCAAGCAAAAATAAGGAAAAGAAAAAAAAGCAACACATCTGCAGAGAAATTCACTGGTAAAAGATGCTTTGTTAGATGCTAAAAAGTACAACATTCCCTTTTAAAATCTCAGCAAGAGAAGAGTATTAAACAGACTGCCTAGAGAAAGATTTAGTCCAGGATATACATTGAATGTAATCTCTGCAATGCCTGGGATAAATTTATCATTCAGTGTTCATTTTCCTTTAACTAATTTTACTGTATTCATGACATGTGATAAAGTAACAGAAATGTATCAAATAAAGGGGGGAATTTACAAGGTAAAATACTGCCTTGTATGTTTTTTTGAACAGGATACATCTAAAAGGTCACTTTCAGTATGTGACAGTCATGGGCTTTTCTAAACTGACTAGAATTATTTATGATATTTCATTTCCTATTGTTTGCCAAAATTAATAAAAGCATTAAAACTCTATGTTGCATAAAATGGCAAATAGATACAGTAGAAGAGGAAAATTAAAAAAGAAAAAAAAGATATAAATGCTGAACGAAGTAATTGAAATTCTTAGGAACAGATGTTACTTAAAATTCACAAGCACAGATTAACATTTCAGAGAATAAGGAGGTCTATCCTTAAAAGACTGAGTTGGAATTCAGGAGTCAAGCAGGACCAAGAAGAAGAGGTGCTTTATTAGGATTTGGTGAAGCTACATGCCTGGATTCATAGATAGCAATTTCAATATAGTCATTAAATGTTCTTTAAAAAGCTGCAGACTACATAGGACATCCAAACTCATTTTCTGTGGTCATGGGCAAACAGCAGAACTAGTTTGCTGGCATTTGAGATTTTCTGCATCTTGTTTTAAATTCTTTAGATTCAGTGTACTATATAAAAATGTGATAGTTTGCATATAGGGAGTTGTGGTTTTGCTCGGATCTGTGGTTTTTGCATCCTGGAACTCTTGTTTTGAGAGCAAATCTGGTCATTCCAAATTGATTACACAAAAGCTATACAGTAGGTTATAATTTCCATGGTGTGTGTAATGTGTGGTGTAGCTGATTGGGCCCTCAGAAATTGTGGTAGACCCTCCAGCTTGCTAACTTCCTAACTCAGCAGATCACAAGCCTTTATATATATGTATGTCTTGTAATAAGGATAGTGATGTTATTACTGTAGGTCTAATTAGATATCCTTTAATGTTGCCTTTACTCAAAAATCCTGTAGACGCATTTCATCTGGATTTGGTTCTTTACCAGATTTGTTAAAGAAAAAGAAAAAGAAAAAGAAAAAAAGGAAAAGAAAAGGAAAAGAAAAGAAAAGGAAAAGAAAAAGAAAAGAAAAAGAAAAGAAAAAGAAAAGAAAAGAAAAGAAAAAAAGAAAAGAAAAGAAAAGAAAAGAAAAGAAAAGAAAAGAAAAGAAAAGAAAAGAAAAGAAAAGAAAAGAAAAGAAAAGAAAAGAAAAGAAAAGAAAAGAAAAGAAAAGAAAAGAAAAGAAAAGAAAAGAAAAAA
>VXAB01001324.1:34848-55375 GCA_013399175.1 Odontophorus gujanensis
TTTTTTTTTTTTTTGTAATTTTTATTTTTTATACTAATAGCCTCTAAAATATGCCTCCTGTAACTCTAAAAATAAACATTCGTTGCAATTACAATTTAGTTCATTAACCAGGTCCCCTTTTTTCATGTCATCAAGCTATGGTACTTTATGATGCTTCTGAGTAGATCTGTCCTTGTCCCTCCAGTGCACAAATGCTGCCCTTCCTCCCTGCTCTAAGTTGCTATATATAAACTAGTTCTGCCTTCAGAGCAGCTCCAATAGAAGACATTAAAATATCCTTGATATCCAACATGTTCCCTCAGTATGAAGGGGAAGAAGAAGAATTTTTGGCACATAATGTGTTCTGGAATTAACAGCACCACTCTCCCTTTTTCTGTGATGTAATCCAGTGCGAAAGCAAAATGATAACACACATTGAACATATTGGAGTAGGTGCTAAAGCCAAGCAGGACAAAAAGAAAAAGGGAAAAGCTCCAAAGTTATCTACTCCATAGTTTTTTGGGCAAATATATGTATTTCTGTAGAGAAATTCCAAGGGACCTCACTTTGTGTTGCTAAGAAAAGAATTCATCGTATAACAATTGGCTATATACAAAATCCATACATGCAGAATTCGCCCATTTTTGAAGGGAATTTTGAAAAGATGCAGACTCATAGAATCCTTAGAGTTGGAAGGGACCTTAAAAAGTTCATCAAGTCCAACTTCCCTGCAATGAACAGTGACATGCACAGCTAGATCAAGTTGCTCAGAGTCCCCAGCAGCTTGGTCCTGAACGTCTCCAGGGCAGGGCTCCCACCACATCTCTTGTTCCATTGAATTTTTATTCTTCTGAACCTATTTTATGGAAACACAGAAGTTCATATCTTGAAAGTGACATGTGAAAATAATCACACTTTTTTATGTTTCCTCTAAGTTCAATTAGTTCACTCATCTTGCCTACTGCCAAATTGATTTGGATGTTCTCTTGCAGTATCCTGGATTTTCTCAAAGGCTTCGCCCTTACTGCATATCCACCTAAGCACATTTAATTCACAGCCAGACCAAAATGCCCTCATGTAAAATACTGAAAAGGTTTCCACTTCTTCAGCGGGACTTAGTATTTCTGATGATATTTCTGAAAGCATACTCTCGAATGGGGGAAGATTTCATCACAGCCCCAGCACCCCATCAGGGACTGTTTTGGGGCTGATTGCTGCAAGCAGATCTGTGCTGTCCCATGAGTGTCCTTGTTAAGTATGGCTGTATGCTGCTGTGACGTGCATGCTGAAAAAGAGGTAAGGGCATTTCTTACAAATATTGATTTCAGAGCTTGTGTCAAAACAGTATGATGCCATTTTAACATCTGCAACAGAACTATTCCTCAGTATGAGATACACAAACAGGTTATGGCCTGTGAAAATATCAGAGTTGTCAAGAGAAAACCACAGCTTGAAACTGACACTGGGGAAAAAGCCCATACTTTACTGTACAATGACCAGTGCATGATATTCTTTTAAGCAGTGCTCACTTCCCTGAAGAAAAACACTGTGGCTCCATAAGGTGTAATATGGCCGTTCCAAAATTTCTATATACCCTGAGATGTTTTGCAAGCAGTTTTGTCTCTGACCTTAGCAGTTCTGTTATGAAACTAAAAGCATACATGGTCTCAAGTAATTATGCTGCTTGCACAGCAAGTGTGTCTGCACATCAATGTAGTACTGCGCCCCTCGTCTACAACACCAAGTCCACCTCTGTGAAGGAATTGGGGATGCCATAAGAATATTAAATTTATCTAAAATTTTCAGTATGTTGCCTACTGAAGAGAGAGGTATATGAGGTCTGGAACAAGATAATTGTAATGCAGAAAAGAATGGAGATCTTTATCATTATTATTATTATTATTATTCAGTTATGAGGTATAGGTAGGCACTTTGTTTAACTTTATGGCCTTTTGGAAGTTGAATAACCCACCCACTCAAATCTCTGGTCTCCATAGTATCACTATCTTACTAACAGATTTTGGTGGAGGAGAAAACAGGAACCACTATTTAATTGACTGAAAACACTTTTGCAGCCATTGATACACAGCTATCCTAGAGTTCAGGCTATGACTCTATAAAGAGCCACAGCTGACAAACTATAGACATACACGGTTCACAGATCTTCATTATCAGTATGTTTCATTGGTTGGACACTGGAAATAATGGTCCTTCTCACTCAGTGAGTTAGAGTCTGTGGGGAGCAAAACATTGCCAAAATCTTACTCTGATGCAAATTCTGGATGCAACCCCTTTCTGAACACACTTAGCAGGATACTTCAGGGGAAGAATATCTTCTGCATACAACCACACTGAAAGTGTAGAGGAAGGAATAGCTCTTTTTAATATGAGTTTGGGAGAATATTGTCCCAGCTGTGTATCAAGGCAAGGTCCCATAAATTCAAGTCTGGACATTCAGTTTAATATAACAACTCTCATACACCAGTGTAAGAGCTGACAAATATCCTGTGCAATACAGAGCTTTTTATATTACATGGCCAAATACCATGCCATATATGAAAAACAAAACAAAACAAAAAAAGAAAAAAACACAAAAAGAGGGACATACAGTTTGCTTTGTTTTTACAGCAACACCTTGTCCACCTGTCCATAAAATGGGGTCTTGGAAAAGGTCTGAAAAATACATGGAAATTTTCTAAGAGGCCAGAGTCATGCCAAGCTGAATGTACCATGAGCCCACCTAAATCACTCCCAGTTACAAATATGAGGCAGAAGTTGATCATGTGAATGCCCTGCCCACAGCCACCAGCAGCTCCACTGAGCTGTCATGCTTGCAGGCTTGTCTGGTTCACACAAACATACAATCCTTTTGGCCCCTGAGGTTGCTTTGCAGGAGTGAAGGACAGGCAGCGATCCAACATGTTCACCTAATTTCCATTGCTTTGCAGCACGGTAGAAGCTCTTGAAAAGTGTTCATGACTAGCACTATCATCTCAGAAGTATCAGTGTGAAATTCAAAACACATTTAACTGCTTTGCTGCCCACATCAAAATGCTTTCCAAAATCATGACTGGGTATGAAGGATCATTTTAGCTAATGTAAACTAGAGCACCTCTGAGGAGGGCTCATTGGCTGCTTTGATTTCACTATGTTTAGTCTCTTCGCTGAGACAGATATGTAACCACTGAGGCAAATTCTGCCCTTGGTTATGCTAGTGTAAAACTGGATGATTCCTTCACAAAAAGTAGTTATTTCAGCCTTACATGGGCATTGATGAGAACAGGATTCAGCCACAACTTTCAGCATTTCTCATAATACCAGCTGTGCATTAGCCACAAAAACATCTTGGAGATGTTCGGGTTTGGTTCAGTGGTAAATGAAAACAGGTAATCCCTTCTTTAGAGGTGGTTGTGTGGGAGAGTTTTTTCCCCTTTCACAAGAAAACCTCCATAGGGCTTTAAACCATCTTACTCAAGAGTCCATTTCTAATCCTTCCTACATGACTTTATACCACAGTGAGCACAAGCCAAGCCCAAATCTGTATATAGCAAGCCACAAAATTGTACAACATAACACCACCAGTATACAGGCCAAACACAGAACAAAATGTGGGATGCTCCCAGACCACCTGATTACCTCCTGTGATGATCAACATGACAGGCAACAGTAGGGGCTGCAGCACATGGGACTGTCAATTACAAGAAAATACTGAGACTATTTTTATCTTCTCAGGGGAATATATACAAAAGATCTTAAGGAAAAGTGAGCTAAATTTTTTGGGAGTTCAAATTAATTTGAGCTCTGCTGAAGTCAGTGAGGATCTTTCAGAATATGATAAGATAAAATACAGGTCACTGTACCCAGAAATGCATACAAGCCTATTATTGTCATGTGGTTAAAGGTGGTAGTAGGGACACATTTGGGTGAAAAAGGAAAAAAAACAAAGGATAAGGAGGGAAGAAAAAGAAAAAAGTTTGCAAGATCTGTTGACTTATGTTTTTAGGGTGTGCCTATCTTTCAAGTTGGATGCAAACCAGACAGAAGGTAGACTACCTGACTAGCAATTTAACAGCGTGAGTGTTAGCCATTTCACAATTGGACTTCTGAGTTGAAAGGCAGATACTAAAAAATAAACAAACAAATAAATAATAACTAAAAAAAAAACACAAAAAAAAAGGAAAATAATATCCATTTCAGTTATGATCTTGTTTCTTTAAATGCTCTTTGGTCGTGTTCTCCATTCACAGCAGCTGATTGTGAATACAAGAGAAACATAAGCATTATCACTTGGTTTACGGTCATTTTTGTCACACAGATAAAGTCTCTGTGAGATCTACATCTGTTTGACTGAACCAGGCCACCCAAGACATGGGCAAAGAGTTCACTGGAAAGTGCATAAATGGTGAAATAAATCTCTAATACTTCTAGTAAAAAAATCTAAGTTGCTATGTTTGAACGTCATGTGGAAACCAAATAAATAAATAATTATATTTGCATGATTCAGTTCCATATTTTTTCTTGTCCATTGCATTCTTAAATTGCTTTAACCAACCTGTACTTGTGATATCTGGTAAATCTAAAGAATCAAAGAACACATATCTATTCTCTCAGGACTCTGACTACTAGCTCTCAAGAATACAAGTTAAATGAAAGAAAGTCTTCCCTGAGAACCCTGAGCAATTTCTTTGCCCACCATGTTGGCAATTCATTGCATAATTAAATTTACTTCAAAGCCACTTTATCTTCATTACACATGACAATCTCACTTTTTGCTCTGCAGTCTTGTCTTTAAGTATTTAAACTGAGAAATCCCTGCTTTTCCAGACCCCCATGCACACACAGTTTAATGAATTACACAAATAATTTATCTGGGAAGAGTCAGAGAATATTTTTTTATTTACATCTCAATCAGAGTTGTCAGAGCTGTATTGTAGCCTGGCTCGTTACTTACCAATGTGAAAGTTAAACTTCCTGTGTGCCATACTGTTTCTTTGTGATTACTTGACTACATTGTTGACATTGTGACAAAACAAGATAAAAATCAGTTGTAGTAGACTAGTCTGTAGCTAGTACATATCAAAGCAAATGGATGATTTTATAGCTTAACAGCGACTTCTCTTTGAAATCCTCAATATAACATTCCAGTACAATTCAGAAGAAACCCAAGCTTGTGCCCTGATTTATAAGACATTGGAGAATTTACAGGTCAGCAACTCAGGGTGAGTGAGGAACTTAAACCAGGGACAGAGAATGATGGAGAAGTAGGTAAGGAAATGACTCGTAGAATGGAGGACAGGTGGAAGAGAGTGTCAGTCAAGGATGAGCCAACGAGTGCTCGGGGAATAAAGCACTGGGACACATCTGGCATAGGAGAGGAGATGACCTCTGTATCTGTCCTGATGAGAGTGAACAAAAGGGGTATGGAGAGGCAGAGAGGGAGACAGGTGTCTGAGGGACAGGACTGAGGGTGAGGGCAGCATATGTAGTCCCAGTTCATGGAAATCTTTTTTTAGAGAGGATGTAGGAATTGCAAACAGCAACTGAAGGTAGGAACCTGGATTTAGAGCAGAGTGAGAAAGGCAAAATACCAGAAGGGCGGGTGTGAGGGGACAGGACAGAGGAGGAGAAATCTGGGTTTTATTTTTTCCCAGAAAGCTGGGAGGAGGTGACAAAGGAGCCCATGAAGTGAGGTCTGCAATTGTACTAGGAAATGAGAAAAGGAGATTTTATGGAGAATGGGCTGATGGGATGATGATAGCAGTGAGACTTGGGGAAGGGTGATGTCAGTGACAACCTGAGGGGTGAGGATTTTACATGGCTGACAATCAAGATGGAACAAGTAAAATCTAAAGGTTTTTTAAAAAACTGAACATGAAAATATGATGATTTTTTACAGAAGGACCTTATCTTTCTGTGGTACTCTGTGAGAAAGGGGAGGGAAGGTTGCTTAAGTCTGGCACAGGAAAAACAGAACTCTCTTCATTTTCTTGTGATCCATTGCTGAACCACTAGAAGTATCTTCATTCCACTGTTTTTCAGTATGAGAATATATAAAGTTACACTCTAGCCTGGCTTTCTCTAACAAACGTTCTAATTTCAGGCTTCAGTAAATAGGTATGGCAAAGCCCAAAGCTGATGATATTTTTTTCCAGGATTTTTAATAATTTTGGCCTGAGATCTTGCAGTCAAATAAAATACATGTTCTGTGGTCTGGAGGCCTTATCCACCTAGGTGGGATTTGAGTGGAATTTTCAGCTTAGGAGAGTCCTACCAGAAGTTGCACAAGCATTTTTCCCAACCATCACACCACATTTTTCACAGTTTGCATTTATGTACCAGGTTTGAAGCTTTATCCTTGGTTGTGAGTTTCTGGGTTTGGACCAGACATGAGACATTCTTAGATCAGCTTGACAGGCTGATCTGTTGCTCTCTTTTGTCAAAACAAGCAGAGGGGACCATGATGAACAAACTTCCCATGTCTGTGCTGAAGCACAGCTCTGTGACTGCGCATTTCACACCATGCAGAAACACTGAAGGCAGTTACAGAAGTCCCAAGGAGAAAGGTCTCAACTTTACGTGACCTGATTTGTGATCCGATTGTCACTGATAGTGCTCTGGGAGTGACAGAAGGCCCACAGACTGAAAACAAAACCTCCAGAAGCATGCAAGCTGCTGAGACTGGATTCTTCTGCACCTGTTAACCTCTCTTTCTACCATATGATGGTGTTCAGGGGGATTGTGGAAGTGATGGGGACAGTGGCAAACAGCAAGAGCTTCCACCACCTCCTAACAGTAGTAAAATCCATTAATGACTTATTCAATAGACTCTGGAATAAAGATTGTAAATTAATGTATCTTTACAGTTGTTATAGTAGAGATGCTAATAGTTTCTATTTCAAAGCTCACTAAAATCCACAGCAGTGATGTCCGTGGCAGCCTGGGTATCAGTGGGCTCATATTACATTTATAGCAACAGCCTTTCTTTTGTTTCCTTTTTTGTGTAGAGTATGTTTGACACTTTATTTTTGTATTGTGGCTCAGGGAGTCTTTTAGTGAAGCCTCATGGCTAATTTTGGGGAAGACATTCAAACATTACGTGCCTGATCATGCCAGCCACCTGCTGCATCTACATGACAGAGCACGAGGTGGTATCAGTCTTTATTTGACAATTTCCTTATGTGACTTGTGTGTGAGAGTCAGAAGAAACATCCATATGGCTCATATGTTCATGACACATCAGCAACCTCTCCTGGGACTGAATGTCAGCTCTGTTTATGAATGCAGGTTCAAATGTTGGTTATAATAGCATGGTTGGTATAGCTACCTCAAGGATGAACTCTGATAAAACCTTTTGTGGTTTCTAATTGCAGCTGGTTTATGTTCCCTTCTCCTTTCAGACTCTTGTGAGAGGACAGGTGTGGGACTTTCTAAAATGTTCAGCAGTTATAATAATATTTATGAGTGAGAGAGGACGTTTACTGACATGCACCTATGTAAACAGCAATCTGGGATGCCAGGCACTACACGAGTGCCTGACAGCAGTACTGGTCCTTAGGGAGCTCATGGCTCTGTCAGGTAAACAAAAATGGAAGAGGGAAGAACAATCACTTCCTGAGTACTCCTGGTGGCAGAGCAGGTCACTGGGACAGCCAGGATCTGAAGAAGGCAACTCTGGTTCCCCAGTACTCAATCTACATCACACACACAGTGTGCAGGGCAAAGGATACAGTAACTGCCCCAAACCAACACCATATAACTCAAAGAAATGACTCTGTACAAGCTCAAAAGAAAGCATCTGTCTTTCAAGCAATTGAACTCTATTCTCTTTTACTCGAAATTGTAGCCCAACTTCAATATAAAACTAGTATCCTGAAAAAAGCAAATTAAACTTTTGTCCTGAGACTACTAAAAGAAGACATTTGGTCCTTAGAAATGCCTGCATTTTCTCTTCATCTGTTTGACTGAAGCAAGTAATTCAATTCATAGCTACATATTAATGAATATATAAATAATTTCATATTAGAAAAAACGCTTTCATTCAGATCTACACATAGCTTTCCTGCTTCTGGTGTGAAATAAATGAAATTAATATTTATTAACAGTTAAAGAAATATCTGTAGCACTGTGAATTTCTTGAACCATGCCTATGTGAACATGCAGTCCAAAACATCCAGTGCATCTCAGTTTCTACTCAGACATCCCAAAGAAACCTCCCTAATAAGCTTATAGCTTATATTCCATGCTCCCGTCAACAAGGATATGATTATCAAGCTCACAAGTTTTCTTTCAGTAACCCTGTAGCTCTGTATCAGATCAGAACAATGCAATAGGCAGTATTTTCCTTGGGGCAAGAAATGTAACCCTATTCTGTGATTGTAAGGAAATGAGAACAGGGCTTTCTTGGCACTAGCAGGAGCATGGGGAAGCTACAGTGAGGCAGACAAACAACCCAAACCCTTCAAGTTGGACGTATCCCATACTGTGACATTAATAGGGACCACCCTATTAAAAAGCAAAAAGGAAGAGAGGTAGATGATGAGTAACAGCAGCCAGATTGCTGGTAGTTCAGACATCAGCTATGTGTGGGCAAGACAGGGTCTGAAGAGACTCAGTGGTTTAGGCAAGGAGAGTCTTATGGGGAGCTTGAGGGGAACTCCCACAGGTAGACTATGGCTTTCAGCATGACCATGTTATTTGGAATTTGATGAGTGTCCTGAGTCATGTAGCTAAGAGGTATGAGCCTGGTATCATCAACTTATCATCTTCCTCCATACCAGATTCTCTACACTGGTGAAAATGAACCCAAATGCCCTTAATGCCCCTACTTTTCCTTTTTGAAGGCATTCCCCTCATGATGCCAACAGTGCAGTCAGGTTATCCCAAAAAGGAATGTTGTATCAGGAGACTGAAGCCTCTACACAATACATCCAATGAGGTTGCAGAGCGTGGGCAGCAGAGCAGGTCCTCCAACATGCGGCCTGAGCTCCTCTGCAGGAGTGGAGGAGCTGGATCCCATTCATCTCCTCTGCAAATAAAGGAATCTGAGCAGTTTGCCTCTGATCCTTCCAGTGACACCAAGTCATGTAAACACGCTCGCTGCCGTTAACAGCTTGCCGTTTTTACTGTTTGAAACATAATCAGTTTGTATAAGGAAACGGACCGACTTGGGTCTCCAGCCCAGCACACCCTGCCTGCTGGCTAAACATTTTATTGTTGCTAATTTATGGGGACTGTGCTGGCCCCTTTGAAAGACCTTTCAGAATTGCAGCTGTTTATAACGGTACCGCAATGCAATTCAGCATTTCCAAGAATTACTTTTGCTTTCTTTAGAACAGAAACATTTTTTTTCCTTTTTTTGACCTAACAGAATAATTTCTATTTTTTTTAAAGCATTCCCNCCTTCCTTCCCTCCTTCCCTCCTTCTCTTTCTTTTTTTCCCCCCCGGCATTTGGTCTGATCCTCTGAGATCAGTGGGAGACAAAGAGGAGTCCGTTTGTACCTTGTCATAAAGCTTATCCACAGCCTGGGTGGAGGTGAGAATCCCCTGTCCTGCCACTGGACACTGGACTCAGTGCACACACTGGAGACAGGTCATGGACACTTGAGACCACGTAGCTTGGCAAATCTGAGCACAGAGGAAATGATCAAACATTCACAGCAATTGTTGACAATCTCCAGTCACCACTAATTGTTCGGAGCTTTCTTGGACCTCAGCCACATCTATATGTTTGTGTCCTTAATCACTAGGCACCCTTTGGATAATATCTCACACCTGGGACAGAAGATAATTTATCACTTGCAGATGGATTATCATCGCAGCTCACTTAGATAAATTTTACTTTAGCCTCAGTCCCAGAGGCCCTTCTTTTATAGCACAGTTTTATCCATTAAAATTATGACTTCCAGAATTCTGTTGTATTTTATAGCTTCCATGAGATATTTATGACCCTTACTGCTTAAGTGGACATTTCTAGAGATTTACTGCAGAAATAATTCAGGCAAATAGCTCAGAAGAGGTACTGCCAACAGCTTAGAATTTAGTTTTGGTGTTGCTAAAAGACACAAGAAAATAGTGTGTATTTATAAGTACAAATTCTTAATATATACAGTATTGAAATCACAGCAAATATATATTCAGTACATCTAACTTTAAGTATTAGTTCTACAGAAAATCCAAATACTGTCTTAATCTTCCAAGTTCCCTCTTCCATAAAGCTATTCATGTTCTTTGCTTTTCTGTGAAGTGGGTGAAAGCAAAGGTTAATTAAAAAAGATTCACGGTCAGATAAATCAGAGGCAGAAGGGCAAGAATAGGCTATGCAGATCACTCTCTTTCTAATACAACATTCGCATAATTTCAGCATTTTCCCTGCTTGTTCTAAGATGTCCCATGAAATTAAGTGTGTGCCTCTTACCTTGGGAAGCCATAACACTTCTGATTAGAAAAATTCTTTTCATTCTTTCTTTATCCTTCTTTGTACCACAATTTATCTCAGATATTTTGAAAAGTAAAATGCAATACTTTTAGTGACTAATTAGACAAGTTATTTCTCTTAGATTATTTTCCCCCAGAAATCCAGAAGTCCATATATTTAGCTTTAGTTGTAAAGCAAGAGGTGACTGCAAATGGCTGCAATATCCTAAATCATTGGTTACCAGAAAAACCAAAAGGACAGATTTTTCTATTGGCCCTCATTTTTTACAAATTGTCTTTCACAGTGAGCTTTGAGTATGAGAAGATTTTGAAAGAAAGTGACTTGAGACATGGCAGAATAGCTCTTTGCCAAATATAAAATACACCAGGTAAAATCATAGCTGTACTGCAGTCAGGCCCTGATGAGCACATTTGTGGTTATTGTGCATCAGTCTCAACTGGTTTTTGAGACCCCAACGGGATTTACAGGTTGTGTGGAAGAAATGCACTTCCACAGGCCCTGTGTGGGGGTCAGAGACGAGAGGTGTTTCTGTTCTCCTATCTGCTTAGTTTTGTCCTAATTGCACTAATGGGTGGCCCGGGCCTCAAAAGGCAGAGCTCAGGTTGCTGTTTGTCAGAGCCACTGAAGGCTTAGCATGCAGCAGGAGGAAAGTCAAACTCTGCCTGTTTGGCTCTTTTAGGACTGGAACTGGTAATATGCTTTATTCTATGGGGAATCTGGGGGTTAGTCAAGTAGCCTCCATTGTTTATGGTGTCTCTGTGAGAAGTGATTGGTGCTGATGGACAATTCTGTAGTATATTCCTGAGCTTTTTTCTCTTTGGGGTAAATATGGAGCGTTTCACAGCACTGAAGTGCAGAAACAGAAAGTACTCTTGTTAGCTTGCCAGTTTCCACTCTTCCAGGATCCACCTATTTTATAGCCTTCAGTATCCCAACCCCCTTACTGAGCGCTGGCTGTTCAGCTGACACCTTGAAAAGTCTCCAGGTGCCTCTGAGAATGCCACCAGGCTTTAAGGGTTCTGGATTCAAAGAGCCAAGGAGTAGCAAGAGGAATTTCAAAGTGCCTTATACCCATAGGCTTTAAGTGAATTATAAAAGGTAGACTCATCCAGACATTTATAATTGCAATGCATATTCTGTATTAGGAATCAGATTCCTAAGTTCTTCTGAAATCTAACTCAGATTACTGTTCAAAATATGGAAGTCACCGCAGTGTCAATAATTTTTGCACATTAAGTTAACGTAATTCAAGACAGAAGATCAAGTCCCTCCTCACAGCTGGTTCTTCTATAGATTTTCCATCATGACAGTATTTACTCACAAAACCAGCTTAAAACTGCAAAAGGTTTGAATATGGCTCTCACAAATGCTTCAAAGACTGATTTCAGTGAGGCTTGTTGCGGGAACAAGTTTGTATGAGGTGCTGGGAGGAAGACAGCCAAGTTTAACTACTAGGTAAAGGCAGCCTGTCTTCATCTGTCTGAGAGGGGGATAAATATATCTGTGGGCAGATCTGACTGCATGTTGTATCAGCTCCAGCTACTAAATGGCTCACTTTGGTCCCAACATTTCTGGCTCTGCCAAGGAGCCATAGTCAGTAGCAAAGCTGCTGTAGAAAGAGAAAGGGTTTAAATTAAAATAAAGTGATTTATACTAACTTAGGTTTTGGATTGACCTTTATACATGGAAATTCTATCTTTCAAGGATTTTCTTTTCTTTCTTTCTTTTTTTTGTTTTTTCCCTCAGAAATATGCTCCTTTTCCCTTCATGGCTCTCCCCTGCTGAATTTAGTCTATAGAGTTTTATAACAGAACTGAAAAAACAAGAAACAGACACACTATTATACCTTCAAGCTCATACAGGACTCTAAAACTAATCTTTGTTCTGGCAAATCTCACACAGCATTGACTGCTTTGCTGGCTACTTCATTCATCATGTGGAAAATGCATCTTACTGACTACCAATTACGAGAGCGAAACAGTGGCTTTGTCAGTATTACATGGTTACCATTACCTTTGTAATTGCATAGTGACTGATGTACAGTATGATGTAATGACAGGTTAAATAAATGCATACTAATTTCTTCTGCTAAAAGAAAGGAACGCCATCAAGTTAACACAACTGCAAGTTATTTGGTATGATTATACACGAAGCAAAGGTATACATTTAAAGTAAAACTTATGAGTAGTTGCTATGTTTCAATTTCCAAAAAATCCACCTTTAAAATGTTGAGATTTATAATCACTTTACAACCTTATTAATAGTGTTTACAGAACAAATATTTCAGAACGTGCTAGAAATATTGATGTTCCCTTGTTATAAGACACGATTTTTTTTCATGAAATCAGAGAATAGAATCATAGAATCATGTCAGTGGGGCATAATTGGAAGGCTGGGAACTAATCTAAATAACAGTTCACTCATGGAGAAATTAAAGGAAAATTAATGACAAAAACCCAACCAAAACTATTGCCATAGTGGGAGCAAAACTCAGAGACTTTTAAGTTTCTGAGCCATGAGCGCTACTACCTCAGGAACACAAATGGAGAGTGTGAAGAGCTGCTGCCTAGACCAGAAAGATCAGGTGGTCACAAAATTGTTTTCCTCTACATCTACATTTTTAGTTTGGATACTCAGGTTAGGTTTCCTTCCAGAGCATCGAAAGTCCAGCTTTCCCAGTTCACAACCTGTAGCTAGGATTGCCTCTAACACAGTGCCAAAACAGCAGGGAAGGACAGGGTTAGGGCTGTCTTGCTTTGGATTTGGCAAGTCCAGAGGAAAAGAAGGAAACTGAGTAATTTGGAAAACTCTATGTTGGGAAAATCCATATCTAAATTTTTTTAGATCCTTTTCCCCATCCATTTTCTTATCTCTTCCTCACATCTAAATTGGCTTCCCAAAAACCTCTTTTCCTCTCCAAAACCATTCTGTAGTTCCTCCAGAGGACTTGTTCTCTAGAGTACATCTCTCGTCAGTGCTTTAACATTTGATTAAAACATTCTGTGCATTTACTATACCATGTTTTCTTTCTCTGAACTAATCCACTCTGGCTCTGCAATTCACAGACCCTTCATGCTCCCAACAAACTCTGGAGCCAGTAATAGTTTATGGAGGAAATGGATTAGCTTGTCCCTATACGTGACAATTCACAGTAACCTAATGCTGTTATTTAGCTTTTATATGTTCAATATTTAAAGCTGCTCTTTCCTCTGTTAGTGTGAACAATTCCAATAGTAACATTCTGCAGCAAAACACTTGTGAAGTTGAGTGAAAGGGATTGACGACATGAATCTAAAACCTGGATTATAGTTTTGAAGGTAATGTTTTACCAATTCCTACATGAGACAGAGAAAGGCTCAGGTCATGAGAATGCTTTTCTTGCCTGTTTGGAAGTCAGAAATATCCCCCCTTTGGTGGAAATGGTGCCCATATTCAGAAACGATAGGCCTTTTCTTCTTGTAAGTCACAAAAGTAGGCTTCTTCCTTTCAGACTGCCTACATAAAAGTGAGGAGGCTAAACAGGATTTTATGCCAAAATAAGGAACAGGAGTCATAGAAGAAATGCAGAAGCATTCTGGCTCTGTTTCTAGCCTGCATGGCAAGATGCCAAACACAACAAAGCCAAATGCTTTGGAAGGTGCCAAAATGCTCCCGTTGAACAGAGAGGCTTGCAGTACAGGGGCATGTAAGAAGATTTGCAGGATCAGCTGGGTGAAGGGAGCATCCATATGGTTGGTCTATAAAGGGTGTTCTATTACAGCTGGTCTATAATGGGAGTGGCTTTCTGGCAGCATCTCTGCTGCTACTGTCACCAAAATCAGGATTCACACCCAGGGGTAAGAATAAACCCCGAATGTGATGGAAAAGGAGGTGATGAGAAGGGATGAAGGGACAGAGTCCAGGAGCTAGATGACCAAGAAAGAGAAGCTGGCAGTAGATGAGTAACATACCAATTGCTGTGGTTTCTAATCCTAATTTCTTACTCTAAGAATTGAAAATTCTGACCCATCGTGCTCAGTACAGTTACATTTTTTGTACATCTTTATGGAGACATCTGAAACTTGGGAATCTCGTTCATTATATTCATCCTTTCTGCTATGTTTGACTAAAATGTAATTGAAGCAGTGAAATTTTGAAATGACATCTGGAGGAGACAGCATTTTTTGATTCAGAACACAAAGCTAAATCATGTTCTTATGCAAAAGGAACCCATTCCTCCTTTCCAAGTATGCAACAGATGTTAGAACTGGTAAGAAACTTAAAGAATCTATGTTTAAGTTAAAGAACAGTGGTATGATGTGAGCAATCTTCAAATTATCATGTATGGTAAGTATTCATAATTGATTGCGCAGTACCTTCCATACAGCCCCTGGATGCAGTAATTATTACTGTATCATTACAACATAAATACATGATCAGTCTGCCTTTTAAGCTAGGAGTTCAGCATACTGAAATTATGTGGTTACTGTAGAGAAGCAATTGCTTAGACTGACAGACAATTTTAGCAAATCCTAGTATCTAGGATTTGCATAACTACTTCCAGTTATTCAGCAATATTTTTCTCTAATTTCTGCTTGCTGCCATGCAATTATGTTATAATTGCACTTTATAAAAGAAAGTTATTTCACCTTATAAAAGAAAGTAAACCATAAATATTCAGGCCTTGCTTCACAGGCCCTGCTTAGCTTTAAGTGGAAGAATAATCCTAAACAAAGCTGATGTGGCTTTCCCTGGACTTGATGCTAAGCAGGGCTAGGGTATCACAACATGAAGCATGCTGTATTCCTAAACTGGTTTTGCTTTTGAGCAAGGAAAATCAACCTCAGTTTGATATTTTAGCTTAATTAAATACATTGATCTACATACACAATTTCATCCATTTCCGTTTTGAAACAACCAGGGGAGAAAAGGTGAGGGGAAAAAAAAAAAAAGAACAGCAGAAAACACACTGTTTAAACTATCTTTCTACACATGTGTGTGTGTTCCTAGCTCCAGCTAGACTTTTACTTACACTGATTTATCTTTGAAATAAAATGTGTTTAAATTACAGGGGGAAAGCACTCACAAACGCAGCACTCCTCCGTTGAGTGCTGCAAGCGCAACTGACCTGGTTGCTCCCAGTGCATCAGGATGCTTGGAGGGCCAGCTTTCCTGGTGCTGCAGGGTGCCTGTGGCTTTCATAAAGAGTGTTTGTGTTATACTTTTGTCACATCCAGGGCTACCTTTCTTTTGTCTGCAAGAAATTGTAACCAGTGGAATTTGAAGCCCTGGTCCCTGGACTAGATAAGGAACAGGCAGCTGCATGCCAGGCCTCCTCCTAGTGTCTGCCAGTGATGGGAGGGCTTCTCCTCCAACAGTGAGGAAGGTAATTCAATCTCCACCCTGGATAGGACCTGTGCCATGTCTGAGCTGAGGCTACATGTTGTGTTAAATTACACTTGCTTTTTTTGTTGTTGTACTGGATGAAGTACTGTTTGGGGAGACCACCCAGCCATCTGTGCTCTGGCACATTGGGGCAGGCAGGGGATGTTTTGGTCAAAGGGCAAAACATTTTCTCCATGGTCTCTACGACTCTTACTCCTCTCACCCCTTCCACATGCAACAGTTGCCTGAAACACAGCTAAGTCCCAAACAGCATTCTAACCTCTTCCCAGACCGTTTTTACTCTTCCTACTTTAACCTCCTAGGTTGGAAGAGCGAGGGCTATCAAGAGTTATTTTCCAAGTGCTGTATATATAGTTCCGAAAAACTCTGAGTACACTAAAATGCTTTAGAATTTACATGTGGATTTTTGCAGCAGTTAAGAGCACCAACTTCTTGTGATGTAAGTAAGAGTGATTTGGAATAAATAGATAATGAATGTGGTACACGAAGGCAAAGTTAGTCTGAGCTCTGATGATAAATAAATAACAACCTGAAAAAATGTTAAAAAGAAGAAAAAAATGAAATTAAAGTTATGAAAAAAAATGAAATCATGTTGTCTTAAGGTGACTGGGGTTTACAAAAAGAATTTAATTTTACCACCTTGACACATCTACATCTGGCTACAGGCTCCAGAGGTTGAACGTTTAGGCAGATGCACCTGTGGCAACTGATCAAAAAGTACAAACTCTTGACTGCTTTAGAGAAGCAGCTTATGAAAGGCCAGTAACTGCTAGAGAGATTTTAACCCATCCCATTATATTCTTTTGCTGATGTTCATAACACTTTTCATATCCATGTCTCAACTGGAAGGTTCGAAACAAATAAGGGGTACTACTTCCCAGGAAGTATGTGTGAGTGGTGGCATTCCTAGCTGCAAGATGTTATGGACAATAACAGTTTATGTGGGGCTAAGGACAAAACAATGGAGGAGGAGCTCACAGAATGTCATTAAAAGCAAATATATCACTTCTGTCTCAAGAGGCCCCTAAAGGAACTGTTGAAGGCCATGAGAATATCTGGAAGAAGAATTTCCAGAATCTTGACCTGTTATGTTCTAACATCACTCTTGATGATTCAGGAAAAAATCTAAAATATCTGTTTGATTGGAATCTGTATGAGTCTGGCTTCAGTTTTTAAATTGAGTGCTGATCCAGTATTCCTCAAATAAATTTGTTTCACAAATTTCAGCAGATACAACTTATTAAAACAGATATGCTGTTGGGAAAAGAAGGAACCACAGCAGCCCAGAGAGATCAAAAGTGGCTTGTACTAGGAAAAATAAAGTTAAGACTCTGTACTTTCTTTTGTATACTAGAAAAATTATTCCCCATTATTCCACACTTTTTTTTTCTTTTAATTTCATTTATTTCTATTCCCTCAGATATTCCAGAAAGCTACTGAAAAAGAATGGCTCTGCCATCACCACACCTCTTCTCCTGACTCAGTCTACATTGAACCAAAGTGCATAAAACAGTATAGCAATTTTCTCCCAGAACTGTGACCTTCAGTGTTGCCTTGAAGTGTAGATGAGTTGAACATGATGGGTGGAAGGAGAAAGTATGAGGTGGGATAAAGTCAAATGCTGCATAGGAGCCCAGTAGGAGCTGTAAAAATGAGGTCACTTAAAAGTGCAAATCTGGTTTATTTTTCAAGTATTAAAAACAGACATTCCCTTTGGCAGCAGTTTGGAGAAATGTGTCTTAGCAGATTTCCTGACTGAACCAAAGAAGTATTCAACATTACTTAAAGACTTGAAGCTATGGCCTAAACAATAATTAGCATACTTGTTATTGGCATTGATTTTTCTCTCTGCAGGAAGCAGATGTAAAAGAAAGTATGAAAGTGATAAAAAGTTTAATTTTTCACTAGTCCTGAAAGCCACTTGGGGATATTGTTTTATTTTCTTTTTAACCATTGTGTCATTCACTGTTTGCACAGTTCTGCAACTATTACTCATCCAAATACAGAGGGATGAAACTAGCCGGAGATCTAGGAGTATTTCAGGGCTGTTGGCATGGTAAATAGCCACTGATATTTAATGGAGATCCATAAGGGATTCTTAGTAATCCCAAAGAGATATGAGTCTATGAAAGCTATGAACTACCCTGACACTTCTCACTGATGGTGACGGCTAACTCAAGAGTATTTAGCATGCGACAGTGATGAGCAGCCAGCCAAGGCACCAGTGAAATTTGGAGCTGCCCAAGTTTTCCTCCAAGTTAACAATTTCTGTTTATTTATTATGAAGTTGACAACCTGGCATTCATAGGTTGCTTGGTGATCAGCTGCTTTAAGGAGGGAAATAATTTAGCCTCTTTCTATGAGGCAATGCTTTCTTATATTACATATGTTTTGTCCCGTGGTGCTTAGTTTCAGAGGAGGTATTCAGTGCTTTGGTCTGACTTTCATCTTCTCAAACCCATATGACAGCTAGGATAGGTATCTCAGAAGCCTTATCTTGAATTACAGAAAGAAAAAAAAAGAACACAAATCTTGTTTTGTGGAGGGAATCTTCTGATCCTTATTGTTCTTCATTTTAGAAGGTCTAAGATAAGGAAATCATACATGATTTTGATTTTTAAAGAAGTAAAAACATGTTTTTTAACAAATATTATATTAAGGACTAAAGAAAGGACTATTATATTAAGGACTAATAAAATTCATTAAGAAAAAGGGTCAGAATAATTAAATAGCACCCAACTTTGGGAAAATCAGTGATCATGAAGGTTGACCAGGTAAATAATAGCCAATCCTTTGGAGGTTTCTGAAGTCATTTTTCTTTTATACTGAAATGAAAACTAAATCTGCAAAGTCAGCTATACATCTTCTTTCAGAGTAAAAGTGTTTTACACATCTTTGGTGTGCAAAACCATTTTCTACAGTTTCTAGTACCTGATTCAGAGTAGATCCCTTCAGGAGAATACACCTCAGAACAGATAGGAATTTCTCTCTTCCATCTTGGTACCAAAGTACTGAATAACAAGTAGTGAATTATAGATTGACCAAGTGGGATTTACTTGGTCTACTTTGGAACCCTACAACACATGACCCAATGGCTCCCTTTATAATCAAAAGTATTTTTAGATAGAAATATAGATGCTCCTGGGAGGCAATTCATTTGTTCTAATTAGATATCTATATTAGGATGTTTTGCCTCAGGATCCATATCCACTCTTCATAGAATCTTATAAGCACTAGCGTTGGAAAAGACTTCCAGGATCATCTAGTCCAGCTGTCCAGCTGTCACCAATATTTCCCCACTGAACCACGTCCCTTAATGCAGCATATCAATGTTTCTTTAACACTTCCTGGGATAGTGATGCCACCACCTCCTTGGGCAGCCTGTTCCAGTACCTGCCTACTCTTTTGGAGATTTTTTTCCTAATATCCAACCTGAACCTTCCCTGGCACAACTTGAGGCCATTCCCTCAACTGCTATCTCAAGTTACAGAGGAGAAGAGGCATAACCCCTACAACACCACAATCTCACTTCAAGTAGTCGTAGAGAGTGATAAGGTCTCCCCTGAGCCTCCTCTTCTCCGGACTAAACCACCTCAGTTCCCTCAGCCACTCCTCATAAGACTTGTGCTCCAGACCCCTCAACAGCTTTGTTGACCTTCTCTGTACATGCTCTGGGGCCTCAAAGTCTTTCCTGTAGCGAGGGGCCCAAAACTGAACACAGTACTTTAGGCGCAGCCTCACCGGAGCACAATGGCTCTGGTGTACGTGGGCACAATTTCCTCCCTGCTCCTGTTGGCAATGCTATTTCTGGTACAAGCCAGGACGTCATTGGCCTTCTTGACCACCTGGGAACACTGCTAGCACATATTTAGCTGAGCTCTAAGCAATACCCCTGGGTCCAATTCTTCCACATGGTCTTCCAACCACTCTGCCCCAAGCCTGTAACGTTTCTTGGGATTGTTGTGGCCGAAGTGCAGAACCTAGCACTTGGTCTTGTTGAATTTCATCCCATTGGCCTCAGTGCAGTGATCCAGTCTGTCCAGATCCCTCTGAAGGGCCTTTCTACCCACCCAGGCAGATCAATACTTATTCCCAGCTTGGTGTCATCTGCAAACTTACTTTGGGTGCACTCAATCCCTTTGTCTGGGTCATCGATAAAGATATCAAACAGAAAAAGCCCCAGCACCAGCCCCTGGGGAACACCACTCATGACTGGTCACCAGCTGGATTTAACTCCATTTCACCACTACACTGAGCCCAGTCCTCCAGCCAGATCTTTACCCAGTGAAGAGTGTATCTGTCCAAGCCATGGGCTGCCAGCTTCTCCAGGAGAATACTGTGGGAGACAGTGTCAAAGGCTTTGCTAGAGTCTTGGTAGACCATGTCCTTCCTAAGTGGACTGTTGCTAAGAAACCAGTGTTCATTTTTAATATGTGGTTATGTATCTGAAATCTGGATTTATTTTGAGTCCTTCCTTAAACAATTTCATGCACAAAATGGCTGGAATCCAAATCTGCATCAAGATCAGTCCACACTCCCCACCAGGCAAAAAGAAGTTCACTTCAGTTTCATTTTTGCCTCAGTGTGCGAGAGCACATGAATGATTAACTTGGATGGAAACATTCACTAAATGAGCATCTAGATTTTAGTCAGGTTTTCAGTATCCACATATTTTCTTTCAAAACTCAATAAGAAAAAAATTGCTTCCAGTGAACATTTTATTGAAG
>VXAB01001325.1:0-38654 GCA_013399175.1 Odontophorus gujanensis
TTATTTATATTATATTATTTATATTATAATTATATTTATTTATATTTTATGTAGTATATTTATTTATTTGTGAAGGCGTTTTCTCTGGGATTATCATTCAAGGAACCAACATCACTGCCTCCATATGCACTCCAATAATAGCAGGTATGGAAGAGTCTGGGTGTCTCAAATTATAACATTTTATAGCAAAATTGGGCATGAAAAATGGCATATTTGTACACTGTACTAGAACACTATAAGTGGCTCTGTGTATTTGAAACCCGGTTCTTGGACTCATTACAACTGACATATGCAAACATTTCAACTACAAAATTTCAGTAATTGATCTCTCTAAAATCCCAGGCTGCAGATGAGTCTGCTAAGGAAGAAATGCTGGTCTTTTTTTCCCCACTGCTTTTAGTATTTGCTTGGTATCATTAATATAAATATGCAATCACTGAAATCAACACAACTGAAGTTAACAGAGCAACTCCAGATTTACATCAGTGTAAATGAGAGCAAAACTTGATCCCTCACATGTAATTTATCTTTAATTCTGGTTTAAGTCTCTCTCATCTTGCTGAATAAAAACTGATGTTCTTCTCACACACAATCTGTATACCATTCATTAGTGTCTTTTCTGTTTGGAAGAAAGATTGGAGCCTGTGGTAATGAAAGCTCAAATCCTGGGGAGCAGTACACATGGTATTTTATTTTAACTAAATGCTGCATTGGTATTCTCATGAGCGGCTTTGCATTACTTGAACATTTATGAGTAGCTTGAACTAATAAATCTCTAATTAGCACTAATTACTAATTAGATTATTGATTCCTCTGACTGTGGATTCCTCCCTGGTTTTATTCATAAGCAGAATGTAATTTTAAAAACCCTCACAGAAACATGCCCGAACGGAGCACACCCTCACTATACTGAGGAGTAGAGCTAAAGGCTTTGGGCAGCCTGGCTGCCAGAACATCACCGAGCGTATCAAGACCGGGATGCTGCCTGGAGGGCAGGGGCACCTTGCTGCTGTTTGGGCTGGCACAATGCTGCCTGCTTGCCTGGTGCCCTGGTAAACCCCAGCCCTTTCCTGCTTCCCTGTGAGTGCCTTCCAGTTGCACCCTGGGGCTGACCTGAGCTTCTCAATGAGGGCCCTGCTGCAAAGGGAGGCTGAGGCCACCACAGTGCTGGAAGTGTTTTGAAGTGCCTTGCTCTGTATGATCTTGTAGTAAGACCGAAGGGAGATCTATCTGCTGGAGGGAGCTTGGGTTCTGTGTTTTGCATTGCACTGTGTGGGACTCCAGCACCACGTGCTCAACACAACATGGCCACCTCACCAGCTGTCCCCCGGCATCCCACCCATACCAGCTCATTCACAGAGGAGTCAGAGCAGAAAGACATGAAGAGATTCTGGCTTACTCCAGCAACAGGAGTGATCTGGTGGCAGCAAATTGCCTCTCTGGTGGGACTGGCAGGAGAGGCCACATGCATCGCTGCCTTATCCGAGAGTGTCAGGCAGTTTCCCTTGCAGAGGTTTTGCATGTGGTACGTCTTCAATCTGCGAGTCTAGGCAAGTGCAAAATGTGGCTTACTTCTTGTTGGCACGAAGTGTGGGGAACATGGAAAACCTCCTTGCTGGTGGCTGCCCTATCTCTCTGTTTATTTCTACATGCTACTCAATGTGTTTGTTTTGATCCTCGCAGCCCTGTGTGGGCTATGTGATGAACCACTGTGGCACTGAAGATCGATGGTGCTACATTCACACGGATGTTTTCACTAGCAGGCTCCAGCCCCCAACCCGAACACTGCTGTTGCTTGTGAGTTAGCTCCCTAGGACAACTGCAGGAGATGTCTGCGTGTGGCAGCAAAGAGATAGGGCTCCCTGGATAGCAACATCTGGGGACCAGAGATGGAGCACGCTTGGCTGCGGGCCCTCAGTTCTGTAACCCGAGCTCCCCACCCCTCTGGTCCATCTCCTCCCCAAGCAGAGGAATAAAGAAGGAACGAAGCATCTCTGGATGGGAGTCCAGTCAGTTCATTAATATCAATGAGGTGCGTGTTATTTTTAGTTATTGCAGATGTGCTCGTACCTCATTAGCTTAAACACTGAAGAGCAAATAAATAGCTGCTTCTGTCATGCTTAGAGGAAACATTTTATAAATAGGTTATTGATTTGGACTTCAGAGGGACCCAGTGGGAAATCTGTCAGGCTTCTTCCAGAGGTAGGGGAGGAGGGGAAGGCACCACCAAAGTTAACTTTATGTGTGCTGTTTTGTACCGCTCGTCAGGAGGAAGCCAAAGGGCTCTTCTGCCTGCATGTGGGCTCTAGAGCTCAGGGAGGGCCGGTTCCTGGCACACCTGCAGACACTTTACTGCTGCAGCGTCCCTGGGATGGCTGCTATGGGGACTGGGCCAGAGGAAGGCTTTGTCCCGTGGCTGAAGGAAGGGACTGCAGAGGAATATTAGTTTGACCCAGCTTACCTGATGTTTTCATTTCCATATTTAGCAGGTCCCCCAGACGTGTGTTTCAGGAAATAAGTAACTTGCCAGTGGTTTTGAGGTTTCTCGGCAAAAAGAAGATTACATCGTTTTGCGCTGAAGTACTGAAGAGAGTGTTTTATATTTTGAATGCTAATGAGCAGAGGTTTTTTTCAGACGGGAGCCATAAAACTGTCATTATGTCAGTGGTATGTCTTTGTTCTTAGCTTTGCTCATGCTAATCAAAGACAACAGTGGTATATTTTGAGTTAATACCGTAACAAGAGGAATGGCATTAGTGGTCATCATCATGAGTGACTCCTGGACATGTGGTAATAATTTCTTAAGTGTTTCTGAATAGTGAATGAGTGAGAGAGAGGGAGTTCAGCTCCAGCTTTGTGCGGAATGGAATGTACCATTCAGCTGCAATGATAAATTCACGGCCTGTACTCGAGGGGCTGTATGAGCAAAATCTGCTTCTTAATGTAATTAACATGGCTTCTTCCACTGCGCCTCCTTCTCTCCCAGCATGCCATTACACCTCTCTGTTTGGGATAAAGCAGTGGCTTTCAGCATAAGCAGCCGAACGAGTGCAATCAGCTTTATGTTCTTAAGGAAATTAATCCACTTTGGAAAGGAAGCTCCCATCCTTGGAGTACTTTTAGCTCAGTGTAGCTGGACGTAAATTTGAGAACCTGCAGTGGAAAAAGCATTTTCCCCCTTGTTAACAGATGCCCTCAGATTTGGTAAATACCTGGAAATAGAATTGGTAACATTATATATTTAAGCACTAGTTTTTGGAGAAAAAAAGAAAAAAAAAGAAAATGAATACCACCCAAACCTTTTTATTATCAGGCAGGCAGTTTTCATTTATTTGGTGAGGCAGTCTGTTTGCATTGGCTGGCGGGCTCCTGAATGGCTCCCGCATAGCGAATCGCGCATTTTAAAAATTCTTTCCAAGGCTTTTATAAAAATACTAAGAAAAGTTAAATAACTCCGGCGCAGTTATGTGATCAGCCTGATTGAGTTAAGGGCATTTACTCCCGGTAAGCCCAGCGGGGTTTCGGCAGGGCCGCGCGTTCCAGCACGGGGAACAATTGCTGTATTTTCATTGTCTGACGGCGTTTCTCAGAGAACGCTGAACAATATTAAACATTCAGGGGCTGCATTTTCCATTTGTTTTGACAAATGCTAATAAGTAGCTAACTGCATGAGAGGGGGAAAAAATCCTAATTCAAACCAGTTGCTTGATGGTAGAGCTCAGCAAATTCCCTGACCAGCAAGATGTAATCTGGAAAGAAAGGAGTGGAGTGGTAGCCCTTGTGTGCCTTTGAAATCACTAATAAAGTCATTAGACAATGTTTAGCTGAAGAGGAACGGCTAAAGCTAGGGGAAGACTTTCCCGAGGAGCTCTCAGAAAGAACATTAACTGGCTTTGGTTTCTAATTAAGCGGTCTTATTGGGAGCTCTGATAAAAAACCTCATGTGGGTGACATCTTGTATTTCCCTCTGTACCAGAAGCCGGAGAGAAACTAAAAAATGGGAGACTTTTTAATGATAATACCTGAAAAGTGTTTTTCAGCAGACCCATACATCATTGTCAAGTGAAAAGATTAAACTTTATTGTTTCTTTTTGAACCAAGAACTCAAGGTGAGTGGAAATGTCTTGAAATGCAAAGTAGTTTGGCAGATAAAGTAAAATGGAGATGAAAACAGACAATAAAAAGACATTGGCTGTAATAGAGGAAAGAGTGGGGAAGTTCACTCTTTAATGTTGCCGGGAGAACTTTCTTTTCGCTATTAATGATAGCATTTAAATGTTACAATTACAAGCTTTTATTGAAATGAAACATTTCATTTCAAGAATGGCACCAAAATCATTTTTGCGTGTAATAAGAAACATTAGTTATGTGATGCTGCTGCCAAAATAAACCCCGCCATTCATTTGAAATATCAGGAAACTCCATTTGAGAGGGTAGTTATACATCCATTGAGGATACTCTGTATATTATTTTTCCTTGCTATTAATAAAGTCTATTAACAACATAACTGCAGTTGATTCATAATGTCACATTTGTTTGCAAGTAATGGATGTAAGGTTAAAATGGTTTAACTATTACAATGTTTGAAAATGATTTCTGTTCCCTAAAGCCTCCTTTATTTTTATTACCTTTTTTTTCCTTTCCTTCAGCAACCAGTTGTTTTGCAGTTGTTAAACTGCTTTCAGCTGTAGATTCTCTGCATTATCAAGACAAATGGATCTTGCTGTGGGATTTCCACAAAGGTTGGTTGCTGAAAAAGTAACTTCAGCAGCACGCCTTGCAGAGATTTATTTACCTCATCCCTTCACAGGCCAGGCTGCAATGCTTTATGCTCAAGAAAATGCATATTCTTTAAAGCAACTAAGATTCTCAAGTTCCTTCACCTAGATCACTTTCAGTTTCTTAAATTATTAGCAGTGAAATAATTAAAAAGAAATCATATTTGGTTCTTTCTCACAGCGTGCCACACATTTGTGATTTCATTTCTTTCTAATTGGACAACGAAAATATTACAGGTCGATGAACTTAATTTTGTTTCTGGTCACCACCAGCTAATTTCACTTCCCAGACCCCGGGCACTGACAGAGGGCTGCAATTACTATAGATTCTGTATGGATGGCACTCAGAGAGCCTCCTGATGGCTGGCAGCATAAAACACTCAGACAGATGGATTCTTGGACTGCAAATACGGCAGGGGAATGCTTGGTTGGTTGGAACTGAACTATTTTAATAGGCATTTTCAAACAAGTGTGAATGCTCAGGTTATATATATATATATATATATATACATATATTTATAGTGCCTAAATGCTCAGATTCTAATTTTCTGCTCCGTTGAAGAACAAGCTGAATTTTTACCAGCATAACCACATAGAAGGGTTACTTCTGGTGTTGTGGCACCAGAGCAGAGGAATCGCACTGATTAATTTTTTTTAAAAGTTTCCAAATTGCCCATAATGCATATGCAGACTCGTGCCCTGCAAGCAGTGCAGTGCATCCATGGATCCAGCTGATCAGTCTTTTTGCAACAGATCTCATAATGCTTTCTGAAGGGAAGACCATGGAAGATAATACCCCTATCCTCTCCATGAGAGCAGCAGCCCAGGAGTGTGTGGCACTGGGCAGCATGCAGGGCAGCACGGCTGTGATGCAGCAGCTGATGTGCAGCACCACTTTTGTTGTGTGATGATGCTAGACAGCAGCGGCAAGCGGCGGCTCCCAGATTTGTTATCTGAAGAGAGCTTTGCCTCTTCAATGACATGACTGTGTTAAACCCGGTGCTCCTGTCTGGGAACAGCAGAGAGCAGGAGCTGAAATCTGTGATAGTGTCATTGTTCCCAGAGGTGCAGTGACGGCTTCGCTTTACAGTGCCATACCGCACTGCGAAGCAGTGCCTCCAGGAGGGATACAAACTCTTTGTTAATGCGGATAATAGACTTCAAGACCACTTAAACCTCTTAAGACAATAAGGCTTGGGCAGCTGAGAGTATTAACTACGTAATTTCAAACATGCTCAAAAAAGATTTTCCTTTCACTTCTCAGACGGTTTGCTAATACTTATGTTAAGCTTTCGATTGTTTGAGACACTTCTGCGATCAACTATTTTTTCAAGCAGAATGAATCCTTATAAAGCTACGACCTGAGCTGCTAAACTACAATCAGATCAGTGGCTTGGGCAATTTGTTAATGTTGGATATGATGTGTAACACTGAGAGAAATGCAATGGCTTCACAGTTGCTGTCTCCTGATCTACCAAATTGGCAAGCAATCCCGAGTCTTTAGGAAGCCCTGCTAAAATCTTTGCTCTCCCAGGAAAGCATTTCAGTTGTGCCTGTTGTTTCTTGCTAACTTCTCCATTCCCTCAAGTGAAACAGCAATGCTGAGTGGCAGCTGCTCAGATAGCACAAGCAGAATGTCTATTATTTTGCAGAAAATTAGGGATGATTACCCTTTTTGCTGACTTTCAGCAGAAAGAAGTACATGAATTTCTTTATGAACTGGTTGTATTTATCACAGGGGAAGTACAAAACTCCATCTCCTTTGGAGATCTATAATCTTCACCTAGTATAAAGGATACCTGACTTTCTTGCCTGTTTAGGCTATCTGAGACATGGGAATCCAGTCTAAGCCAGTCACCTAGGCAGCCTCTACGCTCAGTGTCTACTCTCGTACAACTCATCCTGTCCTAAAAGTGATGTCTACAGCCTATGAATCCCCTTGCTGACTCTGGTGGGTGTCCACACAGCTGATTTAGCTGAGCATTTTAATAGAAAAAATTAAGCAGCTTGAATTCCACCCAACTAACTATAGGATGTCACGATTAAGATACAAACTTCATTTGTGCAAATGTATCCGCTCTGTCACATCTTCTCAGTGAAAGAAGAACTTAATGCCTCAGACCGACAGCTCAATAATGCTGTCATAGCTGGCTCTACATATTGTGTATCACAAATTCGGTGACAGCCAATGACAGCCATTCTGTCAGATGGCCTGATTCTGTTTGACAAGTAATGCCCTTTACCCTACTTTGGCAGTGGCACGAAGCCATACAGAAGATGTAAATAATACTTAAATAGACCTTAGGGCATCTAAGCATTGCCTGAATGGCGTAACGCCGGTCTTGTATAAGAGAGAGCAAGCCCAGAGAATTTTGCCCTTGAATTCAGAGGATGCAGGATGGATCACAGACATTGTTACAGAGAGGTTAGACAGACCCACCAAATAATAGCAGCTTTTATTATTCGTCACATGACATTTTGTTTGGACCAATAGATTTAGGGTGATCTGTGAATTCACATCTTAGTCTGCGTTCTGTTTCTTCAATGCACATGGTTTTAAAAAAATCCACATGTGTTTGAGCAAGAATATATTATGCCATCCCAATGGTCTTGATAATGATTTAATTGCTCCTCACTTTATGTGGCAGTAATGTTTCTGCATGTGTTTAAATTGAACGAGCTACCGTGTTACCATTACTCAGGCGTGGGAGGAGCATAACTCATCTAAGCTGTCCTTTTTGGCTTTTTTGTGACTATGTACATGACTGTGTACAAGAGATGTGTCACAAGGATAAATGACTGTGGGATTACACCCCCAGGAGGAAGAACAGGAACAATATTCTTACGTGCGTGGAAGGAACTCAGCCAAGACCCAAATGAAAGCACCTTTTATTTTTCAACTTCATCGATCAAAAGCTTCTGTGTGAAACACTCTAAATGACATCTGACATATCTGAAATGCTGGGATAAAGCACCACCAGCAAAAAGCCCCACCAATAACAGACAAGGTTTTACTGCTAGTAAAGCAGATCCTCAGCTGAGGAGAAATGTTAAAACTGCGTGAATTACACCCAAGCAACTGACAACTTTACTTAGCTATTCCATACATTAGAGGATAAATCTCCATTCTAGGAAGTTTCAATGCCATTTTAGTTATCCATTTAATCCACCTATTCATTTAGCAGGAATGGTAATTACGGGAAAATTGCTGCCAAACTATGATGTGCAATTAAAATTCAGGCTATTTTGTGTGATGCAAAATCTCCCTTTTTTACTATCATCTTACAAATCCTCTGATAGAAAGTTTGTGCCTTTTTGAAACAGAGCTTGTAATAATAAGCCATCTGGCTTACTTAAACATGAAAGATTAAAATGATATACAGTACGAAGGCTTCCTATTCAATTGCTAATGTCCAAGAACTCAACTCCAGTGGTGAAAGCTGTCATTTGGGGGGAAGAGGTAATTAAAAGATTTCCTTGTAGAGATGGGTCCTGGAGCAAGGGACTGGCACATCCAACAAGCACAACTAATTTTCCAAAAGAAAGCAGTGCTGACCAAATGTCTTGCAAGATAATCTTCTGTATCCTACAGTTCACCCACAACTGCTAGAGTGGGGCTGAAAGGTAGGCTGATGACTGGAGGGACAAAAGCCACCAAACCTTGCTTTGTTTACCGTACTAAGCCAGTCGTGCTTCTTATCATGGGCTTGACTGAGACATAAAACAATAAGGAAAAATGCATCATGATTAAATGGCAATCTACTCTTTTTGAAGAGTTGGGAAAAGTTTGCAAGAGTTTTAAGGCAACTGTTGCATAGAAATGGGAAATCCAGATTCTGTGATGTTAAAAGACAGAAAGGGGCTCTTCCAAGATGGACTTTTGAAACAAATGCGTTTAGTAGCACTTATCCTCTCTAACTGGCAAGGAGTTAACTGGGAGCAGAACATTTGGGCTTCTGCAGCACACAAACCATCCGAATCAAATGACTTACTGTTGACTGCCTGCAGGAGAAAACAAGGGACACCTCCACCATTGCAGTGGCATGTTCTGTTGACTTCAGGCACAGCATCCCACTTCTGCCTACAGAATTCCCCAACTGGAAGCAACTGGCAATCTTGCTGATCAGATGAAGCTTCTACCCCAGGGTCTGAGCCCTAAGTGGAAGCAGAACTGAGTATGAATCGTTCCCAGGCAGTGCTCCATATGGCCTAGAGCACTAGTAGTGAGTGTGGTATCTCTGACTTACAAGGCAAGGTTTAAATGTTATTACATGAAGACCGTAACCCTCCCAGATGCAGAGATCATGTCTCATTCCCTATGACAAGAAGAATTTAATAGAGAAGGTAGAGCTCTCAGAATAATTTTGAGCTCCATGTACCATTTATAGCAGGGATCTACTTCTCACAGTTTAACAGAACCGTTTTAAAAGTCTGAAGAAACATAAACTTCACCTACTTTATTGCGTAGTGTTCCCAAATAATTCTATTTAATTATGATGGGACAATATTCTATTTTTTAATCAGACTTTGTCAAAGGGGAAATGTGTTAAAGCGCTGTGTGCACATACAGTACTGCGTAAAGAAAGAAAGAGCGTTAAATTGAAACCACTCCCACGGAAGACACAGTCCTCTCCTTTTCAGAAGAGCCCTTCTAATGAAGACCCTATTGCTATTAATTCTACTTTCAGCCTCCATTTAGGCTGAGAAGAGGAAATAATGAATCATGACATAATGGAAGTCCCCGTAAAGCACTCAGTTTACCACACAGGAAATCAGACTTGCATGTGCGTTTGTTTTTGTTTTTAGGGCTAGGTCTAACAAAAGCAGCCAATGGGAGCCTATTAACTTCATTGTGTCTTAACTTTCTCTTCGGGCCTTGGCTACCTTCCAGCTTAATTCCTCTGAGTCAGCAACACATTCAAACCAGGTTAAATGAACCCTTGGATAAGAACCTTGACTAAAGGAATAATTGATCTTTCCACCCCAGCTCATCACACCTTTAAAGAAAAGAAAACAAACAAAGAAACAAACAAACAAAAAAGAAACAAAGAAGGAAGACCGATGAAATAGCAACAGCAAAAGCAAGGAACCAAGCCCCCGAAATACAGTAAACAAACACACACACAAAATCCCAGTGTAAATGCAATACTTGAGTGTGCAGACCAATTCAGAGGTGTCAGAATGGATGTGAGTGGGGAGCACAGGGTGTGAGCTGGAGGAGCAACCACATTAGTTTTGTGAAACAGCTGATGTGAAAAGCAATGCATACTTTGGCAGAAGTGAGAATAAAGAGAACTGAGAGCGAGGGAGGTGTACGAACTGTATTTGCTTGTAATAAGGAACTCCCTTATGCCTTCAGCAGTTTCTCATCGTCTGCTTTTACGGTACCCTTGCCTTTTTAGTCTCTGTCTTGTAAAGCAATGGAGATTGACATCTCCCTTTCATGTCAGGGGAAACTGGATCTCCCTCTGTCAGGAAAAAAAGAGCTGCAAGGAAGACAGCGTGAACACACTCCTTCCTTGACCTAGAACTTCTCCCAGGATAAGGGGGTTGAGCAGGGGAGCAACTCCCTGGCTGGGCTCTTGTTGACCTTTCTGTAAGAGATGGGAAGGGAATACACAGACAAACAGAACGTAAGAGACAGAACACCAAAAATATGCAGAAAATGGTCAAGAGAATTTACTTTGGATTTAGCCAAACATTGTGTCCAAGCCCCATTTCTGTATTTTCTTCATGATGAATGGATGGATGGATAGAAACATTTAAAAAATTTATTAAAGAGCTATTTGTCTTCTAATGACAGAACATTAAAATGTTCTGGCCTCTCCAGTGACTGGCCCTTATGTCTGTAGCGCACTTATGCTCTAGTTGGGTAGTTTTGTTGTTTAACTAAAAATACAGCTGTTTGCTGCCAATGAATTACATCCAGCTTTCTTGAGAGTTTGCCCACAATATCCATTAGGAATTTAAAACTACCACAAATTTCACATTTCTCTCCAAAATTCAGGCAGACCTGAGAGGAAGAATAAGCCAACTGTAATGTAAATATATCTGTCACCAGTGGATTGCAGACCTGCTGAAAGTACTTGGGTTATGCAGTGATGAGGAGGACATCAATGAACCCGGAGAAGAAACAAGAGATCTACACAATGCTTCATCGCAATCTCCACCTTGTTTAGTCAAACCGCGTCGGAACCCCTTTAGGAAAGAGACCAGTGCTTTCCTCTGTCTTTTATTATGTCCTCTGACATAATAAGGTTGCATCATTGGCGGAGATTTCAAGGCACTATCAAGGATGTAATCCTCACTCCAGAAAATTCCTGTTCTCTGCAGAGAACTTGCATAAACAGAATAATGTTTTTCCTGAATGCTTTTGTGAGAGACTATTTTCCTGTTAAAAGTCTAGATGGGTGTGGGGGAGTGATGAATAAAGGACTAGTTTTATCATTCTTCAGGAATAATGCAAAGTTGTAGCAATTTTCTCAATAAATGCAGAGAAAAGGGTGCTGGAAATACATTGTATGTCTGAGATTTCTAGTCTTTTTCATACTAGCTAGGTATAGCTGTGCAAAGTGACAGACCATAGACCCTTGACATTGTTCAATATATCTATTCATCTCTTCAGTCATTAGAAGAATGAGCAATTAGAGAACTCATTAAGATGTACAACACAAGGAATAAACAGAATAAGGTTTTCCAGAGGATGATTGTCCCCATTGTAAAATATGTGCTTAAAACTGAAAGAACTACCCTCTGAAGTGTATCCATCTCCCATAGTTGTTGATTGTGGAGCAACTGAGTCATTTCTTCTCTGACAGTCTTGGTCCAACCACACCTTGTAAGTGATAACTCATTAGGAATGAGATGATAAAGTTGACTGACTTCAGCTTTGATGTCATTAGAGAGCCTTGCATTTCATGTAAGAGGACTACATGGATCGTATCCATGGGTGAGAAGAATGTGAAGAATTCTGATCCTTGCCATTTTTGGTACCAAGCCGTTTGCCCCAGAATGGCTGGAAGCTGAGGAAAGAAGGTATCAGTGGAAGTGCCACAGCTCAGCATCCTCAGTGTGAGCCACTGCATAAGTACTGTAGGTCTTTCAGCAATGGCATTTGCAATTGTGGTTCACTTGGAGAGATCTGACACTCCAGAGGTGTTCCTACAGCAGCTGACTTGACTGTTCAGTCATACATGCCATGATGAATCCATTGGGTTATCTGAAGGACATGGAATAATTGAGACAGCAAACAAAGGATGGAAGGAAGTCTTTATGAGGTGAAAAGTGGTGGAACTGAGAATGTGTTCTATACTTTTAGAAAGACCTGAGAAGAAAAAGGCACATAAAACAGAGTAGTAGAATTGCTGCTGCTTAATCTGTGAATTTCAGGTAAAAGAATAGCTCTTAATTTCAGTGTGGTTCAACAAGTGGGAAAAAACTTTGAAAGAAGTGTTTTCTTAAGATAAATTAAATTTCGTAACTGGTTCAAATGGGGAATTTGTCATTCTTTGACTGTATATCTTGATAATGAGAGGAGAAACAGTACTTGAAGGCTGTTCACTGGCAACTTTACTGTCAAAAACAAATCTAATATGCCACTATGCTGCTCACATTTCCCTTTCCTCTTTCAGCAGTGCCCATTTTAATCATTTATTAGTTTTATCTTGTTCTGTATTGTTTGCATGCTGCCATATGTGATCAGAGTAAAAATACCTAACTAATCATTGTTCTTCTTCAAACACTTCCTTAAAATTCCTTTCCTTCAAAGCACTGGGCCATGATCAGATTGTCCTGATAGTGGTCTTGGTGCTGGCCCTTATCTTACCCAAGGAACTGCTTTGTCTTCTATTTTTGTTTCTTCTTGTCTCCTTGGCTTCCTCCTTTATTGCACTTCCATCTTCAGACAATGCATTCAGCAGCTGAAAAATTTGTAGGTCAATGACTATACCTTATTGAGGGAGTTACTGCGATTCAGGAAGTGTTTCAAAATCTACCAACAGTTAATTCAGTAAAACATTGCCGTTTCAGGTAAAGGAGTATGTCCAAACTGTGTTACCAAACCATGTAACTCCAACAAGTCAACATCTGCTGCATATCATCATTAAACCTCCAGAAGACACTATGAAGTGCTGCAGGCGTAAATAAGGACAGTATGCTGGTGATGCATGTAGCTTCCATTTGAAGCAGACACTGACTCCAGTTATCAGGGTAACGAGAAAGATCTGAATGAAGAGAGGCTGGCTCAAATGCAGCCCAGAGAAAACAACAGCTGTGCCCTTCAGCACAGAGGAGCATTTCAAAGCCAGTTCCTGGCTCCTGGAGAGCCCTGGAGTCACTGGGCAGGATTCTCCTCACAGGTGTGGTGTAGTGTCAGTGCTGTACAGTTGGTTAAATTGGTAGCACTGCCGTAATGAAAAAAAAATACTTGTCTCTCACCTTTAGCAAAATGTACATATTCCTGTCCTTGAATACAAAGACCTGAGTGCAACCATGCACATCTTCTGAGACTGTATTATAGTAAAGCTTCATACCTCAGTCTGGAAGTGGAATTCCTGAAGAAGTTGCAGCTGTCTTAAATCACAGGAATGTGTGACTTTGCATGGGTAGCTGACTTCCACTTCAGAGTCTCATGAGGCCCTCGCCACAGGAGTTTTTCTGTCCTCCTCTGGGGTTGACAAAGCAGTAGTGCAAGTAAGTGATAATGTTGCTGTAGTAGGTCACACACAGCTCTAGAACTTGCGTGGGCGGGGATCTTGTTCTCATCTCCCTCATGACAGCATTCCAGAAAATGTTATAATGTGCTCAGAAAAATGTTCAGTGGGATTGAGATTGGGAGCCTGGTCACTGCTCTGTCTGTTTCCACTGTTCTGCAAATCGAGACGAAATCTGCACTTTTTCATCTCCTCAGAGCTGAGCTTTAGCCATGCCTCTTGGCTCTACAAGGCCAAAGGCATCAGGCTTTTCACAGCTTAAATACAGTTACTGCAATGGCTGTCAGCAGCACAAGAGTCAAAATAGCAGGTCTTTGTATTAAGTGCCTCTTGGAAAGAGCTCTTCTCCTTCTGTAGCCATCCTATCTACTTGTGTTATCCCCAGAGAGACTGCCATGCGATGTGTTTGTTTTCCAAGGACAGGCTGTGCTGAGCCCAAGGGCTCCCTTTAGAATGGACCATTTTAGTGGTGTGGGAAGTTCAAACCTGGGGGGTTTCTTTTCACCCTACTGGTAAATGTGTACATGATGCGATGCCACTTCATGCAGAAAAGTGTAACCCACTGTCCTTGTGTTTTATGTCATCACTTGCTTCTGCTTTGTATTTATTTTGTTATTAATGCTGGCTGCTTTCCAATAGCTTCTGGCCACAATGACTGCTGCAATCTTTTGTCAGCTAAATCAGATACAATCTGCAGACAGAAATATATTATCGTGTACATCATTTTCAAATAAAGCTATGCACATACAACACGCTGTTGTTTTATATGGAGGTGTACTGAATTAAATCAAGGATGCTGTTGAGCCCATCTAAAAGAATAGCTGTAAAAAATCATAATAAGATGATATATTATCTGAGTTTCAAGTAGAATAAATACAGAAAAATAATAAGTCAGGAATGGAGTCAAGTCTAGGGGGATGGACTCTTTTCACCAGTGATCCACAGTAGAACAAGGGGCAATGAACAGAAACTGGAACACAGGAAGTTGCATACCAATGCAAGGAAGAACTTCACTGTCAGCGTGGTGGAGCACTGGAACAGGCTACCCAGAAAAGCTGTGGAGTCTCCTTCTCTGGAGATATTCAAGACTTATCTGGGTGCCTACCTGTGCAACCTGCTGTAGGGAACCTGCTTGAGCTCTGGGTTGGATTTGATGATCTCCAGAGATTCCTTCCACTCCCTATGATTCTGTGATTCTGTGATAAGGCTTTAAAATGATAATTTCTAAAATAAGTAAAGCAACTAAAAGTGATAATCAATTCCTCTCTCCCAAAGAAGAATTCAAGTGAGATATAAGATTAGTAGGTTAAAATGGTAGGCAACTTTCTGTATATTACCATGTTGAAGAGTAGATTAAATCACAGAGTAGAGTAAACCAACAGAACTCATACTCTGGGAGAAACGTTCATGATTTAGGGGCTGATGATGTTTTTTGTGAAGTCAAAAAGTATTTTTACTTTGACTTCCAGGGGAATAAGATTATGTCTCAACTGCTTCAACATCTTTTTCTCTGACATTGATGAAAGCAATATTGCGGTCCTTGGGTCTATTTGGGAAACTGCTGCAGCAGTGACCATTTCCCTAGTCCATTGCTTTGACTTCCTGCCCTCTCTGGATTTTCTGTGATCTTTTTCATCAAACTAAGTTACTTGTTCTCTGACATCTGCCTCCTAACTGATAAACTCAACCAAGCATCTTGGGGCAAGCAGCAAACTCTGACCTCAAAACAAATTCCAAGGATTTTCTTCCAAGAAATAAGCTTTCTGAAGACCAGTGGATAGCATCCCTTGAGTTTAGAACAGCACTGGGGAAGTTTATTCAATAGCTTCGCATTCCTACCCCTTACATCAGGCATGTCTGAAAAGCATTTGTTGTAGGACTCTTGTTGTCCTTGCGGACAGCTCACAAAGTGAGGGAGTGAGAGCTCACCTTGATAAGCACCCATAGCAGTCAGCCCATCCTTGCCACCACTTACCTGGCATCCTGTCCCTCCTGCTCCAAAGTCCATGTGCTCTCCAGTGCTGAGTCTCTTGAGGAGGGGTCTTCATTCTGGGGAGACACTGCTTCCCCTTCTCTCAGGAGCACATAATGCAGCAGGTGCTGGCATTCACGCAGAAGGGAAGGCAGCAATGCACAACCCCTCTCAAGGGCCAGTGGGTTGCACCCTATATTTCTTGGTCTGAAATAGCCCAGACTTGTAGGGAAGTTCCAGAACTTGTGATCTGTTGAGAGTGTGAACAGTGGGGGAAGGCGGGGGAGGAGATTACAGGTGTTATAGGACACTGACTGGATTTACTGCCTGCTGGTGGGATGGCAGATCAGCGCCGTGAGCTGAGTGGCAGCATTCAAAGTCCTGGCTTAACATAATACCTATGTTTGTAGACAATCTGCTAGTCCTTTTTTGCTCAACTTCTAGTAATTAAGATGGACGAGAAATAGCAAAGCAGTATCATTATTGTCATATAGGTTGATGGTTGGACTTGGGGGTCTTTTCCCAACATTTTTGATTCTGTAATTCTGTGATATTCATTTGAAGTGCTGCATGAGAGTCCTCTCCCTCTACCATGCACCTCTACAGGAAAATAAATGTGACTGACAAAATGACTTGGCTTTGGGGAAAAAAAAGAAAACACCAACCAGTTCTACTCCAAAAGAAGCAGTGGTTAAAGCCAATAGGACTCATGCTTTAGATCACTATATAAAACTTTTTCTCAATTGCAGCCTTACGTTGCAGTGGAGATGTGGCACATGCTGTGCTCCTTGCTACTGGATCAGCTGCAGCAGCTCTTCTCACATCTCTAGCTTCGTCCAGGCTAGACGGCTGCTGAGTGTGGCCAGAAATGTAACTGTTATCTGACACCACTGTTGGTACAGTGGGTTGGAAAGAAAGCAAAAAGGCTTGTGGATAGGAAAAGGTTGTCTTAGTTAACCAAGGGACGGGTATTTATGTCACTGGGATTCAATTTAAGCAGCTCTACCAAGGCTTTGTTTGATGGGGAGCATCTTCAAGCCAACTGAAAGTCTTCAACATCTTTTGGCAGGGGATATATCAGGACCATTACTGAATTCCCAGCCTGTTTTCAGCCCTGGAGCTGAAGCACATTTATGGCTTGAGCAGGGAGGCCTGCACTATGCTACCTAGATTCTCCTGGGCCCACAACAGAAACTCCCATTGGCAGTGCAACATTTTTTTTCAAGCCCTGTATCCATTTCAAAATTCCCCAACAAAATCCTATCCCTTTCTAGACGAACTTCCTTCCCCTCAGTCAGGTTACCACAGTTCTTAGCTTTTTTTTTTTTTTTTAAGACTATACACTTATGTTCTCCTACTTTCTGTCCAGAATTCACAAGTTATCCTTTAATTTATTCACTCCAAAATGAGATAAACCAAGAGTGACCAGTCCCCAGGGGCTGCACCATTCTGTAGTGAGCCTTATGTAAAAGACACAGGGTATATTTTCAGCACTGCATGTTGTTATTAATGAAGGCTGTGACCACAACTCTTTGTCCATCACAACGAAAATTTACCCTCAAGTATCCCACATATTTCAGATGTAGATTTTACTTGCAGTGTTTGGATATTCTTTGATTATTTTTTTTCATATTAGGGAAACAGTGATAAGTTCCTGCTCAAATGAATATACAACTAGATCTCATCTGATTCTAAAATTTGCAAGTTTTTTTCTTTTTGGGCTTAAAAAATTTGCCTTTCAGAGCTATTCAATAAGGTAAATGTTAATGAGAAAAATTTTAACAAGGCAAGCCCTGGCAGTGACCCTCTTGGATCTAAGCACGGCGACAAACTCAGGGCAAGGCTGATGCATGAGGAACATCTTGCAGAATATCACTGGCCTTCTGTTCTATCAGCACTATAGCTCTAGAAACAAGGCTCTTAATGAGGAAAGATCAATCCCAACAGGAAAACCTGTGATATCTGACATCAGTAGACAAGCATCCACGCTGTACAAACCGACCCCCCCCTACGCCAGTCCCCGCTATCGAAAAAATAAAATAAAATAAAGTAAAATGGTGTCATTTTTTCTCAAAGTTTAAAGACTCAGGATCACTTCATGTACCATTTAACTACCATTTCAGTCAGGCTTTTGAAGCTGTTTAAGTTCTTTTGTACCCGAGTTGTTTAATGTTACTCAGACAAGGTAAATCAAAGTCTAATAGAGTGGAAAAACAGTAAAGGCAGAAAATAGGTAAAAGATAAATCACACAGGAAGTTTTCCTTTTTTTTTTTTTTTGTTATTATATTCATTGAGATCAAAGTCCTTGTTTCAGCTCTAATTAACAAAAGCTAATGCAGATTGGAGACCTTCTGGCACTGAGCAGAGCCTTGGAGGATACAGTTGAAATCTTCTGAAGATTTAAATAATTAATATGACACCTTGAGCTTTGGATGGGAAAATAAAAAATAAAAAAAGAAGAGGGGGGAAAAAGGAGCCCCATGTTCAAGTTTAAGAACAATGCCATTGCCAAGTTTGATACCATTTGTTCTGATGAAAATGAGCTGAGTAGACTGCACCGACTTCATTGTCTGGTACATTGGCAGTTCAGTGGATTGTTTCACCTTTTGTCATGCTAAGGGAGCCTTTTGTGCAGTACTTTGTTACCCCCAAGTCTGCCCCAGTTGAAGGAGGATAGAAAAAGGCAAATCTGCTTTAGGGACTTGGAGGATGGTCATTTAATGGTTTTTAATCCTCTTAATCCACGTAAGAATGGAGATCTCTGAGTGAAAATCCCATCCCAGAAGTCCTTATGATTCAAATGCCTGGCTCAGGAGACTGTCTTTTGAAAAAAAAATACAGCAAAATATTCTCCACTATACTGTGGCATTGTGGTTTATTTCTCTCTGGTTTTCCAAAGCTGTCTGATGCAATATTAGAAAAATGAAATGGAAACCCACTTCAAATCCTGTGAAGTGTGAGAACAGAGAGTGCCCAGTGCCACCCTGTGTATTTGGGGTATTCCAGAGGTTCAGTTTGATTTCATAAAAATGATAAGGACCCTTTTTTTTTCTAATTGTCTCAACTGTATGCAAATCTACCCTCGATTTTGGGCGTGCTCTAATGCCCTCACCAAGCTGTTTTCCACTTGGTTATTTTCTAGGTAAATGAAATCCTCTATTGGCTTTAGATATAGATTGCTTCTAAACTGTTGACATAATCATAGCTAAGCCTTTCTGCTGAGCTCATTATTACTCCATAAAAGCATGATTACTTTTCCTCTCCACCAAAAATACACAAAAATCAATATATCTAATTTGATAAATCAGTAAAGAACTGCTAAGAGGCAATTTTCATTAAGTAAAATTAAAGAGGATATGGAGATGGAACAGGCTTTTCTTGCTGTCAGTCTGTAGACCTGCCATTTGCCACCACAAGTTGGCTTTAAAATAATTTTTCAACTGCATGCACATTCTGGCTTTTCATTCATTTTTGTAGCTCATAACTTCACATTCGCTGGTAAAAAAAGGAAAAAATACAGCTTCCAATTTATAATTGGCGACGCAATGGATAGAGAAAAGAGGATGTTAGAAATAACAGATTTCTTAAATAAATAAATAAATAATAAATAAATATTAAAAAGTTCCCAATGCAGTAATATTCATCTAGGTAGATGGCAAAAACTTTCAGCAAAATAAAGTGACAATACTATATGAAGTCATATCTTAAAAAATTACAGATCATTAATGCAATGTTTTCTGTTCCAGTCATCTATTTCTGCACTCCCAAATCCCACCCAAACAACAACAAAAAGAAACCCCACAACTGATTCATAAGATTTTAATAAGGTTTTTTGACAATTCAGCCATCATAAAAAAAAACAAAACAAGGTCTCTAAAATCACTCTAGCTAGATGTTAATATTAATGTGCTGAATGTCTGCTGCAAGAAAAGCTGGGCATTATTCTGCTTTCTTCCCCACAGTTAACAGATAAAGGTAGTTAGAAATGCTGTTTGTTGCATCCCATAAAGTCTTCAGTTGCCTCCTTGCTGAGGTTTCTATTTCTCAGTCTGAATCATGTTATATCAAGTCAGAGGGCTAGTATCTGTCATTGAGGCAGTCATTGGTTCTGCATGCTTTCGTGTCTCTATACCATCTATTTGTATAGCACCTGCTTATACTACACCATTATTGAGCTCCAAATGGGATGTGTGCTATTTTGGGGATCTCTAAAATGGTACAGCCTAGGGACAAGGACTGCACAAAATAGAAACCTGGCACATGTTTCCTGGCTTATCCTATCCATATGATCATAACATTATTGGTTATGCTTTGCATTTTCATTTTGGTTTCTTCACAACAATAAATAGTGATATGGGAACGCTTGGCTAGTGTTTATGAAAGAATCATAGGATTCAGAAGGGACCATGTAATCCATTCCTCCTGCTGAAGTATGTTCCTTACAGTTGATTTCACAATATAACATCCAGGAGGGTTTTGAATGTTGGCAGAGAAGGAGGCTCCACAACTTGTCTGTTCCAGGTCTCTGGAGCACTTACAGTAAAGAATTTTCTTCTTACGTTCTCATGTTCTCATATTCCTGAGTTTCAGTTGATGACCGTTGCTCCTTTTTCTGTCACTGTGCCCCACTGAAAAGAGCTTGACTCCACTCTCTTGGCTCTTGCCTTTTAGATATTTGTAAACACTGATAAGATTCTCTCTCAGTGTTCTCTTCCCTAGTCCGATCAGACTCGGGTCTCTCAGCCTTTCCTCATAAGGGAGATGCTTGAGGCCCCTCATCATCTTTGAATCCCTCTGCTGGATTCTCCCCACTAGACCTCTATCTTTCTTAAACAGGAAAGCTTAGAACTGGACACAGTACTCCAGCTGTGGCCTCGCCAGGGAAGAGTAGAGGGAGAGGATCACCTCCCTCAACCTACTGACCATGTTCTTATTAATGTACCCCAGGATGCCATTGGCCTTTTTGGCCACACTGCTGGCTTACAGACATCTTGTTGCTCACTAGGACATCCAGGTACTTCTCTGTCATGATGAGTCTCAGTCTTCAGTCATCTCTCCCATTCTCCATGACCTATCANGATGCATGCGGTTATTCCTTTCCAGGGTGATAACCTTGCCCTTGTTGAACTTCCTAAGATTCCCCAACTCTCCAAACTTTCCAGGTCTCACTGAAAGACACCACAGCCTTCTGGTGGGTCAGCCCCTCGTCCCAGCATTGTATCGTCAGAAAACTTACTGAGGGTGCACTCTGTCCCTTCATTGATCATTGACAAAAATGTTAAACAAGACTGGACCAACCCCTGCAGAACACCACTAGTTACAGGCCTCCAACTGGACTCTGTGCCATTGACCACAACATTCTGAACTCTGCCAGTCAGCCAGTTCTCAATCCACCTCACTGCCTACTTATCTATCATGCATCTCCTATGCATACCGACAAGTATGTTATGGGAGAATGTCAAAAGCCTTGGTGAATTCAAGGTAGACAACATCCATTGTTCTCCCATCATTTACCCAGAGGTCATGACATCATAGAAGGCTACCAGATCTGTCAAGTATGATTTTCCCCTGGTGAATCCATGTTGACTACTCCTGATAATCCTCTTCTGTTTTCTTGGAGATGACATCCAGAGTAAGTTGTTCTGTCACCTTCTCAAAGACAGAGGCAAAGCTTATCAGCCTGTGGATTCCTGGCTCCTCCTTCTTGCCCTTTTTGAAGATTGGAGTAACATTAGCTTTCCTCCAGTCTTCAGTCATTTCTCCCATTCTCCATGACCTATCACAGATGATAGAGAGTGAAAACTGTCCATTCTGAGTATGACCTTCATATGGTATTCAACTCCTCCACCCAAAAGACTAATGAGGTATTTTACTGTGTTAATTCATCTGTTTTTTAACCTCACTTTCTTTGACTTTATCTTCATCTGTAACAATTAGCCTTCTAGATCTACTATCATACCTATGAAAGGCAAATGGCAGCTGAAGACGTCCCTCTATAGAAAGATAGTGCTGAGGCCAGCAGTGGAGCCATGTAACTCATGGCTGGGAGCTGGGATGGTCAGGAAACCCTCGATGAAACTTCATGGCTGGGACATGATTGCAACTGGCAGGAGCAAGGCAGGCTCTGCTTGGATAAAAGAGTTAAAATATCAGTGTTTCTTTGATTGTCTGTATGACACTCTTCACTAAAATACATCAGTATTCACTTTAATTTTGCTGTCTGTGATTCCCTGGAAATAGTGTAGTGTAAGACATACCTGAACAATAGCAATTAAGGTCTGAAAGCAGGTTAAAAAATTGCTCTGTTCTCTTGAAAACAGGATGTGCAGTTGTTAAATGAGGCAGGGTTTTATCGTAATGAAAAGGAGTCGTAAGTAGGTAGACAAATATTTTTAAGAGGAAACAGAGAACATAATGCAGACATGAGGGAACTCCAGCACTGCTACTATGTGCTGGGAGTAATGAACATAACGAATAAATTACCAGGGAAGGTTAATGAAGGAAAGAGTACAAATAATAAGTGTCAAAGTCACCTACCTGTCCTAGAGATGGAATTGTGGGGTAAGAAGGAACACCAAGGGAGGCAGAAGATGAACTACCAGGTGCCAGATGTCCTGTGCTGAAGTAGACCTGCCTTAATTATAAATCACGCTGCATTTTCAAGAACTTATGGGCAGCGAATGTAATGCCAGCCTACATGCTCTGAAGTGTTTTTGTGTTTTTACATTTGAACCAGGACAAGTTGCTCTGACCATGGGCTTCTGGCAAAGCATTATGGTAGAAAATGTCAATGGGAAAGGGTTGCTTACACATTTAGCAGGCTTCTCAGCTCTCCACCAGGAGACTTGCTTTTGTCTCTCTGTCTTCTTTTTCCCTATGACTCACAGCTCTTGAACAGGCCAAGGTTATTCCTGAAGTAAATGGATTTGTTTCCCCTTTGTAGTCTGCAGTATTTAGACCACCCTACAGATGCACTGGTATAACTTTTTTAAATGGCATGTAATCTCCCCAAAACATATCGTTACTGCAGCCTTAGGAAAGCACAGTGTTAGTAGAGTCTGGCTGAGAGCTACCTACTTAAAATGATAGATTCAAAACTATTTTAGAATTTATTTTGAATAGCAGTCCTTTTGGATAAGGACCCCTTTTTCTCTCTGTTTTCTCTGTGGGTCTTTATTTTGCTAAAGGTAATGTACATTACTAATAACCCCTCTTGCTCCCCAGAATAAGAACACATTTTTTTTCAAACTGCTTATATTTTTTAGTGTGGCTTTCCAAATTTTTCTCAATTCCCACTCCCTACACACCACACAGTTCCTAGATATGCACATACTGTTCTTCAGACTATCCCTTATACATGAAATCATGGAATTATAAATGACTTTGTTCTCATGAGCGTTACGTGTTTATAGCTAGTCATATCTTTACCTGGCAGATTTCTTTAAAAATGTACAAAATACAGCATCAGCAGAAATATTGTGACAGAGGTGCATGTAGGAGGAGATAGAGACAACAAACAGACATCACAGTCCCCACATTGTGATGCAACGAATCACATTAAAGAACGGACAGTAGCCCCTTTTTACCAAACTACAAAAGTAGCAATAACTCCCTTCCCAGAGGTACCACTGTGATCAAGGAAAAGACCCCTAGTCTTATTTTTATAGCCTTTGCTTGAAATGTTTTTGAAGGAAAACTCTGACTTCTAAGGAGTTCTGAAACTGTGTGGTGTCTCGAGACAGATCTTAATGAAATTTGCTGCTATCAAAACTAGACTGCCTAGAATATGGCAGAGCCTATTAGGACCGCAATAACAACATTGATTTTAGGGATTTTCCCCTCCCTCCAAATACACTGTACACTTTTTTTGATGTGTGAAGAGACTGAAGCTTCTTAAAAGATATTTTCAATGGGATAGTTCTGAAGACTTCAGATAAAATATTTCAACACAGTACCTGCAGGGACAGGAGAAATTGCTTCAGTTCATTTTGCCTTAGTTAGAGTCGTGTTAAATCAAGTGCTCTTGGCGTTTGCAGGACTTTGTAGACATTCTTTCAAAAGTGTTTGAAAAGCTTCAAACAGATGAAGGTCTTCAAAAGGCAACTAGCACATGGGACTGACATCAGTAATGCTCCAAAGACTGTCCAAAAGGGCCAATACATGATATAAATGGAGCTTTATTACCTTTTTTTTTCATCTTAGATACTAGGCATGTTCTGTCTTTGTTACATGATCCCTTTGCTGCCAAGAGGATACCTGATATGTAGCCTGATTAGTGGGAGATAGGAGGGCCTGATTCTTCACAGTCTTGAAGGGGATATTAGTATTTGCACGTGGCTTTAGCATGCTATCAGTTTAACTGGTTATTTGTGAAGTTTCTCTATCAGGAGCAGTGGGGACACAAAGTGTAGTGTAAATCAGACATGGTGACATCTGGTCTCACTGCTGCCTTTCCTTTTGGTGGTGTGTAATATTGCACAGCCTGATACAAGTGAAAAGATGAGTCCTAGCAACTGGGAAAGTAAGCATCACTCTACAAGATGTGGAGAGACAGGACTCTCTCCAATCCCTTTAACACAGGCAGATCTCATTGCCTTAGTGGATCTGTTCATTTACATAAAAAAATTAAAGACTCACAGTGATACTCAAAATGACTTTCCAAGTGTAAGGGAAGTGTCCACTGGAAAAAGAGAATCTGCCTGCATGCGTGCAGTTACACTGCACATTGCAACGGAGGGGAACAGCATTCAACTGTACTACTGTCTTTCTAAAGTGAGAAGTGTATGTTACTTTCTCTCCCACCAGAGATCATTGATGATCCAGTACAGGTCCATGTAAATGTTGTCTGTCTGCAAAATGAGTTTTTTTTTCCTGTGGAAAATACCACTATGTTTGCACAGGGAGGACAGTCACTAGATTTTACCCTAGGATATCAAGAGCTACTTTAAATACCCTATTGCCTGGTCCTGAAATTCACCCTGGGAGCCTGCTCCAGTCTTTGAGAAGAGGAAGAGAAAAGGAACAATATGACCACAGGCATGTATCTAACCAAGAGGATGCACAACAGTGCAGTGCATGTTCCCAGTGGCTCAGGATGACATACCCAGGTTTATCATGTCATTTTATTCTTGTTACGGAGTGGGAGAAATGTGTATAACTGAAATAGGCCAGTGTGTACGCGCTTGTAATAAGGTTGCTCAGTTGTCTGCACAGTCTGTTACTTGTGATAAATAATCCTCAAAGTGGCGTACTCTCATAAATATGCAGCTCTTGCTGTGCAACTTTAAAGAAAATCTTTTTGTCTCTTTGGTCATAGACTGAGAGACGTACTTACTCTTGTTAGTGTGAGTCGGAAGATTTATAGCAGAAATGAGTGTGACTCATAGAGTTTTCCAACAGCCCAATAAAGAGCTTACATATAATAATAATATTACCAGGAATGACCTTTAAAATGAGTTATAAATGTAAGTTAAGATAAAAGATTCACCCAACATTACACACTTTCTTGTTAATGCTAATCATATTTACAGTGTTGCTATAGTGACCAGAGAACCCAGATATTTCCTTTCTCCAGGAAAGCAATAACTTCCTCGCATTTTACTGTCAAATCTCTCCTTTTGCAGTTTGGGGCTTGGAAGCAGCTTTCATGGGGGAGTTTTCAAAGGGAATGAAAGCAGAAGGCATTTGCTGCATGGCAAAGGCACTTGTTTGCAACCTCTAACCTAGGCAACTGGGAAAGTTTACAATGAATGAGAAGAGACAGCAGGTATTATTTATTTCTATTCACTTGTTGCTCTTTTTAGTATGTTCAGTTCAAATTGAAATTTGCACTTCTAGAATGAGAAGCTAGATTCTTCTTTGCAATCAGGAAAAAAGCCCTTTATTTTAAAACAACCTTTACTAAAACTTTCAAATTACTCAGAATAAAACTTTGAGATGAATCACTGATGGAAATCCTTTGACTTACCAAGAATCATTCAGATAAGACCTTAGAGGTCTCTGCTCCAAACTCCTGCTCGAAGCCCTGAGGTCAAATCAAGCTGGTCAGGGCTGTCTGACTGGGTCTTGAAAACCCTCAGTGGCAGTGGTACCACAACCTTTCAGAGCAACTTGCTTTGCTGCCCTGGATGTCTTCACTGGGAGAAAGCTTCTCGTTATAGCCTGGTTGAACATCTTCTGTTGGCATTTTGCTGTCTGTTTTCTCTTTTCTCCATGTACCACTGTGAGGGGCTCAGTCCCATCTTCTTGGTGGCCCCTTCTAGGCCATCAGATACTATCAGGTGCCACCAATGCGGCTCCTTCTCCAGGCTGACCCAGCCCAGTTTCCCCACTGCTCCTCACAGGGTGGATGCTCCAGACCCCAACACCTTGGGGCTACCTGATGAGCTCCTCACAGTCTGTCCTTGACTGTCCTATGCTAGGGGCCCCAAAACTGGATATCTTATCTAAACATGGCCTTAAGAGTGCTGTATAGAGTGGACTAATCCCTTCTAAATCTGTGGGCCATGTCCCCTGTTCAAGCCGGCTAAGGAACACTGCAGGCATAGGCTGAGTTTGCCACCCACCATGGTCCTCCAGTCCTTTCCAGCAAAGCTGCTATTCCTGATGAATGAGTAGTCCCCAGCTACGGCTTTTTTTTTTGTTTGTTTGTTTTGTTTTGTTTTTTCACTTCCCACCTTATGCTGAGCTCTTTTTGTTTTATTTTTCGTTACATCTTCCAATGTCTGTAAATAGCCTTTTTCAAACTTTAAGCCTGTTGCCCATGATAATCATACTTTCTTCTTTCTCTTGAAGGTGAACTATGTATTTTTGTGCTAATTTAAGCTACAATGGCTCAAAGCACAAGCTGTCTTTTGAAGTCTTGTTGTCTCTGCTAGCTTCTTCCTTACCTAGCATCTGAAATACCTTATGACAAGGCTTTTATTCACTCGAGGATCATGCTTGGTATATCCTATCTCCATCTGACCCATTCACTGAATTTAACCTCCAACAGCACGGATTTTTTTAAGTGCTGTGTTTATAAATCTGGCTTGAGATATTCATTCTCCACATGCATGTGAGTGACCAAATGTCACTGTGATCTCTTTACAGGTTGATTGGTCAGATAGAGTTATGCTCCCGTGAGAAAGGAGAGAGAGAGTGAGCTCTCTGGTGCAGCAAAGTACTCTGTTAGACACAGCCACTCTGCCTGTTTCTTCACTGCTTGAAGCATGACATCAAAGCTGGGGAAAAAAAAAGGTTTCTGTTCTTACACCTTTCTTCTCAGGCTTACATTCCTAATATAACTGCAGAGCAATGAAACACGTTGCCTTGGTTTACTATCGAAGTAGATCCTGGAGCCCACACTCTCTTGAACAAACCTGATAGAAGCCTGCCTTGTTAGGGACTATGTCTTTGACAGATTATCCAAAAGCTTGCCATACAAGCACTTGTGATTGATTGCACATCTTGCATAATGTATCACTTGCTGTTGGTATTTCTGAATCGTGGGCTGGTCTGGCTAAAAAGCCTCTGCTTTCTTAAGCTGAGTACCCCATAGGCAACTGTAAACCAGGTTTTTACTTATTTGTTTTAGTTATCTAAATGTTAGAGGAAAAATGTTTAACAGTAAATATTAGCATGTATCTTAGTCACTTGGAAAAAATATGGTTTCTTTTAACTGAAGGTGATTTTTACCATGCTTATGGCAAGTCTATTTGTTTAGAGGTTTTTAAACCAATGCATTTGCATTCCTAGCAGCCAGAAACCCTCTCTTAGCTTCTCCCTTGGACATGGCTGCTTCCCAAGTAAATGAACTATGAACTGAGGAGAGGAACAGTTGTGTCATCAGTCTTCATCTTGGGTAAAAGCTCCTTCTCTTAGCTCCTCATAGACTCCCAGAATCAAGAGTCTCCTTGGCTTGCAAAAAGGCTGTCAGAGTTATAGACACAAGGTGACTTCCAGATCACTTGTGCATCAAATCCTTTCCAGCTTCCGACAACCATTGCTGACAAATGTCTGGTATAAGAGCTGAGAGGAAAACATAGCTGGTTTGGTGATGCAGTCGTCAACAAAAACATTTGAGAGATGAAATAATAATAAAATCTCTGCAATGTTTTACAAACGAGTAAGCCTCTCTCCTGTACTCATGAATGTCAGTTGAAATGACCTTTTAAAAGTGGCAATATGTCATGGTTCAAGGAAAAATAGAAAGAAAATGTATTCTTGTGGATTATGAATGTCATCAAAATGCTGTTTGGAATCTTCGGATTTGATGAAATTATGTTTGTTTGTTTGTCTTTTTTGTCACCATTTTTTTCATCAAATGATGAAGATGGGAAAGGGCTGCATTACATGAGGCTTTGTTGTTTGAAACAGAATAAAAAAATGTCATTGTCTGATGGATCACTTTTTCTCTGTAGCACACATTAATGACTGTAGTATTCCCACAAATTCTTCCTCTGACCTTTCTGTCAAAGTATGTATGACAAAATGACAACAGCATTTTTCACAGCTTTTGGACCAATAACAGGTTGTGTATTACCCCCTGAAGCTAGTCTGGTTTAGTTTTTCCTCAAATGTTTTTCTTCTGTGTGGTAGCCAAATCTCTTGTTCTCTGGCCCTTCAAAATATATATGTAATATTTGTCCAATGGGTGTTTTTGATAAATATGCTGCATATAAATGTTCAGGTATTTTATTTTTTGATTATGCTGTCCCATGAGTTCATGAATCTTTCTAGAGTTAATTCTAAGCCTTATGAAGAAACTTTTTTGGTAGGTAGAGAAAAGGTCCATATTAAGGTGGAAAAAAATTGCTTTGAAGATACTGAAATAGTAGTTCTTATATTTTTTAATAAATGGCAACTTGAAGTCAATTTTAGTTATTTTCTTCCAAAGAAAAGGTGACTGTGAGCTCACAGCTTCCACAAATTGTGGTATGCTTGATGGAAATGAGGTGATGCTAAGAAATTACAGCACCGTTGAAGTTGTAAACCATAGTTTGGAAATATCAATTCTCCTCCAGATAGAATGTTTTACTGAACTGCTTTTTGCACTTGCTGCATGAAATTTCAGAGTGATCTGTGGATGAACCTATGGATTTCAGACTGAAAAAAAAAAAAAAGAAAAAAAAGAGTTGTGTGACTACTTCCCCAAGGCATCTCTAAAGCTCAGTTGTTTTGTCTATATGCATTCCCAAAGGGTAACTGTGATGGTGAAAACATAAGCAGTATGAAATTTTTGGGCCAAAATAATCTAATACTTGTCATTGTAGTTTAGAAAGAAAAGGATTCACTTAGCCAGTTTAACACTGATTGATACCAACTGAGATATCCAAACAAAGAAATAATTAAGCACATTCAGCATAACATAAAAATAACCGACTATACACAGTGTCACAACCTTCCAAACCACAGGAAGAAAGCACAAATGAATATTTAAACCCTAAACCTTGTCCTCTCTCACTTGGCTGCAGGAAGGGAGGAGAAAGCTGCAATACAAGAGCCAAGTGTCCATCTCAGCATGGATGGGGAGTAGAGGAATGATCATCCGTAATATTGCAGTCAGCAGGGAGGGCTAAAAACACTGCAGGTTTGTAACAAGGCAGCCATGGCCATGTAGGCATGCCCACATTCACATGCTGCCTGATGCACCTTAAGGCATTCAGACAGCAAATGCATTGGCACAGGGTGACTTGGATCTTGGCAGGACAGGGACTAAGTACATCAGGGCAGAAGATGGGGCACTGTTCACCAGCCAGGGTGGGAGCTGGCTGCACAACACAGCAGTTCTGTTTGCTGGATGTCTTGCTGCGTTTGATACTGTGGCTCACTGATCCCTAGATCATTTTCTTCTGCTGGGGAAAAAATGAACAACAAAGGCTGGAAAGTTTACTGGGAGTCTTTGATTTACTGATAATTAAAAAGCAGCTAATTTAGATTGTTCAGATACAAAGAAACACTGGCCACATTAAAAGTTTACAGATGGTGACCCATCACATGTGGCAACAGGATGACTTCTGGTATTGCTTGGTAGCTTCATTTGGTGTTTAAAACAGCACTGTGTAGAGTGGCATAGGTAATGATGCACAGAGTGATCTTCTTATAAGGAACTTCAAATAAAAGAGAAACAGATCTTCAGATGGATCTGTAGTCAGATCTGGCAATAGTGGTGTTAGTTTACATGAGCTGAGAGCTACACTGATTTTTGTTGAGGAAAACATCAGTGCCTAGAGCATTAAATATTGACCTTATAAATAAGGCTGCAGGAAAGTGGTGTGTTACCAGCTCAATCATCTGGCAGATCTGTCAAAGAGACTCTGGACCAGAAGGGGTAACTGAGATTTTTTGTGTCTTAGTACCAATACTTTTCTTTGACTTTGATCTCTCAATTGTAAAAGTAATGATGAGGATAATATTTTCAAATGTTAACTTTAGAGCAAAGTAATGTACATCAATGATGGAAACATCCTGTTGGAATAAAAATGAAATCACTGAGTTTTCAAATGGAAATCAAACAAAACTGTAAAGGTTTCTGAAGTCACATTTGTTTTGGTTTGTTTGATACATCATTTCAAGAAACCCAAAAGAGGCAAGAAATGGAGGCAGGAAGTCACAAGGATTTTTCTAATCCAGGAAGCTCAGCTCTGCCCAGAATGTGGTGCAGCAAAGTAAAAAAGTAGAGAAAACCATTTGTTGTTGTCTAAACTAGTGCTAGCAAGTCTTGAAACCCCTAAGCACCCTGGAACCTGGTTTGGATTTACATTTTACTTCTAGATATGCATGGTAAATTGTGGACAAGATTGAGTATGGAAGGTGAATACAAATTCAAATTATGCAGCCTAGTTTTAAGGAGCATGAATTCAAATTTTATCGCTGATGTAGATGTCTGAATATGTTGGCATTCTAAGCACATCCATATTTGCAGTGCTGGGCAGCAGTCTAATAATTTAAAGCAGTAGAAGTGCATAATGCAGAAGGACAATATTTGAAAAGGGAAGTTTTGTTTTGCTAAGTGATAAAATGACACCTGATAGCTAGATGTCTATCTGGTTTGACTTCTGGTTTCTTCTAAATAAAGACCTGTTTGCTGTATAGTATTACCATTGGGTGAACCAAGAAATAAACATTCTTTTTATATTGAATTGCATTTTTGAACAGAGAATGACATTTTTTTTTTCCTAGGACATAATCATACAATTCAAATCTTACAACTCACCAATATCTTGGTCAATTGCAAGATGGATAAGGCTTTAAAAGTACTTTTTTGCAGCACATTCAGTGGGAATGACTTGGGAAAGGGAAAATACATTTGAAAAGGGAAATTGAGTCCTTGCCATCTCACAAGTTAATGTCACGAGACTTTTCTTCTGTCTATTGAACTTCTATGTGGCATGTTGCAGCATAGTAGATGAAGAACAGAAGACTCAAATGGTATTAGGGACAAGGAATATTTTAAAAAAAGAGAGATTTCAGTTTATGTTACTGACTCCAGGAATAGCAAAAGCAATACTGTTATGGAACAAAATATGATGGGGATAACTTCTAGTTCTGGTTACTAAACACTGAAGGGCATTAATAGAAATTTTGCAAATGTAAAAATAGGTGAGTGTGTTATTCATTGCATCCCTTTGAACAGAAGACAGAAATCTTGTAAGATGGTGATCAACAGCTCCCATCACAAATGTCCTTCCAGATATCCCTTACAAAGACACTTAAATAAAGAGATTGACTTAATAACAATGTGATTGTGAAGAGTATTCATTTGTGGATGTTTGTATTTTCCTTATGATATCTTTTATTTTTCATTCAAACTTTTCCCTGCAATCTTGAGGGTGAGAGGCTTTCTTTCTTGAAATTAAAGTTGGAATTTCCATGTAAGTGGCTGATTTCCGGAACTGAAGCTTTAAGAAGAGCACTATCAAGAGATTTGGAGTAAGCTCTCAAGAACTGATAACACTGAAATTTATGTAAGCAAGTGTCATTCGTTGCTTGGGGATTCACTTAGTGATGCAAGTTCAGAAACATGGGAAGATTCATAGATACTTTAGGTTGGAAAGGACCTAAGATGGTCCTCATAAGTCAAATTCAGTCAAGAGTTCATATGGAAGAGAGTAATAATAATGGTAATGGCATAAATATAAAGTCAAAGTGATGCAGGATATAATTATTTCACATTGTGAATTAATTTACTGTTTTGCCATGTCAGTAATTACTTGCAACAACCTCTGAACTATATTTTCTTGACCGAGAGCTCTGTAATTTGATCTCATAGCATGGTCCACTGCAGAAGTGAGTCATGTAAATTTTAGGGGGATTTAAAGATGAGGTGTCAGAAAAAATATTTTATATAATTGCTGTTTTTACCAAATGCTCATTTGAATATATAATTTTTGGTGTATTTCATTTTAAGAAGAAAAGCTTTCAAATTTTCCTTGAAATAAAACCCTAAAAATTCTTTACATCTTACAGACAGGAACATATTTAAAGTCTTCAGTAAACTAATTTTCATTTTTTTCCCAACTAAAGTATAAATAATGAATAATATTATTTTCCCAGTAAATACTGAGAAATAAAATCACAGGTTACTTTTCAGCACAAACTCAGTCTTAGAAAACTTTCTATGTCTCCTCAAACATGGTGTATTGAAGTCTAGTCCAAGTCCATCTTCTGGCCATACTTTAAATACCATAATGCCACAGGATGCCCTGTTGTTGTTCTTATGTACTGAATCCAGAGGATTTTCTCCACTTGTGATATCTGATCAAAATCACTCTATACATCGCACCAAGATTTGTTCCTTTTGGTGACTATAGGAAGAGCCCTGGAGAACTCTGAGTGCTGACTCTGGTAATGGAGACTGCACAGGTCTCCCACACACAAGCCAAGGAAAGTCAGATCTAGACCGTGGAGGGCCATTAAAGCAGAATAGATTGTGGCAGATTCTCTGTCTCTGGTGATGAAAGCCAAAATGTTCCCTGTCAGAAACGAAAGAATTATCTGGGATATGTTTGTCAGAGAAACTGGGGAAGAAACACACCATGCCCTGGATGAGTGCCTACAAAACGCAAAGGAAATGGAAGGGCTCGGGGATTGGATGAATACTGTATCAGGAAATCAGTGACTCCAGTCAGTCCATGGTATTCAAAGTATCTGACCATTACATCGTATTATGGCAAATGAAAATTTTCTCTCTTAACAAGAAAAAAGTTACCTCAGCCAGCTAGTTTTTCTTTTCAGAATTTTGAACTGTGCCTTTTTTGAGGCAATCCCTGGCCTTTAAACTTTTGAAAACAATAGTTCACACTATTCCACATTCTTCAGCTGGAAAACAAGGTTTCCAGGTTTTTGGCATATCTCCATTTCCCACTATTGCGTGAGCCAGTTATTTGGAATTGATGCTGTAGTAAGCTGAAATGAAAAAACTCTCTTCTTGGCACCTGCATAACAGATCAGCCCTGCCAAGAGCTGGTTTTACTGCTTCAACAGCAGCTGTGTTTGGTGCTCAAACAGTGACTTTCTTAATGTCACCCGTTTGACTTGAAAACAGCAGTTGCTTAAGGACTACTTTAGTTAAGTTTGATTGTTTGCATGTATCATAATTAGGACTAAATAAAACTTGTTTAAATTTTAATTTGAACTAAAAACAAGTTGATTGAGAAGAATAAAATTTTAAGTCATTAAAATGTAACTGAAACAAAACCAAATACTATTTTCCATACATTTTTAAATCTATCTTGCCACCAAGCAGGTGTGTACAAGATGTGATCATTTTGCAGTGAAACTCTCAGTTCCTGGAGGCATTCAGTGCCAGGCTCTGGGCAGTTTGGTCTGGTGAATGGTAACCCCTGCTCATGGTAGAAGGGTGGAACTAGATGATATTTAGGGTCCCTTCTAATCCAATCCATTCCTTGGGCAGCACCCAGAGCAAGCTCTCCACCCTTCAATGAGGAATTCAGCAAAATGGCAGCAACAAAATTCCCACAGTTGGAACATGTTCAGGAGAGCCAGGAGCAGGGTAAAGGGGTCAGCATTTTGGACATGCTGTGTTGGTATCTGTTACTGCATTTGAGACACCTTGCTTTCGAAAGAAAGAAAGCGGACCTGTAGCAGCCCTGCAGAGTACACAAAGCCTCACAGTTCTGCCAGGGCCACCATGCTGGGCATTATGGACACACCTTGGGATAAGTTGTGTGTTAAGTGGCTCTGGCTGTGACAAGTCAGTAGGTGCTGGCATGCAGATCAAGTCAATAAAAGTTGCTAGAATAAACTATTCAGCAATCTTCATGGATGTGGGTCAAGTCTGCAGGGAGGAAGTGTTTGGAGGAGGTGTGGTGAAACAAGTTTGTAGGTACCTGGGTATGGTGCTATCTGCAGCTGAAGCACTGCATTTGTTTTCTTACCAGGAAACCAGCCCAGATTTACAGGGCTGGAGCCCTTTCCATGATTTCCCTTGTGTACAGTATAGGATGCAGCAATCACCTTGGTTCTTTCCTCATGCAAGTTGCTGCAAACCCGTAATGTTTCTCCTGTGCTTTCTGAGGTAGTGCCAGTAATCTCTGCAGCCATAGCAGGCCTCCCATCTATTACGACACAATTAAGCAGTTTCCTTCACGCTTATTATTTCTAGTCCAGTTTTGGGGAGCACCCAGGCTTGAAATGAGGCAAAAGATTTAAGTAGTGCTAGAGCCGTCTGGGTGATTTTAAAAGATTTGTAAAGCTATAATCCTCTGGCTAGAGACTTAAGGCATACTTCTGTCATACTTGATAGACTGTGAGCTGAGGGAGCTTTGCTGGGTGGGGAAGGAGCAGACAGCTGCAGCTCCTATAGCTCAGATCCAGCTGCACAACACCCAGCAAACCTGCGCTGGTGCTACTGCCGGTATGCTGCTTGCCCCGTTGAGTTAGTGTGACTTTGGGAACAGAAAGCTCTCTGCATCCCCTTTGCTTACCTCATAGGCATCACTGAAGTTATCTGTGTGCATTATGCTGCTAGTGTTCACTGTGTAGTATTTGTTGAAAGAAACATGCCACCCCACAAAATGGGGGGTGAATTTCAAACCAGCCAGTTGTCTAAATCAAACATATTTTATTCTATGCTTACCTGTTTCACAGAATCATTGAATTATCTAATGACTTGGTTGGAAAGGACCTCAAAGATCACACAGTTCCAACTCCCTGCCATAGGCAAGGCTGCCATCCACCAGATCGGGCTGTCCAGGTCCCCATCCAACCTGGTCTTGAACATCTCTAGGGTTCTGCTGTTTACACAATAGTTCAGATCTCCTTCTCCTGTGTATTTCTGCCTGCTATTCATAGCCTGTTTTCTTTCCCCTATAGCTCTGCTACTACTGTGTCTTTTAAAGCTCCTTTTGCTGAATCCAGAGAAGGGAAGCCTACTCCCAACAGAGCCATAAAGCTGAGACAAACAATTGCTAAATGCACAACGTAAGCAGGATGGGAAGATGGGGAAAAATAATGTTTCTCTTTTTATCTTTCATTGCTAATTATAGCAATCTTTTATGACAGGTATATTAATAATAGGTACCACTTATGAATTTGATGGGCTTTTTTAAGTATACAGGATCTGCTCTAAGATCTGTGCAATATCTTATTGGATCTCAGTCCTTTTTGTTTTTCATGGTCCAGGCAGCAAAAAGCTGTGAGGATCAGTAATGACAAGAAACTCAACAATCTGAAGGGAACTTGAGCTTTATGGGTCAGAGACTTAGAAGGCCATTGGAGACAAAAACCGTGCATACAGGAGGTGAAGGAAGAAGGTACTAAAATTTATCAAAGTGAAAGAGGGTATTTCATGCGTAAGAGATTACACTGAGAAAACACTGAAGAGGGAATGAGAACAGTTAAAGAAACAAGCAATAAAGTTAACATCTTTGGCAAAGTAGGAAACGTAAGGCAAATAATTATGTGAGTAAATGAGTTCATGCAAGTTCTGCTCTGATGCAGTGAAAGGAAACAGCTCGGTTTTCTCTACAGAGCAGCACCTGGCTCCTTCATGGTGCTCCTGGGTCGAGGAAAATGTGCTTAAACTCAGTGCATTAGAAGAACATTGCAAAATCAGGCCTTAAAAGAGGAATGAAATTATGATGAAATATGAGAGGAGGCTTTCTTATTGCTACAAAAGGTGTTCAGTACTTCCTTCCGGTGCTCAATACAATTAAACACTTGCTTTGTATAGGTGTGATCAACAGAAGGGGGAAATACAAATGAAAATAGAAGAGGAAAAAGGGAAAAGAGAGAAAATAGCATTATGAATAATCTTGTCAACCTCGAGTACTGCCCAGTGACAAAAATATGACAAGTATGTTTCTTCTAGGAATATTTTATATTTTTTCATAATTTTTCAGGTTTTTGTCATAGAAAAATTATTAGCTTAGACTCAATATTGATTACCTTTCTAAGGAAGTACATTCTGTTCTCTGCTCATTGTCTTCAAAAAAACAGTACAAACAATTAAATAACATGTGAAAGTCTGTCTAAATATTTCTGCTATTAGAGTCACTGCTATTCCAACCTAACAGTGTCTTTGTACTGAGAAATGTGCTCTTCCTGCATTCAGTTCTTATGAAGTGTGGCTTGTCCACTACACTATCAGAACTTTAAAATGAAGAATTAGCTTTGCTAAATCAAAAAACAAGCAACAAGCCTAGAAAAAGACCCGAAGTCTGTTTTTGCCCAGTGGAACTTCTGTTTGGGGATCATGAGGACTGTATCTGTACTACTGGGAAAAAGTGGGCTTGGCAGTGACCAGAAACATGGGTTGTGCTGGCTCCTGCTTTCTTTGCTTCCCATCCAAGTAACATCATTACAACTGCAAAGATAAAATTGTGGGTGATTTCAGGCCGGAGTAGCATGATGGCTCTCCACAGGACTCCTCATGCTCTAAAAAGCATCCTCCAGGTATGCATTTTTCTTAACTATCTGTCTGTACACCCTTCAAAGGAGGCTTCACAAGTGGCCTCTGGGCTGCTGGTATGGACGGGACCAAACGGGCTTGGGTTTGAGTGGGATGATGAAGACAGACTGCTGTGTATGAATCCATGCTCTTCAGTGGCTGAGTGAGGACTTACATGAGGCAGTCTTGCTCTGTGAAGCAGAGAACTGCATGGACTTCATGTGAAGCATGGACTGCAGGTTCAATAATGCCTAAAGTGTCATCTTTTTCTTATTTCCTGAGAATGAAGCACAGATGTGGCAGAGTGACTTATGTGTACGAAGATCATCTGTGTAGTACTTTTTCATCTTCAGTCCTCAGTGTCACTAGGTTTCTTCTATTAACCTGAATCTGTGTTAGAACTATAAATGTTCTCTCCTGGTTCTCTGTTAGTTTCACCCAACTTCGGTGGAACACATTCTTAATATAAAGGTTTCATGACTGACACGACATGTCTCTTTTTTTTTCTTTTAGATTGCTTCCCAAGTTGTAAGAGCTTGTCTTTTAATATCTTTGGAGGATCAAACCTATGACTGTCGCCTTCCCATCAGAATTTAACTGTATTATCTGTATGGATCATTCAGGCTTGGATATGACTGCACTCCCTTCAATAGTCCTTTAGATCCCAGTGATTCCATTAATAAATAGGGTTATGATTTCTTGGTTTCCATCTTGATGTCTGCTTGCAGTACAGGTAGTTTAGAGAAGGATCAAATCATATTTTTCTTCCAAGGAAGGAGCATATATATTTCCCAGGTATATTTTTGGAAAGATTGAAAATATATTAAACATGCAGCACATATTTTTATATTTTTTCATCCATCAATTTTATTCTTATCCAGTGTGAAAACTGTCAGGCTGATACTTAGATTAATCTTCCAGGCTGCACACATCACCTGTAAATCACTCTGCTTCAATAGGGAAACCACTGGCTTGTGGAGCACTGGTGAGTATTTTTTATGGGCCACCTTTTCCCTGGATGCAATGATCTGCCTGTCTCATCAGAGACACATTGGCACAGCTGACATACACTGAAGTGGCTGATCAAGAAAGTCCTGCAATGAGGCAGGTGAAGATGGGAGTGCGCACTGTCTCTGTCAGCTGACGCAAGATGAGGAGATCTCACTTCCTGTTGCAATGTCTAATTATGTATAAAAGATCAAGAAAAGAGAAATTATAATTCACAGACTGAATGAAATGGTGGAGAGTCACAAGTTGGTGATGAGCGTAACAATATTTCCGACCTTTCACTTTCAAAGCAAGAGGAATTAATTGATCTTCATGTTTTGAATAAATACAGTTCAACTTATGCAACTTTGACCTCAAAATCTTGACTGCTGTGCACAGAAATATCATCAACCATTTTAATTCATCCTATATAAAAAAAGGAGTTCCCATGCCTTTACCATCACTACTATGGAACAGCTAATGTTTACATGCTTGTGTTTCCTAGTGGAGGTCTGTGGAGAGACTATCCCCAAAATAAAGCTAGCTCAATTTCTGTTCTAGATGTTAAAGCGATATAGCAAAGACAGGAGCACAGTGCAGGTGGGAAACATCTTCATGTAGGCTATATCCTGGAGTGAGTAGTTCAGAGATATACTTGACTTGTCTGGCTTTGTTCTCTAGATTTTGGGTGAGGGGTTGTGCAGAATCAGTGGAATATCTCAAAATTTTAGATTATGTTAAATTGGAATATTTAGACCACACATAACTAGACAAAATAATAAATAGCAATGATTGTGGATGAACAGAGATGATGAATGAACATGGAAATAATTGTAGATATTTATTTCTACATGGGGAATTAGGTTTCATGAAAACCTTAATAGGATGTCACCCAAGGTAGGTTTTCCTTCCACTGCCCAGCCACATGATACTTGCCAAGATGAATGGGCACTAAAAGAATGCATCTGGTTTGCTGGTTCCTCAAATTCATGAAATGCTGTGAGTCCCCATATGCTATTTCCAGATGTGGTTTGGATCGCCAGTAGTGGCAGAATTCTTCAACCATGCCTCTAGTTTTATTTCTAAGGTTTTATTTCTTCCCATACTAAGAAATATAAGAAAATCTTTCTGCTAGTATTTTCTTTTAGGTAGTTACTTCAGTTCAAATGCTGTTAAAAGCAATTAAACAATCACAGGTTTCTCTATCTGCCTGTGATGTGAAGACAACAAATTCTTAAGGTTAAAAGCAGAGAAGAAATTAAGTGAGATATTGCTAGGGCTTTTTTTTTTTTTTTTTTTTTTTTTTTTTTGC
>VXAB01001326.1:0-25692 GCA_013399175.1 Odontophorus gujanensis
TTCTTTCTTTCTTTCTTTCTGTTCAGAGATAATCTGAAATGCAGAAATCCGAAATGCATTCCTTTGCACATCCTGAATGCTAGATATCAAACTTTAAAAGGACATTGCCAAGATAAAGATCACATCCAGCATTTAAAACATTTCACGGGCAAAATAAAAAAAAAAAAAGACAACAATCCTTCCCCTTCTATCTGCCTGAAATCTTCAAGTTGCTAAAAAGGAGGCAATGGGTTTTGAAAGCCAAGTGATGTCGCAGCAGTTACGCTCTTTGTTTACTCTTGGCGCTGCCTGGTGAAGGAAATGAGACTGGTCAGCTCCGGCTGCTGGTTCGTGTCATGCCAGCTTTCTGCTCTTGCACCACACACACCGCAGCTGCCTCTGCAGTCCCATCCCTGCGCAGAATCCTGGTCTTAATTGAATTTTTAAATACATAAAGAGATGCCCGGTAGCATTAGATTCTGGAAGCCTTCTCTTTCTTTTACCCTATCTACATGTTAATCCCAAGACACGTTAGGGAAGCAGCTCTCTTTCACCAAGGGTATTTCAGAAGCTAAATCTGCAGCTCACGCAGACAGAGATTTCCACTGGCTGCAGTCATACTGATTTTCCTCAGCTAAGCATGCAAGCCAGGGCTATGGGAGAGGGAGGCTGTCACTTCAGCTACACAAGCACACTGCACTGCTTTCAGGGTGGTGACTGCACACTCACATCGACTGCACTGCTAAATCAGAGTATTTTAGCTTTCCCACCTGAGTTAGTGAATCAGGATGGAGAATTCTCCTCTTGGCATCCCAACAGATATTTACAGGGGTAGAACAATGGGGAAAAAAAGAAACCAAAACAAAGCAAAGAGATGGAACACAGCCATTTGTCACTATCAAAGTTTTTGCAGTTCAGCAAGAAGTGCCACTTGCAAAATCCTTGTTCCTTCAATTTGAATTCTCTGGTGTCTAAAAGGGCATGCACACTCACAATTTTTTATTTTTTTTTTTTACAAAGAGAGGCATTCATTTGGCCATTGCACCTCTAATCACCATGTGCATGGTTTTTATTTTTTTTTATGTTTTATTTTTATTTTTTGTAAACTATAGGAAAATATCTCTGTGTTCCATCCTTCATCAGTAAGTGGCTGATATGTTGGGACGGGGTTATTTGTCAGTATATCCTACTTTTCTTCTCTGTCCTTTATTCTGTATTTCTCTTGCTATGAACTAAAATTACAGAAATAAACAAACAAAGGAATCAAACATCCCTGATTCCCCCCCAGTAACAATATCCAATAAGCTCTATTTTTTTTTCTCTTAAAATGTCTTCAATTATTTGCTTTGGGGGAAAAAAAAAGTCATTTTGGCATGGGGTTTTGAATTGTTATTATTTTGAATTAAAAATATTATGGAATTGTTGAAATGAAAAGAATTGCTTTAAGCAGATAAGAAAACATTTAATATAACATTTCAGACTTCTGGGTGATATTTTTGTCAAATTTGTCAACACATCCTTAAAACATTGCGAAAACAGGAAAAAAAAATGTGTGAAAATTTTTCCAGCTACTTCATATTGGATTCAACTACACCAACCTTTTGTCAGCTCAGAACAGCATAAATATCATCCTTTCTTAAGACATTCATGTAGAAAAGAGAAAGAAGAAAAAGCTTGAACTATGCTGTAGATTTAATGGTTTGAGAAAAGGTATAGGTGCCTAGACTAACAATGAACAGTGATGATGGGTTTGCGAGAAGCAGGGGGTGAGCTTCTGGGTTCAAGGCTCAGTGGATGGGCTGAGAGGAAGAAAAGACTGCCAGAAAATATGCGTGGTATCATTCTCAGGAGACAGGGAGGCAGTAGAAGGGAATGAAGATTGTGGTATTTGGTTTCTGGTTTGGAGACCAGCTTACTAAAGCAAGCTAGCCACCTCCAGCATAGTCATGATGCAGAGATGCTTTCTTTTACCGTAATCATCCTAGTTTGGTTACTAGAGGCTCCAAGCTCTATAAAGTCTGAAAAGCAGAATAAATTATCCTGTCTGGAACTCATCAAAACTGAGCTGCTTCCACAACCCAAGATTCTTTTTTTTTAGACTAGATTATTTAATTCTAAATTGCTGATCAGTTCTACCCCTCAAAAATGTTTCTTAGTCAGTTCTTAACCTTTGCCTTTTGATTGTCTCTGCTTTCATAGTAAAGATAGTTGTTCATTTTAAGTGATTATTTGCTGCTGGGAAGAGCAGGGAGGAGAGACAATGGAGCTGGATATGGTTGCTGGGAAATAAATGGGTTACCCATACACAAAGATTGTGCTAGAAACAAGGAGAAGTTTGAAATATTGGCACACTGGCATAAACCTGATCATTTGGAGGTAATAGGAATATGGCAGAAAAGCTTCTGTTGTGGGTTATCAGAAAGATACTGAGAAATAAGCACTACTGAACAAAATGAAATGGATGGCAGGAGCAGAAAGGTTTATTAAGAACTCATTGAAAAATCACCAACAAAAATTTCCACTGTGCCTTTGGTAGATAAACTCAGTAGCAATTCTGGTCTAAATATCTGTGCCTTGAATTTAAATTCATTCGTTAAATATTTGCATAGGGATTTAAAAATTCCCTTTCTGTAAATATTCCCGACAGGATAAGGTGGAATATTGAAGTGTTTGCACACAAAAGGTGTAGTCACTGTGAAAGCAAATCCATTAAAATATGTTGAGCAAATATTCAGAGGAAATGAGAATAAAACGAGTGAAAACGGCTTTAGGAGGGTTTGGAAAAGAGGCAGGTAAAGTCATTGTGATAGTGCCATGTCAGATTAGTGCTCTGAGAGGTCTGTAGGGTTGGAAGCAGTTAAGACATTATTTACCCTTGCAATAAAACAGGTATTATTTTTACTCACATTAATCAGTAGACTTGTAAATCCATTAGAGAACAAAGCCTACATATAATAGGAAGGAGAAAAATCAATGTAGAATAGTAAACTAGCAAAAATGAGTGAAGCTAAATGAGTTTCTGCGATTTCCTACCTTTTCAAATTGCATTACTTATTAGAATAAACCCTTCAGGGAGTTAGCAGTAGACCTGACTGAAATACTGTAGAACAAATTGGTAACTAAACAGGGCATCAAAATAAAAGAGTAACTCAATAGTATAATCCTTTATCCAGAAGTCCTAACTACTAATCTGACTCTATCGCTGAGCTGTCTGATTCAATATGTTTTTTTCCTAAGTGTATTCAGATTCAATTACCTTGATTGGAGAATTACATGGCACTCAGCTGGAAGTAACTCTACTGCAGTTGGGGAACTGCAGTCTTAGGAACCAGTTGCCTTGCTCTCAGACATCAAGTTGCCAAGAGTTTGTGGTCAGAAGATAGCTAAGAAGGAATATGGAGCTCTTCATAATGCCCAGGAAGCGTTCAAACTAATTGCATCTGTGACCTCCAAGAGATGGTCTCCAGACCAGGAGAGTAGTTAAAATGGAAGGAAGGACTTGAAGGTGCCTTCATGGAAGAGCTGTGGTAGGTGGGAACTGCCAAAATCTGCTGCGTTGTCTACATGTGAAAAATGGTAAGTTTTATAGGTGTTCAAATTATAGAAGTACACAGGAGCTTCAACCAGGAAGAAGGTTTCATTATGGTGTCAGTGTAAGAATTCTATTCGCCTCTCTGCTTCAAAGCATTTCAGTGAAGTGCTGCAGGCAGCAGACTGATGGAATGTAGAAGAGTGCAGTCTCTTTCAGAAAGGATCTTAAGTTTGCCTCATACATGTGTCTAAGAAAGACGGGGAAAAAAATAGAACTAGGAGATATTTAAGACCTCACTAACAAGGTAAAATAGAGTGCAGCTGACAAATTTGAGTAACACAAACAAACAAAGGGGAATGAAAAAGCAATGGTTGAATAGTTTACTGTAGGTTACACATGCATTGGAACTGTAAGGAGAAACCAGCTCATCTGAGTCTTCAGCTTCGTCCACGCTCTGCCTCCTGCTGCTGAATCCCTTTGAAAGACTGTGGCTAGCTCCTTTCTTTTTAATGCAGAGGAGAAAAATGATCTAGTGATCCTTGAATGAAAATAATAACTGAATTTCAAATGTTTCAACAAGCTCAGCCTTCTATTGTTGGCTTGCTTAAAGGCCACTGGAGATAAATCATTCAGCAAGCAGGCAAACTCTTATGTCAGGTTTCTGCTGTCCATACCTTCACATTCATGTAATAATTTTACATCTGTAAGCTTGTATATTGCAATAACTCGTGAATGAATAAACCCCTACCTGCATACGCACGTAGTGCTGTTTTAAGAGGATGCCATTTGCAGATATCTGCAGTTTTAAGGAATTAAGAACATCGGTTTGCAGCAACAGAAAAGGAATGAAAAACACATCTAATCTGTTTCACATTATTATACTAGAATCACAGTTGTTGCGTGTCCTCTTGTTTCTATTAGATCAAGACATTTTCCTTTGTGATTGTCTTAAGGAAGTCTCCTGTACCAAACAAAATGTACTTTGAATGAGTTAAGCAACAATGAAATTGAGTGACAGTGGTTGCAAATAATAATTTTGTCTTGAATAGATGGTTCCCTCGAAATCTAGGTTTTTTAACTGTTCTAAGAGCAGAGCTGGCTAATGCTTTTTGCACAGCCCTTGTAATTTTGAGATGGTTCTCTATGTCTTGTATTTCAAATAGTAGTCAGGTGGTTCTAAATCCCTCTCTTGACACTGTAAACATGATCCACTCTGCAAACTCTGCAGATGAGTCATGGGCTCACTAAAGCATGACCATGACTGTGAAGAACAGGTTTGAGAAAGTAGATCTTATATTTACAGATTGCTCATCATGTTGTCTGAGGTAAACATTATACACAGCTTCTGCACAACAGTAAAAACAGACAGAGCTAAAATGTGCAATAGTGGTGCTGGGGACGAATCCTACTCACATACCTCTCATTGTAACATGGTCTGCACAAAAGCAGGAAAGGTAAAACATAGATTTTACTTTCAGAAACATTCAAGCATTGACCCGCCTTTGAAAAATCAAGGGCAAGAGGTGTTCTTCAGACAGATATAAGAAAAAGAAAGTAAAGCATTCTTTTGAAATGCATGTTGTCTCTGTAGTGATGGGAAAGACCCATGGCAAGTACAGAAATTGGAATAAGAACAGCTCCAACAAATAAACAGACAAAATAATGGATGTTTAAGTAAAGCTAAGCTAAAAATTTTTGTTGACTTCACAGAATCATGGGATTACTTGCATTGGAAAGGACCATCCGGTTCCAGTCCCTTGCTGTGGGCTGGCTTCCTCCACCAGCTCAGGCTGACCAGGGCTCCATCCACGACCTTGAGCACCTCCAGGGTTGGGGTACCCACAGCACTGGGCAACACTGCCAGGGTCTCGCTGCCCTCTGAGTGAAGAATTTCCTGCTAACAGCTAAACTAATTCTCCCCTCTTCCAGTTTAAAATCATTCTCCCTTGTCCTACCACCTGCCTGAATAATTTCTCTGTCTCTCTTGCAGGCCCTTTTTAAAAACAAGAAGATTGCTACAGGATCTCTTTGCAAACTTGTTTTCTCCATGATGAATATTCCCAGCCCTTTGATTATCATCATGACCCTCCTCTGGATTCACTCCAGCAGATTCATGATCAGCTGGTGTTGGAGTTCACAGGATAGAATGCAGTACTGCAAGTGGGGTCTCATGAAATTGAAATAATGGATCACATTCCTCAGTCTACTGCTCACACTTTTTATGCAGTTCTGGATACAGTTGTCTTTCTGGTCTGTAAAAGCACATTGCCATTTAAGTAAGATCTTAATAAGAAATTTGATGAAAAAAGTGGATTCTACCCAAGAAACACAAGATAGAAAACCAGGAAGATGACGTTCTTGAGCCTGCATGTTTTCATCACACCATGTAATTTTCATTTATTGTGTTAACATTCAAAATTATTATTTTCACTTTTAGAATTTACTTTGGAGATCGCTACTTCCGTCTCTTAAACATGACTGTTCTCTAAATGATTTCTCCAACTCTACTCCCTGGTCTGAAAACTTTCTTCCCTACTAATACTGTTTTGCTAATCACCTTAAACCTTCGCAGATGCAACAAAAACTGTTTCCAGGCTTATATGAAAGAAGGGACAATGCTTTAACTGTACTAGAGATCCAACCACTGAAAACCTGAAAACTTGCTGGGCCAATCTAGTCAATTAGACATGAGAAGTCTGTGCACACCAAAACAGAGGCAACTTCACCCTTGTTCATCTACTTCATTCAGTTTTTCTGTTTAAGGTAAGTAAGCTAATAAATGTATGAAGAAGACTAGCCTTCCATGTCCTGGTCTGTAATATGTTCTAGATATAGAATGTAAAAAGTGTAGTAGAACAGCTTTATCAGTAGAAACACCAACAGGAAATTACATACGATGGTGGGTCTTGTCATACGAATACAAATAATGAAAATTATTCCTTTCCACAACTTCTCTTCAAAGAATTTGAAGTGGAAAGTGAATTTGCTACTTCCAAAATATTTCTAGGAGAGTGTAAATGGCAGATTTCAGACAAATGGAGACGGTAGTAGGGAGAAATTGCTTATACTGCTTTTGATCATGTATTTTTAACTGACCCAAATAAATGCAATGCTTAGAAAGCCTAGATGTGATAATGGTGATTCTAACACCAAAAAGAGATAGACACTACAAAACCATCTACGAAGAAATCTTTTTCGTTTTACAATTATTCTAAAGCAGTAGGCATGGGATTTGATTAAACTAAAGACAGAAAATCCTTTGAAGATTGTCCTGTCATCCTCACAGTGCAGAACTGGTGCATTTTCATAATTCTTCTTTGCACTCTGTTTTACTGGAAGAACAGCACCAGTAGAACTACCTTTGGAGTTTATTCCAGGTTTTGAATGAAATTTTCAATAGGATTTTCCTTCCTAATTCTGAACATATTTTCCACTGCTTAATTTCATCCTATTATATCTAATTATACCCCCGTGAGCAATGTGAGACTATTCTTATCCCTCCCTTCAAATACTTACAGTCAATTATCTTGCTGCATATCCCTATTTGCCAGTTTGCAATTATTTAGTTGCTTTTACCTTCTGTCCCATTTGTTTGACTTTCCTGTTATCCAAAGGCTATCCAGTATGTTACTTAATAAGGAAGAAGGACTAGGAATGACTCATATTATTGTAAGTATAATAACTTAGGTTTGCAAGATGTTCGTCTCCTCCTTGTAATTAGAGTCACAAGTATTCTATCACATTTGAAACTCCTAGTTCTTGACATTCTGTGGATGTTTATAAAAAATATTTGACCTTTTAATAGTTTCATAATTGGTGAAGCAGTCACTAGAGTTCTGCTTCTGAGTAGTAACTTATGGGTTTATTCTTCCATTACAGGAGGGAAAAAACAAAACAGCTACCTTACTGTTCCATTACCATGCTGGTGATGTCATCTGAGGATTCTTGACTTTGGAATATCAATCAAGAAAGACACTGTATGAGGTTAAATGTAAGACCAGACTTACTGGGTAATTTCTGTAACTCCAAATATTTGTAGCACAGCTTGTAGACTACTGGCTTTCAAACACTTCCAAAGTTCTCTCAAAGACAAAATTTTACAAAGGAGAGAATAATAGATCAGTAGGTTCAACATGAACTAAATCACTAAGTTTTGAGTCAATACAAATGTTCTGTTCCATGCAGATACATGTTTTTTACAAAAGCAATCATTTAGAAGACAAGCAGGCAGACTAGCCTGGTCCCTCCACAGGCATATCTAAAAAGTGATGCATATAGTCTTATTGATCTTGGTGCATAACATGCTCCTTGAGTGTATTTTCAAGAACAGTAGAACAGAAAACCCTTCAGATGCAAGCAGCTTTAAAAACATCTCACTAGATTATGGTACAAAACCTGAGGAGTTTTATGACTGGTGGCATTCATGAAGATTGTTTTCTTACCATTTTAGCAGATTATTTTTCCACTTCTCTCCCCTCTCCTCACCTCCCCTCCCCCACCTGCAATGAAATCTGTCTTTGTCTTATATCCTTCAGCTCTCAACTGGGGCAGAGCAACTTGTGTGGTGCCAGAGATGTGCCCTGTGCAACAAGGTACCCAATTTGGTGTGACTCCTACTCACACCTCAGAATTTTCTCTGTGCTGCTGTTAGGTCTCTTTCCTCTACCCACCTGCTAAATCTACACACTTTTTAGGAGGTCAGAATATTGATAAAAAAGATATAAATCCATCTTCAAATACAACAGAGAGTGCCAAAAGATCCTAGACTTATCAAACGAAGAACACAGATGGACAAATAATATCATGGTTGCAGAAGCCAACTTTTTCCCTTCAGAAACTCAGCTAAAGAAAGAACGAACAGGTAAAAAAAATCATAGTCGTTTATTATTATTTTTTAATCAAGAACTTGCTATCATTTTCCACCTTGCTAGTAATGAAAACTGAGAAACTGGGAATCCAGGTGTAAAGGTTAGATAAGAGGAGATAATAGTAGAGAATTTTAATTAGACGGAAATGATACTGAATACATGTTCACTAGATACATGCTTCAAAAGCTATAGCACTACAAGTGTACAGGCAGAGGTCACTGTAGAAAGGGATGTAAGGTGGCTTAAAAACAGAAACAGCAACCATGGCTCTGTTTTTCAATCAATAGGGCCAATGAGAGCTGATGGACCTCTGGTGCGATTGATTACGTTGAGAGGCAGTAAATAGAGATACTGACATTCAGAATGTGGCCAAAACAAAATTGCTCATCTCTTTTGTCAGCTTTATTTAGTGTGAAAACTGAGCAGAAGGTAGTAAGGGCTTGATATCGTTCTGTTTTCAAGGCTTTCTGTGGGGAAAAGGACATGTTGTTCAGGGCTATTATATCATTATCATTATTATTTGTGTAAGATACTGCAGTAGACAAAAAGGAGACAGTGCGCTCTTCCATGTAAGCGAGGTGAAACAGTCCCACTGGTACTTCAGGTTGAAAAAGCTTATATATATGTATATATTTTTTTAATCTAGAAATATGATTAAAAATTTCCAGTGGACAACAGTCCTGCTAAGCATGGCATGCAACAATTATTTGAGCCCCGCTAAGGTAAATTAACCTGTTTTACATGTAGAAAGACTCAAAATTTAAGTGCACCTTAACCTGAGCCTTCCTCAGTACTGTTTTCTATGCGTAATTTTGTGGAATCTTACGACCCATGGGATGCCAGCATTACAGGGTAAACCTGATGGCAAAACTTCCAATTATTTCAAAGATGCCAGAACCTCACTCATAGAAATAAGATCATCTATCAAATCTTCTTGTTCTTCCCCCGTGCATACTGGGGTGTGCCACTTGGCATATAGTATGATAGAATGGTTTGGTCTGAAAGGGACCAGTTCCAAGGCCCCTGCTACAGGCAAGAACATCTCTCACCAGATCAGGTTGCTCACAGCTTCATCCAGCCTGGCCTTAAATGCTTCAAGGGAGTGGGCAGCCACAACATCTCAGGGCAACCTGTTCCAGTGTCTCACCACCCTCACGGTGGAAAATTTATTCCTAATATCTGGTCTAAGTCAATTCTCTTCCAGTTTAAAGCCATTTCCCTTCATCCTGTTTTCTGCTACATGCCCATATAAAAAGTCCCTTCCCAGCATCCCTGTAGGCCCTCTTTGTGTACTGCAAGGTTGCTATAAGGTGTCCTCAGAGCCTTCTCTAGGCTGAAGTGCCCCAGCTCTCTCAGCCTGTCCTCACAGGGGAGGTGCTCCAGCCCTCTGATCATCTTTGTGGCCCTCCTCTGAGGAGAATCATCTCCCTTGATCTGCTGGTCACGCTTCTCTTGATGGAACCCAGGATATGGTTGGCCTTCTGGGCCACAGGTGTTCAGTGCTGGCTCATGTTGAGTCTGTCATCAACCAACATCTCTAAGTTTTTCTCCTCAGGGCTGCTCTCAAGCCGATCTCCGTCCAACCTGTATCTGTGCTTGAGAGTGCCTGGACCCATGTTCAGGACCTTGCATTTGGCGCTATTGAAAGTCATGAGGTTGACATGGGCTCCCCTCTCAAGTCTGTCCAAGTCTCTCTGGATGGGATCCCTTCCCTCTCGTATGTTAACTGCATCACTCAGCTTGTTGTCATCTTCATACTTGCTGAGGGTACACTCGATCCCACTGTCCATGTCTCCTACAAAGATTTTAAATAGCACTTGTCCCAGCATAAAGCCTTGAGGAAAATTGCACATCACTGGTTCCCACTTGGACATCAAGCCACTGATCGCAACTCTCTTAGACCAATCATCAAGCCAATTCCACATCCAGTGAGTGACTCATCCATCAAATCCATTTTTCTCCATTTTGTCCTTCTAGAATATCCTTCTACAATTCAGGTTAAGACTTGTAACTTTAATCTGAGAGAGCTACCCAAGATCTGATTACAATTTGGAGCTAGAATGTATACCTTGAATTAAATTCCTTCTATGCTGAGCTCTGTTTATGGGAAACTATTTACCATCAAAAAGATGTACTTTCTCAGACCTGTCACTATAAAGCAGAGCCACACCTACATGTTCTGTTAAAGGGCCTGAATCAGTTTTATTGGAAGGACTGCAGGAAAAACAAAATAGACATGCCAGATTTGATGGTCCAACCAGTGGAGCTGTTGATGTTAGATGTTCCAAGGAAAGGGTGTAAATATACCCATAATGGATACTATAAAGATGTTTCCCACAGCACAGTCCATATGATTACAATGCAGACATTACTGTCTCCTTTTACACCGGAAACCTGGAGCCTTCTTCTGTCTTTCAAGCTCAGAATATCCCCTTAGAAAGAACATGAAGCTCTGCTTGCATGAACTGGGGAGAGAAGAGGAAAAATGGAAGAGTATACTTGCATTTTCACAGTGTTCTGGCCTAAATTTTAAAGCTTGGTGCTCACCTCTTCTGCCTCCGCATACAACCACCCTGACACCAAAAGCAGAGTACTTGACTTTGTACATCCCAATGATGTAGCAATGTTCTGTCCTGTGCATTGAGTGACATGCATTATCTTTGCACTCACAGCATGACCAATCCACAACCAGCTTGATCCATTTTGGCATGCTAGAGAGCTGACTGCATTGCTTTTTGGGAATATGTTTTTTCTCCTCACCTTGCTGAAACATCAGTCTTCCTTAACCTCCTCAAGTAGTTGGCAATACTAGGACAGTTTGGAGAACATTGTTTTCCTATGTAATTTAAAATGCCATTAGAGAAAAGGTGGCAAGTAATTGAAGCGATCACTTTCAATAATTTTATTTTTGCTTGCATCTTTTTACCTTGACAGTTAAGAGAATTGGATTTAAAACAATTTTCTGAAATTCATGCATGTCCAAATTTTTACCAGAGAGTCTGAAGATGAAGAAATAATTATATCTCTAATTATAACTCTTATTTATATCTGTGTTTGTCTCTATTTCTTATCCATGTCAAAGTCCCCAGATCTCTTCTTTGTCACTCTAAGCTTATTTGCAATACCTTAAACACAATCTTCAATATAGACATCATTTTCAAGCAATATTTTCCCTTATAATTATTTTAAACTACGATGACTGTCCATTAGATGAATGGCAGGGAGACATATTGACATCTATTCTTTTTTCAGCAGTGCCCCTCTTCCTCTACAGTAGAGGTCATTCCATCTCACAAATTCTTTCCCTTTCCTGTAGATAATTACAAGTACTATTACCCACCCCTAAAGACTATGAAATCCTCTGTTTGGAAGCCAGCTATAAATGTTTCACAAATATACATAACTTTGTGCAGTCCTTTTCTTGCCCTGCCCATGCTACAGATCTAGCTGCTAGTGACTTCTGTTAAAATACACACCCTGCTTATCTTGAAGGAATCAGGCACAGTCTGTCTGAAAACAACCTTGATTATAAGGCAGCAATAACAGATGGCAGCAAGTCAAAGAACATTATAGATGTCATTTGCCAAAGGAGTTTTCTTACATTTTGCGGACGCTGAATTATTGACATTGAATTTGTGTTTTTGGGGTGGTTTGTTGTAATTTTTTTTCAATACTATTTTCGTTATAGTATTATACTGGTGTGTCAACGGTTTACGAGCAGGTTNGTGGAATTTTCTGCAAGCTGTCATTATATTTTCCTCTCTAACTCTTCCTAGAGATTCCTTTTGGGACCTGAATATGACAGGCATTTAACTGAGAATTAATCTCAGAAATCTTTAGATATTGACTATGGACTGATCTGAGCTACTTACCTTGAAGTCCCTTTGGATACAATTGAGAGGAAATCACCACCAAAAGGTGATTCAGCTGACCTAGAAGTGCTTTATCCTTAAAATACTCATTTCCCTTTACTGATTATAGAGGAAATCTAAACACCTAATTTAAAGAAAGAACCACTAAAGACAACTATCATTTTGTGAGACTAAACCTGTCCAAAAGAGAGTCAATAGTCCTCAAGAAATCATTCAAAAAGGGCTACAAACATAATAGGTTATTCGTGCTTACAATGAATTGGTTCTGAGACGTGTGATTAGTCACAGACACAGGAAAAATCACCTATTAGTAAGCACAACCATTCTTTTTCAGGGTTCACAGCGTGAGAGAATTTTAAGGAAAGAGCAGTGAAGGTAAATAGAGCAGTTTCTGAGAAAGTTTTCAAGGAATGTCTTGTGTTGCACCGTGAGAAGGTGAAGAAAAAATATGTTTATTGTGAAATTTAATAAAAATATATGAACTATGGCATTGCAAGTAGGAGAGGAGGGCACAAGGAACCACCATTCTGGTGATATGCAGTGTACTTTGTGGCAACATAACATAAAAAGTCTTAGACAGAAAGAAGAGTGTTTCAAAGCAATGAAACAGGAAATATCCTTGGAAAGATTCATGAAAGAGAACTGTTTTCAAAACAGAAGGCAAACAAAATGCTATTTTTGCTAGTGTCTAGAAGTAAAAGCCTGTTTTTCCCTTATTGAATTCCTGCTGTTCTATGAAGAATTTATATATATATATATCTTTCCTAATCACTAACATTTGTATGTGTTTTAGGTGCAATTCTTATCTTGCTCTCATAGCTACTGATGGACCCTTAAGTGTATTGGAATTCCACAGGTTATTCAGCAAAGATACCAGAGCCTTCCCTGACTACCCTACTTGTCTCTCTTCAGTTTTGAGGAAGCAGTCATGGGATAGGAGACTGTATGGATTTTTTCAACTCACTGAGTCATTCAGCCACTTGCTGAAGTCATGCGGATGGGCACCAACAGCTAAAGGAGATTACCGTCTCTCTAGTGTCTAGGTGAAATTTCCCTTGCTGCAATTTTAGCTCAGCATTACTTACTCTGTTCATAGGAGGAATGAAGAACAAAAAATATGCCATGGTCTTTCATGTATCTTGGGTTTGTTAAGTCTCCAGTCTTCCTTAAATCAAGTGACCCTAGTTTTTCAGTCCTTCAGGCCTATCTGAAAGTAATACCTCCTATTCATTTCCTTGGAAAATATAACAGATACAAAGAGCTTGATAACATTGTTCAATAGGGCAAATTCTCAGCTACAAAACACTGTTTTTCAACACTGTCACCACCATTAGTTGTACATTTTCACCAGAAACAAAGAGCAACCTGCATTCCATGCTTGTAAAAATCTGCACAAGCAGAGGTAGCCCACTGTTGTTGTCACTGCTGAAATGCAGCACCCACTGCCTCACTGTGCTCATATTCACTGTTTGATCTTCAGAAATGTTCAGCAAGACTCAGGAAATGTCGGTGGGTACCATTTTTTTCTGCATGAGGGAATTCAATACCACACCTTTGTTTCATATGCACTTCAGTGTCAGACACCATTGTGTCAGCCTCCCCCTCTGCTACCATCAGTCACAAGGCAACAAAATGGAATGCAATACTGGTGGGAAGGTTCATCCTCTACTTCCACACCACCAACATCCTCCTTTCATATTGTGGGCCAACATAAAATATAGGAGACACTACTTTCAGAGCAGCCGTTAAATCATGCTTACAAGATTTCTACTCATTCGTTCTGATCTGCTCTGGACTGCCTTCAATTAGGCTGCATTGCTCTTGATATTCACTGAACAAAGTGGTCTGGATCTGTTGAAAGTAAAGTAAAAGCTTAAAAATAATTCTGCAAACTGTGCTGGAACGCAAGAGGAAAAGATTGTGGTTGAGAATGAGACAATTATGATAATAATTTCTTATCCTCAATCTGTGTACGTTCTCAGGAGTTGTCAGCTGAGACCTAAGGAATGCTGAGCCACTGGTATTCACCATCTTTATTCAAATGAAACCACATAAATAAAAAGTGCCAACAGACAGCAGTCTTTGAAGATACTGAATCTAAAATGCTCATTGCCTTTCACTGCAATGATTTATTTTCACTTAAATAAGAATGAGATTTTGGAGAAGAGATAAGGTTGGAGGCACATATGAGCCTGCACCCGGAAAGTGCTCCTGGTTCTAGGCATTAGAGCTTGCATTAGAGCCTGTAGGCCTTGGTTATCCTCCTCTAAAAAGGCCAAGTTTTATCTCACTGCTGTACTTGCTGTGGGCAATCTGACTTCTGCAATTAAGAGGGACATCACTGCACAACATAGTTTGGTGGGCATGGTGGGGCTGGGTTGACAGACTAGATGACCTTAGTGGCATTTTCCAACCTTAATGATTCTGTGACTCTGTGACTCTAAAAGATCACACAGATTGTCAGTTATGCATTGGGAAGATCATCTTGGTGTTCCAAATAAACTCCACCTTCTGAATGTTCCAACTACCCATCATCTCTCCAGCCTTTTAACTTACCTGCATCCTTTCAGCAAAAATTGGTGGCTTTTATGCTCCCTTTTAATTTCTCTGCACACTAGTCAGGCTGACAATTGCTCTACCAGTGCTGCCTGTGCATGGTGTTGTATGTCCGTTCCCTCTACATAATTTCTGGCTTGCTCTCTCATACACCACAAAATTTCCACACCATAGTTTACACTTTCTATTTTTCCATTTGCTGCTTTTTCTCAAAACGTTCTCTCCAAAGAAGAAATACCCACATATCTGGTAAAAACAGTTTAATCTAAGCACCATTCTCTGATATTTGCACCCATTTTTCAGTGCCAGGCATGGTTTTTTGCTTCTCTCTTGCCTGATTATTTTCCTGCACCCTTAGCAGGAAGACCTTCCAGGGACCCTGTACTGCAATGCTCTGGAGATCAGTCTTATCTTTTGTTTCAGGAGACCTCCAGAGAAGCATGGAATTGTAAAATCGTTTGAGTTGAAAGACATGTTCGACTACCATAGGGTCTAGCTCCCATGCAATGAGACTCTCATGTCTCCATCAGTTGCTCAGAGCCCTGTCCAGCCTGAATTTGGGTGTCTGCAGAGTCAGAGCACCACCAACCCTCTGGGCTGCCTGTGTCACTGTTTCACTATTCTCAATGTAAAAAACTCTTTATATCCAAGCTCTTATATCCAAATCTCCCCTCTTTTAGTTTAAAAAATACTTCTCCTTGTTGTACCACTCATTCTGCAGTTTGCTTCACTGCACTTTATCTTCACAACAATTTGAGAGAGACAGTAAAATGAGAAAGAAAAAAAGCAAGGTGGAATTTTCCTGGATTTCCCCTGTCCCCTCAGGATATACTCTATGCCTCTCCCCCTCTCCTTAAGTTGTGTCCTGCAGCGTTAGAACCTGTCTCAAACATTATGTGATTTCCATACACAAAGGTAAGTAAAAGAGTGGAAAAGCTTTGGGCACTGTAAGAAAAAGCTTATTAACTACCTGAAGAAAAATCCCAAACAAGACCTGTGATGTTTTACAGAATCAGGATTAACAGTATAGTATTAAAGGTAAGATATTATTTCTATCGTTATCCTAATTGCTCAATGGAGATGGTAAGTATTTCAAATAATGAAATAAGCTGAGATCTTCTATATTATTAGAAGTGAAAATAACCCTCATTTTATTTTTGTAAAAAGTATGCGTACAGTCCTACCTGAACTAATTTCATCTTTCTTACTGAGAAATGACCTACACATTTGAACGTTTATTGGGTTATAGCTCAGGACAGTTTTTTGTTTGTATATGCATACTGAATCTGGCTGGATGTGTTACTGGAAGGATCTCTGGAGTCTGGTGACAGCTCACTACCACAACTAAATCAAAGCTCCAAGCAAACTCCATTCATCCCAAAATTGTGCAACAGCACACAGTCAAAAATGGAAACACATAGACTTCTTCTAAGAAATGATGGTTGAGCAGTTTGGAAAAAAGTTTGATCTCTTGAACAGAAGATGAAACAGAAAAGGAGAGAGAGGGAGATAGAAAAGGGGATTTGACTCTGAACCGACAGCTTCCATAGGCCAGAGGTAACGGACCATGGAGATGCGGCACTGAGGGACATTGTGGGCATGGTGATGACAGGTTGACAGTTGGACTAAATGATCCGAGTGGTCTTTTCCAACCTTAATGACTGTACAGTTCTGTGATTCTCTTCTCCTTAGGACACTACCTGGGACCCTGTCAGTTCTTCCATTCAGTCTCTGAACTAGGCAGAGACACACCAAGGTCACCACAAGCTGCCTCATGGAAGAGCCGTACAGTAGTTATTGGTCTATGCTGTGGGACAGCAGAGGAAACAGCCTGGAGAGATAGCTCTAATCAGCTAACAACCCTAAAAAGAGCAGGGAACAATACATATCTGCTGTCACCTATGATAGCGTACACTGTCCAATTTCATTTAACTGGGCTGTTTTAATATTTGTCTCCTATCTTATTTAAGTATAGGTGTTGCATAATTATATTTTTCCAAGATGTCGCTGTCACTTGTATTCATTGTAAGCATTATCCAGTTCAGTTATTTTCGGGAAAGAACATGTTAGGACAAACATCTTTCCTGCTATGCATAAATGGGACAATCAGAAGCACATACATTTTGAAAGTTTAGTCACTTGAGTACAAGCCTCTTGGATTCTAGATTTTTTAATATTTCATTTTATGTAAATAGATTAAGACCTCAAATTCTATAGACAAATGAGCACCTGAGCTCATGAATTTCATTTTGTTTCTCATCTCTTTAATTCTAGAAAGATCATGGAGGAAGGACCTGTATTTTATAGCTATCAAATTCTGATTTATATTATTCTTTCAGCAACAGCAGTGACAAAAACAAACGCATATTTCCTACATTTTAGTTCCAGTTTCCTCAGTTGCAAAAGCCTCCATTAACTTCAGGTTTTTGATATGATAATTGAGTAAATGGTCACATTCAAGAGCCAGCACAGAAAGTAGCATATCAAAGCTTCATCTTCAGTGAATGATATCACATATATTAAATCAGGTTCTGTCTTGTCCACGAACATCACCTCACCCTTCCTAATTTGGCTTAAGTCCTTACAATGCCTTTTCATGCCAGCAGCATTCTTAAGGTTTTCTTTGTATAGCTTCTGCAAATATTCCAGCAGGGAGCAACATAAAATAGTCTATGCATAATTAGAGATAGAACTGAATCATCAGGTTTGCTTTTAGCTCCCCCAAATACTCACATTTGAGAGGAACAAATTTGGGGAAGAAAGGCTAATAAGCCTTTCAGTAAATAGTAAAAGCTTCCATCTTTTGCAGTGTTATTTCTGCTAAATCGACACAAGAACATCTCTTCATTTTGCTAAATCACAGCTATTATGGCTTCTCATTGAGACTACAGTACCACTTGAACTATAGCTAGCCTAAATAAGAATAAAATGGAAAATAAATGTGTACGAAAAATATAAAAAGTAGTATTGAGTAACTCTGCAAAAGGAATATGAAGGGAAAAGGGAGACTGGAATAGAGTACAGAGCTGAGATTATCCTGTCTGATGTGATGGAGTAGGAACAATAGAGATGGAGGCAGGCGAGGCCTCAAATTGCCCAACTCCAACCCACTCCTCTTTATCTGTGGAGGAAGCAGTACAGAATCACGCAGAATCACAGTATGTCAGGGATTGGAAGGAGCCTCAAAAGATCATCTAGTGCAGGGTGTCTGGGCCACAGCTTGTTTGTTCCTCTTCCCCTTTCCTTAGCAACCTCATCTCTGGGGTGGCTGCCTGCCTTGCCCCTGCCCTGACATGGATGCTGCATCCAGCAGGCAATTACTGCTTCTGTGAGCTAGTGCCAGAAGATTCTTAATGCAACAGGAACAAAACAAACCTCTGAGATCCCATTCCTGCAAAAAGCCATCAGACAGAGCTCCCTGGAGGGCTTTTAATCGACTAACGATAGATTAAAATCCGAAAAAAATAAACAGTGTTTTCTACTGCTCTTGGCTACAAACAGCACATTTCTGTTGGTTGGTTGCTGCTACACTTTGATCCTCTGCAAAAAATGAGGTCTCTCATAATTAGTGCCTGAAAAGGTAGCAGGTAACAGGGCCTGGATATTTTTTTTTGCCTTCCTTTTCCTTTTTTCTTTTGTAGTAAAAAGGTGAGTTAACAACACTCTCTTCTGCTGAACTCAGGCTAGATTCAGCTGAACTTCAATTCATCCCAGCAGCAAACTGTTTATTAAAGACCTGTCAAATGCCCATATTCTGTGGATCATCACAGGAGCTGACAGTGCCACAAAGGCTTGAAATCCAGTGCATATCACTGGAGGATGCCATTAAAATGAAAGTGAGACCAAAACCTCCCAGCTGTCACTCATTATCTAGGACATTCTCATAGAATAGATCTCACACACTTCTCTTTAGTTTCATCTTTTTACTTATCACTTTCTTTTGTAATTAAACAGCATCTGAACAAAAATATTTTTAAACAAATAATCTAGATATCTACATTAAAATGTCTATTTTTACTTCATTTGAGGTTCCTCTCAAGACTGGTTAATCACTGTATGTCTCATCTTGGTCACCTGCTGTTTACTTCATAGACTTTTGTATTTTGCAACCTGAAAAGAAGAGTTAACAGCAATGTCTGAGTTTCAGCAATTGAGATAGTATTATTTCAAGAGGAACTGCATTCAGCCTCTTGCCCTTATCTCAGACCAAGCCTGAACAGATCTCTGTTCCAGTCCAAATAAGACAGACTATTAATGCTCCTCATTATATCTCAGATTTTCTCCCCCTTTTCCACTTCTGTTTTTACTGGGAATATAATGGTTGTGATAACTAAATCAAAACTATATCAGTGACAACAGTGAACAGCTCTTAGTCATGAGAAAAGTCTATTCTTAGCTGTATTGACAACATAGATACTGGTAGGGAATACCTAAAGCCTCCCAGGCTTGTTCTTAAAACATCTTGATATCCAGTCTGTCAGAACAATTTTACACTTGTTTAGCTTCATCAACATCAGAGACACTATGCAAGTGTGAATATAATGGAGTATTGACTCAACCTTCTATAACTGTAAGTCATCCTAAGTTTACTTTAGACCACAGTATACTTAATTGCCCATTGCCTTCATTCTTGAACCCAGGTCTCAAGGAATTATTTTCATTACAAAACCAGTGGCCAAAGGAAGATTCATCTACAAGACAAAATCTACAGTGTAATTACTTGACTGTGATCTCATCGCATGTCCTATGTAATTGCAAAATAGTTCTACTTTTTTATATTTACAATTGCTACAAATTCATTTTAGAAGGGAGGTTACCCATGTTAGCACAGTCCTCAAATTTATTATACCACTCTGTCCCCACTTTGATGTCAAAAAATTTGACAAATATATTTGTGAATAAAGGGCTCTATTAAAGGTAATTATTTCATTTACACATGGATTTTTGTGATTAAGGAATTTTATTTTTAGAATACCACTGTGCAACTTACCTTACATCATAATTATTTAAAAAGTTTTAGTTTGCATTAATATATATGCAAACATTACAAAAATGGTCGGAATAATTCCAGTATGTCTACAGGTTAAATTTTGTTCTATTAAGAAGAGAAAGTTAATAACTCCAGTCATAAACTTAGGGCCAATTATGCTCTTTAAAATATATATATTCAAAGTGTAATTAGAGTGGAATTGCAGTAAAACTGCTATGCAACGAAAAGCACTCAATTTCCCAGAATACCTGAGGCAGGTGGAAACTGAACTGAAGTGGATGACTCATAATTTAAGGTCAGGTAACTGGAAATTTTTCAGGAATATGTCAGTTCATAAAGAACAGCAAAAATACAGTTTTGTTCGTTCATTTGTTTGTAAGTCTTGAATGAATTACGTTTAGTGTTGTCACGAGGAAATAACAAAATGACCAAGACACAGTGCAAACCAATAAAATCTTGGATATTCAGACAGAAGTCTTTAATTTTGGCCTCAATTTCTAAATGCAATTAAATACGGAAACAGTTTTATGGTGAGATTAGACAATGCTTATTTAGGCTGGAGAAAGAAAAGCAGGCTGATAGGACAAAAACCTATGTAGCTCTGTCCTGATGAGGAAGACCCAACCATAAGGAAGCTTTGATACCTGGAAACTGCACTGGGTGCCTCCTGCACTGCTTAGGAAAATGAGGCATATTTTTACATATTCTTTATGACTAAAAAGGATGACACTCATGCATTACTTGACTGTAGCAGCAACACTGCCTCTTGACAGAACAACCCTGGAGGCCCTGCATACTGATTAATTGCTCGTGACATAAGGAGTCGTGTTAGCATCAGCAGCAGGATCCGCTTCCCAGGGAGAGAAACTGCACTCTGGTAATTCCTCTTGATCCAAGCTGGAACAAATAATGAAAATGATTGTGCAGATCAGCTAATCTAAAACAAGGGCTGAAGACGAAGCAAAAAGGGTTTGAAAGAATACCTGGAATAATCTCTGAATGAGCTTAGAGTTGAGCTGTATTCAGAAAAAAAGTACTTGTTAGGGCAAAAGCTACACTAAGTCTAATAAGGTATAAAACCTCTCTGGTAGAACTCCCATTCTAGCCTGGCACGAAAGATCAGGGATGTGCAAGCTATCTCCAAACTCAGTAGAGTACATGAAGAGAGTCATGGCCCAATTTGGGATGTGCTACACAGGATGCTTCAACGTGGACTTGGGGAACTGAATATAGCTTCCAAAATAAAAGACATGCAGACCAGCATGTCTGGATGAGTCAGTGGATGAGGAACTGGGCCAGCTGGAAGATTTGGTAACACTGGGCACATATATCTTCCACACTGTCTGAAACCAACAGAGAGCTGGAACAGAAAGACTAGATTATCCCAGCTTGAGTAACACAGGAGCCAATTATTTTAGAGGGAAAAAACTCTCTGGGAGTTTCTTGCTTCTGTTTAATTTTGTAGTACAAGTGCGGAACTTAGAGAGTTGGTAAAAAGTGTGTTAGGGTGAGAGGCACAGGGGCACTTTTACACAGCAAATTCATTTAGCTCATCTACAGTTGTACTGCAGCACTGTGTTCTCAGGAAAGAAGTCGCATTATCCAAATCTGGTAGAATTTCTGCATTTGGCAGATATAAGGCCAAGGATCTGACTTAGCTTGCCAGAGCACACCCAAGGAGACCCTACTTGAACCTGCAAATCGCTTGTAGAGACTAGTCTTCCTGGCATGCCTGTACATCAGATTCATAGAGCAGCTGAAATAGAGACACAGCTCAATGGAAGGTGGCAATTAAAGAGCAGCAAAATCAGGTCCATGGCTGCTAACTGCAGTTGAGTTTCCTAAATTGACCAAAGAACACAGAGAGTTCCTTGGTGCAGCCTAGCAGAAAAAGAAGGGGCTACTGATCATGAAAATGGGATGTTGTAATGCATGGAAGTATGGAGACATTGTTCAGCACGTTGGGTAAATTTGTTTAATATGGTTCACAAAATCTGAGGAATACTGACAGGAGGAACTTTCATCTTTAAACGAGGGAAATAGGCAACAGGAAGTTGAAATTTTGCTGGAAGAACATATTAAAATCTGACTCAACCAAAAGAGGCTTCATAAATTTAAGGCTGGACAGGACAAAGCCCTATCATTTCCCAGCAGGCATAATCCAGCTGGTTGTTAGAATCTGTAGGTCATCAGCTAGAGATATACTTCAGAGTTAGAAGAGGTTGTGTTTAAATATGGACAGTACAAAAAGTGTCAAAGAAAAAGAAAGAAACAAAAATCTGTGATGGGAATAATCAATCAAATTGCAAATAATTTTTGAGAAAATGGAACTCAAATGCATCACAGATGGAGACAGAGATAGGCAGGAAAGAAAGGACAGGGGAAAGCCTGAGTGATGGATTTTGCTCAGAAGTCTGTCCACTCAGACTCAGTTTGATTTCATTTTTACTAGTAATTGTATTATAAACACCAGGAGAGGTAGCCAGTAAGTTGAATCTGTAGGTAAGTCATAAGTTAAGAATAAGCTTTGATTTCTAAGTAAAGATTATANAGTATAAACATGAGAAGACTCAGAAGAATTTACTGGGGAAAGGCACCAGCATGGCACAAATTATTGTGCAAAATATCACAGAATTCCACAATATTTTTGGTTAAAATATCAAGTAGGAACAGATTTTCTTTGGAAGGTGTAGGATTGGAATTTTTGGAGGAGAAAGTTCTGGGATCTGCTTTGTTTTTTGAATAGTTGACCAGCGTCCTATTACCAGGTATGAATAGCAATGTGGAACTGGAGATCAAAACAGGGTGAGAAATGCTGCTACAGAAAGAAGAATCCTGAGGTCACTTAAAATAGAACAAAGTAGCTTGAAACTTCCCAGTTTGCCCATCACAATATCTATTGCCAGGACTACATGATCTAAGTGAGAAAAGATAAATGCTTTTGCTGCTTGAGTCATTTTGCTCAGAATCAAACTCCAGTGGCTGCTTCTTTCCTACCCTCCCATTGCTTTCAAAACTTCTTTTAACTTTGCGCAGAGACGGCAACACTTGAGGTCTGGAAGGAGAGCACAGCAGACCTGGCATGTTGGTGCCATATGAAGAAAAATTTCCAAAGAAAAGGCCTTGGGAAGAGGAAGTTCTGGTTGTGGTTAAATCTGTAGGGTACTTTGACCATGGGCTACAAGACAGCATAGCTGTGGTTGATTCTAGCCAAAGTTTCTTGAATTGTCTCTTTTGATTCAGAAATCCTGGGGGAAGTTGCCAGGTGGTTGGAAAAACTCCTTTGTTTTGATTTCATGGTCATGTTGAGGCCTCAGTGTGAAAACATGGTAAGGCTGATGCTGTTCCTGAGTGAAAAAGTGAACTGAAAATACTGTCTAAAGAGGATTGGGATCAACTGGTTGCTCCTACGGGAGGAACCTGCTTGGGAAAAGTTGAGTTGCCTTCTTCATCCTCATTTTCTTTTTACTTTTTTATCTAGTTTCAGAAAACAAAGTGGGTTTGCAGGAAGAGACTGGAAAAGAATTCCAGAAGCATAACATGCAATTGAAGACATTTGAAATAGTTGGCAATACAGAATGGTGGTGATATCTCATGAAATCTATTCACTTGCTCTGAAGATCTGGAAAACAAGGCTCTCAAAGAGCAACACTGGATACCATGTGTGAAAAACAGCATTCAGGAGAGCTTTCTGGATTACAGAGAAGTCCCTGGAAGAGAGGTGGATGTTCCAAATCTCAAGCTTTCTTTCTATAATGTTATGAACTGACTTTTATTAAAAGTATTACTTCTTTAATGTAGCTGTTGTGTTACTGCTTTTTTTTTTTTCCCAATACATAAACTATAATCATTTTAAATTCTATTTTAACCAATATTATATTTCCAACTGCTGAAAAAGAGGTAACATATTTCTGATTTTCAACTCAATCTTCTTTTCTAGATAATCTCCTAATTTCCATATTATTTCCACATCTTATTAAGTATTTGGCATTTAAAACTTCTCTCTTAAGTGTATTCTGAAGAAAAAAATCTCACAAACTTATACCTCACTGACTAGGACCAGTTCACCAGCTTCACCCATACTTTAAAGGCAGAGTATTGTGAGCTCATAAGCAGTTCATTCTCAATTCTCTTCATCTAAGTACATACATAGACTAACTGCTAGACTTTCTATACCCTAAAACTGGGGTGCTTTTAACACCTCTTAAAACGTGTTTCCCCAAACTGTAGGGGAAATTTTTAGAGGCTGTTGTAATTTGCAAAAGACAAAACAGCACTATTTTGGGCACGGAGCGGAATGCACATAGGCATTAAAACAACTCAGCATGTCTAGTGTTAATTTACTATACTGTTTATGATTAAAATAAACCTGTCTAAACAGTTAGTCAGACAAAGCTGAGTTTGCACAGCTTTGTCTAGATGCCTTATTTAAGATCTGGACCTGAGGGAAGCAGGAATGCAGGGGCAAATATTCCTGATACACAGCTATGGTGCAGATAAATTCATTAGCACTGGGTGGACGACAGAATTCTGGTAAAACTTTCCAAATCCTGCTCAGATTTACAACAAAACTTGTATAGCACTCAAATTTCACACCAGATATAGGTGCTCAAAAGCTCTGATCTGTGGTGGGGAAGAGGAGCTTCCCAGTTGGCTGAAGGAGTACAGGTGATAGAGTTTACCAGCTTTCCAAGTGGTTTACATTTCTTTTTCCTTCCTGAGATACACATCTGTTAACTGTGTAAAAACAAATAGCCAACTATCCCACCTTGGGTGGATTTCAAATGAAAGTGGGCTTAATGAAGGCTTCAGAAAGCTGAAGAGTTACTGTGTGCCCATTAAACAGTAACCACCAACCATTTACTGTCTGTTTGTTAGCACTGAGGAGCCATGGTGCTTGTAGGGATGCTGATATGTGGGATGGAGGGTTGCATTAGCAAGGACCATCCTAGTGCTGGGGAGAAGGGAGAATCATATGTGTGACACAGTGCCTGGCCTTGGAGAGTGGGCAGAAGCCAAGGGGAGGAAGGAACAGACATTTGACCTCTAAGACAACCGCAGAAATATCTCTGGCTTGGAAAGACCATGAGAGTAAGTGCACCTCTCTGTTGGATTTGTTTTAGGATTTGGGCTTGCAGGGAGGTAAAGAGAGGCCTAGGCAGTGAGTGGTCACCAGTAGACCAATACCAATAGGGATTGTTCTGGCCAAATCTTCAGCACCATACATCAATGGCGTCATGGTGACTTGTACCTGGTGAGGATCTGTGGAGGAAACAGTTGTTTAGGATGAAATCCTTCAGTAGACCTCGTGCAGGAAATACTGCAAGAGTTATTGTCCCTGCTTTATAGATTTGGGAAGCCAAGGATTAAATGAGTTGTCGAAGGCCACACAGAGAGCCAGTGGCAAAGCCAGCAGTGTGCTGGGAGCCCTCTCTGCTCCAGGAGGCAGCTCACAGACCGCACTGCATCTGAAAGGCAGCCATTCAGCAACCCTGTGGCTTGTAGATATGTTTAAATGGAAGACAAATTGCAGCATTTTTGTCTTTATTTCCACTAGTAACATCTGTCCTGACTTCTAAGACCGCACAATGACTGATGAGTAGTTCAGTAAAGATCTGTAGCAGACAAAATAGACATACAACACGCAAGGAGTTATATGTTTAGATTCCTTGCAAAAAATCTCACTGACAGTCTCGCAATAAATATATAACTTTATGGCCTATTTCTCAATCATACTCTGCTACATAGTATCATGCTAAGAACTGCTAGCTACCTTGCCAATGGAAATATGTTGCTGGCAAATGGTTAAGTCTCTCCAGATCTGCTCAAGGAGTCACAACTGTAACAATATAATCAAATAGATCTTCAGCATATTTATTTCTACCTTTTTTTTTT
>VXAB01001326.1:25732-36098 GCA_013399175.1 Odontophorus gujanensis
TTTTTTAATCTCTGTCTTTCCTCTTTCTCCTCCATTTTCCCCTCTCTCTATCTCCTCTCCCCCCTTCTCCCCCATCCCTCCCCCTTGTTCACTTCTCCATTAGTGTTTAGAAGATTTCACAGTTTTCTCCCAACCCTGGAAAGAATGTAAGTCGATGCTGCTGATTGCCTTTGAAAACATTTGGAACAAATTATCTCTACTTTTGGAATCTGAATAAAGGAATGTGAGCCTCACTGGAGAAATATGAAATACAGGGTGGGATTCACAGAAGGTTTGTAGCTTTTCTTTTCTTTTCTTTTCTTTTCTTTTNTTTCCTTTCCTTTCCTTTCCTTTCCTTTTTTTCTTCTTTTCTTTTCCTTTTTTTCTTTCATTTATTTTCAAAAATGATGATTGGCATGAGACAATTCTTAGCTCAAAAACAATGTACTTCACAAAGAAATGACGAAGCCCTTGTAGTCCCTCAGTCTTCCTCAGATTGTGACAATATGTGTTACTGAAGTCTCCTTTTCCTGACTTACTGTTTTTAGACAACTTGCCTCAGTTTCCCTGCCTGTAAGGTGCTACCACACTGTGGTGCTGTGGAGTTGCCATTAATAAAACAATGGAGAGCTCCAGGGTAAAGGTGCTATGTAAATTTAGGATAAGTCTCATTTCCAGCTTCAGACTTTCCTACATGCAGGAGTATTTGTATGCAGGATTTTATTTTGTCTCTCAAGAAAATGGTGCCAACGTGAAGTGTGCTTCCAAACCATGATACAAATGGCTCAAATTAGGTGGTAGGAATTGAGCTTTTGTTTATTTGTTTCTTCCAGGGCTTTGTTTCGCACAGCAGATAGGCCCATAGATATGAGGTCGAATACTTATCCTGCTGAGGTCCATCCATCAGAATCAGTGTTGCTGGTTCCCCTGGGCCATGCACTGCCACCATAGGGACCTGACAGACCTCTATTTAGGCTTTCCTTAGATAAATTTATGAACTGCGGAAGAGTGCGTACAGGCATTACAACTGATAACTACTTGGAGCTTCTGTTTAGTTTGCAAAAAGTAGAAAGTACTGATGAGCCAGATACATTCCAATTTTTCCCCTTCTTTTTTTCCTTTTTTTTTTTTTCCTTTTCCTCTCCCTAGAAGCTCAGACATATCCACGCTAAAAAGCTGATGTGGCTAAGTACAATCTGGTAAGCAAAACTGAATATAGAGAGCTCTGAAGATCAAATGAACCTTAAAAAATGCAGATGAAAACTGGTTTATAAGCTTTTGACTCTTTGTTTTGTTTCCTTGACTCATAAAGCATTGGTGAATCTTGCCCTTAAATATTAGAGACGGTGATAGATGCCAAAGTCCTGGCAGGTTTGAATCTGTTCACATAAACCCCATGGGTGAGAATTTGATTCTTTTCGATGATTATTTTGGAATGATTTAGTCACATTGTTTTGACCTACTTTCCCTAGCTGCAAACTCCATCCAAGCCGGTTATTGTTTATACAAAAGGACGATGAAGGATATTTTATAGTGGTATATTATCTGTGGTAATTTTCATAAATAAGCTAAAGAAAAAAAATATCAGGAGGAAGAAATTTTAGGCAAAAAAATAAAATAAAATAAAAAGAGTATAGCACAGGATGCTGCTCTTTGTTCAAACTCTGGTAAGAGTTCTAATGTAAAGAAGAGGGCTAAGAGAGTGACTCTTGCAGATCTGGGACTCAACATTGTGTAAGCTTGCAAATGAGAAAGCTACTGGGAGATAATTATCTGTGGGCTGAAGGAAAGAGCCTGGCTTAGAGAACAATGTCAAAAAGTGCAGCAGGGACAGAAACTTCCACATAGGAATGCAGGAGTACACCAGTAACACAACCCATAGTCCACTGGGTTTTGTGGCAGGTCACAAATTGAAGGGTTGAGGGGTGGTCTGGAGGTAAGAGAAGATCACCTATGTGGAGTTCAGAGACCATCACTCGGCAGTCCCCTGCTGGATCACAGGTGGTAAATTAACAACAGCTGGGCCCCAGGGATATTTTCTAGAGACCCTCTTCTGGTTGCACTGACAGGCAGTTTGGGCTCTCCAGCACTACTGCAAGAGCAATAATAGAGATGATTGAATTTCTGCTTCCTGGAGAGAGTACATGCCCTATGGAGCTAGGGAGAGATAGGAATCAGGAAGATCATAAAAGATGGGAAGGCAACGGTTGAGGTGGGGAGTCATTAAAGGGAAGTTAATACCGTGAGTGGGAGGAAGTCTAAGAAAATATATTGGAAGCTGAAATGTAAACTTGAAGGTCAAACTCAGCCCTCTAAAATCGGTGATTTTCAAAACAGTCCTAAGGAGTGAAGCGCTACAAAGTTCTACTGGATGCTTGATATCTGTAAGCCTTTTACACCTCTGGTGATCAAGCTCTTCATATCTGAGAGCTAGGCTTGGAGCAAGTGCCCTTCCTCCAGTGCTTGCTAATGCAGTGGAACAGCACCATCACTAAGAAATGTTCACACCAACAGCATTCACCAGGGAATTCAGAAATGATCATTAGAAGTCAAGTTCCCACTTACAATGTAACAAGCAGGAGAACATCACTGTGTTAGGTCAGTTTTGAACAGAAGCCCGGAAGAAATAGAAAACGAAGAGTAAATATGTCCTCAGCTCTAGATCTCTTGGACTTTAGGAAATCTGCATAAGCATAGAGCCCCACTGAGCTTTAAAAGCTTACAGCAATGAAATATTACCAATAAAACATCATCAATAAACTTTCACATACAGTAATTGGAATGCAAAAGGTATTTAATCTTGAAACATATCATATATCATGGCTGAAGCCTGGGAAACTCTGAGAATAAGAGCATTTATATCCCTTTGTATTTTCTGGGTTTAGATTCTGCACAAGACAAAAGAAGCATTTGTATGGAAAGTATCAATTCTGCAGCAAGGGTTAGGGATTAAACTGCTGCTCTGTAAGTATGTATATGTGTCTAAGATGTATACATTATTTTGAAAGGAAGCCAGTCAATTAGACATTGATTTTCCTGCAAGAAATATGATTCACTGATGCATGGGTTAGTTCTTCTCATACAGGGATTTTTTGCATCTAATACATATGATTTGCTAATAAGTTTGTGCCTGTGTTTTGCAGAAGAGGGAAATCTTTACCTAGAAATCTTAATCTCTGCTGAATGCTACCTTTCAACTAATGAGATTGCTGTCACCTAAATTTTCATTGTTTTAAAAGCAAGTGGCTGCCGACAGTTTCCTTTCAAGCTTGAATGATGAAAGGAAAACACCACGCTGCCTCATCTGGCTAGCTTGCTGAGAGCTAATGAGCCTGAGGCTGCACCCATCTTTGCTATACTAGTGTGACCTTATGTCTGCTAATGCACAGGGAAGGAGTGAAAAATGTACTGCTAGTTCCCTCCAACAGTTCCCTGGGGACATGCTGAATGTGCCAAGCAATTTAGTAAATATATATCAAGTTACTGTATTGAAACATACTTCAATGTATTGCAACCCTGGGTATCTCAATCTAAAGATCATATATATATATATATTTTGCTCATCTTCCCCCTCTGTTTCAGACATCTGAAAGTCTCTCTTTTCTCACTAATTTTTAAACATTGCACAAAAAAATCCCAAACAAACAAACAAAAAAGAATCACTTGATACCTAGATTCATAATGAATTATTTGAAAATTCTAACTTTTTTTTCCTTTGTTTTTCTTATCAGGTAAATAAAAGCTGTTGTCAGATTTGAAAGTGCAGATTTGAAGTTTTCTCAGTTGTTGGTAACTGAAAATACTGAGTGTGGAGCATGTATTTCAAAGACATTTTCTATGTCTGTGTATAACCTGTATGAAAAATCATGGCTTCCCCTTTGGCGGAATCTCTCCTCCCTTTGCACTCACTTTTCACAAATATTGCTGGAAGTACTCTTGGCTTGATTTTAATTTATTTCACAAAATCTGCACTAAAAAGTGAAATATTCAAAATTTAAGTTTGAAATTCCTACTTTATGCTAGTTATTTTTTGAATCTGTCTAGTATGAAAGGAAATGTCGCTGAAGAGTATATATATATATATATATATATGTATATATATGTATATATATAAATAGCCCTGTAAGGCTGGGATATCCACAATGAATAAAATTTTTTGAAGAATAGGGAGGATCAAGAGTTTTCTGATGGAAAAAGGTGGAGTAACATTAAGGTGGTTAAATGATGTTATTTCCCCAAAGAAAGTAAAAATGCTCCCAGTGTCAAGTTACTAATAATGATTGATCTTCACAGCCTTAGGACTTGCTTTCTGCTGGAGTATGGTTTGGGATTTTAGACTGGATAGTCATCTTTTTCACCTATACAGTAAATTTGCTTTTTATCTGATAGAACCTTCTGGTGTCTTGGAATTTTTGGCAACACTTAGAATGCAGAGCTTAGATCAGTGTGTACTTCACATAAATGAGAAGTACTGAGTAGAAGTGGCTAATAGAAATGATTTTTTCTGTGCTAGGAAATATTCATAAATTTTGAGTATTTTGGGATAGCCTAGTCAAAAAAGGAAATGGATGAATTGGGCCAAGGGAACTGCATCAGAGCTTTTCCTGATCCAATCAATCTCACATCTACTGGTAGTGTCATCATCCAAGATAAATGTGGAGCTTCATTTCATACTTCTCCAGATGTCTATATCACCCATTTATTCTGTTACAAGTAAAATAAGTATATTTCAAAAAATTGTCTGTCAGACTGGCCAAAGAGAAGAATAAAGCTTTTGGGTGATTACTCTGATAAACAGACCCAGTCCACCTCTCCATTTCATAGGGATGTACTAAACATTTTGCAGAGTCATGTCCCAAAATTTAAATAATATAGATTTCTTTTACAGGATAGTGTTGGGCAAATAGTCACAAGTCAAACTCTGCTTACTTCTAACAACCTTAGAGGATGAAGAGATGATTTTTGCTCCAGATGACCTTATCAGCTGTTGGCAGCCAAACTTTGTATGATTTGTCAGTATATGAAGTTTGAAAATCTTTATGCTCTAAAACAGAACAGACATTTTTAACATTTTCACCCACCAACCCATGGCTCTTCTTAATGTGTTCTTTGGTCTAGTTTTAGAGGATTCAGAAAAACAGATTTCTACCATTTACCTCAAGAACCTTCTTGGCAACTGGAGATTTGCTTATCTTCTGTGATTGTGAAGTCACACCCTACACTGAAAGAAAGGAGTTTCGCAAAATTCTCGGATCCCAAATGAGTGACAATACAAGTAAAATATGGGGAAAAGGTATTACTTTCCCCATTCAGAGGGCAGAGGGTAAAGATTAGAGAATGAAGATAAGCTCAGCCCTGTCAAAAAAGGTCTTGGGGTACTGGTGGATGACAAGCTGAACAGAAATGTGCCCTCACAACCCAGAAAGCCAACTGTATCCTGGGCTGCATTGAAAGTAGTGTAGCCAGCAGGGTGAGGATGGGATCTGCCCCTCTACTGTGCCCTGTGAAACCTCACCTGGAGCTCTTCATCCAGATGGTGAGAGCTCAGTGCAGGAGAGATGTAGACCTGTGGGAGCGTGTCCACAGGCGGGCCACAATTAATAATCTAAGGGATGGAACAGCTCTCCTATGAGGATGGGCTGAGAGAGCTGGGACTTTGCAGCCCAGAGAAGAGAAGGCTGTGGGAGACCTGAGAATGACCCTTCAGTATGTGAAGGTGGCTATAAGAAAGAAGGGGGTAGACTCCTTAGCAGAGTCTGTGGTGACAGGTCAAGGGGAAAAGATTTCAAACTAAACGAGAGGAGATTTAGATTGGATATAAGAAAGAAGTTTATATACAAAGGGCAGTGAGGCTCTGGCTCAGATTGCCCAGAGATGTATTGGGTGCCCCAACCCTACAGACACCTCAGGTTGGGCTCCACGGGACTCTGAGCACCTAACAGAGCTGCACATGTCCCGTGCACTGCAGAGGAGTTGGACTAGATAGCCTTTAAAGGTCCCTTGTAACTCAAATGATTCTATGGTTCAACAATTTCTATGAACACCTTGTGGCACTCAGTCCATCACATTTACCCACCAAGTCCTCACAGTACGTTCTGGGGCCATATGTGCTGGGCCTCTTGCATGAGGCAGATGTGCTGTAGCAAGACAGGTCTGAACACAGACCTCTTATTCTTTCTCAATTTCTTTGCTTTTCAGTGTACTGTTGTGTTTTGTTTTGTGGTTATCAACCTGGAGTTTTTTCCTGTGCTGTTTGAACAGTGGAAGTGCTGTCTAGTTGGCATTGATGCTGCTTTCTCCTCACATTAAGCCTGCCTGAGTTATTGTTGCACTGCAGTCACTTAGCCCCTTTTGCTTTCTGTAGCATCAGCATTTACCTGCAACAGTCCTTGTAGTGTACTCTGTGGATGTACTTTATAAACCCTGAATCTCTAATAATGGAAGCAGTGTTTTTGTTTCTGTGGTCCCTGTCTTCACTGAAAATAAGTATTAGGCCTGAAATGTGGAAACTTATGTTTAATTCCCTTTATTTGCCCCCATCCACACCTTTCTATACTGCTACAGTTAAATCCTTCAGACTAATTATTATCCTGTAAATCACAGCATATGCTTACTCACAGCTTAATGCATAGAGAGTTAAGATGGCCCTTTCCCAAAAACTACATCAAAACCAGGACAAGATTAAGTGTATACAAGGCAAACACACCCACAATCTAATCAAGACAAAAAAGAAGTCCTGGCTCTGTTTGAGTCGATGGGATTTTTGCCACTGACTTCAGTGAGGTTAGGATTTTATCCAAGATAAACAAGTATGAGACAAGACAAAATAAAATAGTTTTGAAGTGGGAAGTTTTATGGATGAGTCATGGGAGAAAAAGAGAAGGGATATTTACTTCCTGGGGGGAATGAAAATGAGGCAAAAAATGAAATACGAATAACTTTTTTGTAGCTGAGAGCAGTGTTAAGAAAAGTAAGGATTTAAAAAAATGGGATGTTTAACTGGATCTCAATTAAAAGTTAAGAAATATTGTGTCCAGAAAGACACCATTTTCCCTCCAACGTTATGATCCCTACCACTTATAAGATCAGTTCTTGAAAAGGGGAGCTACTGCAGTTCTCAAACTATTACATGGGTACATTTATTCATTTGGGCTTTCTGTTGTGATAAAATGGTGCTTAAAGTGGTGCAAAATGTTTCTATGAGAGATGTTCACGAGGACAGTATTAGCTTTGCTGAGGTTGCCCTCCCTTGGTAGAAAAAGTATCTCTGCTCCAGAGAATAATCCTCTGAGATGCCAGCTCTGAATTATCCTCTGCAAGATTTCATTGCTGTTGTTGCAGTCAGCAGTACAAAATCCAGCTGGAAATCAGTCAGTAGTGGTGTACTCCAGGGTTGCTGGGGTACCTGTATTGAGGCCAATAACATTGAATTACTTCACTGATGAGCTGGACAATAGGATGCGGTAAGTCTGGAGGAGATACAAAACTGGCTGATGCAGGAGGTGGGTGTGCTGCCTGTCAGAGGGATCTGGACAGCTTGGAGGAGAGAAAGCTCTGGGGGATTTTAACAAAAAATAAAAATGTCAGACTGGTCAAACAGTGGGACAGGTTGCCCAGAGAACTTGTGAATCATAGAGTCAAAGAATCACCACATATTGGAAAAGATTTCTAAGATTCTCCAGTCCAACCATTCACCTATCACCAATATTTCTCACTAACCCATGTCCCTCAGTACAACATCTAAATGTTTCTTGAATGTCACCACCCTTGGAGATGCTCAAAACCCAGTTGAACTTTGCCTTCAACAGCCTGCTCTGGCAGGTCTTCTTGAGTAGATAGCTAAATGTTATCTAGAAGTCCCTGCTAATCTCAGTTATCTGTGGTTGTGTGTGTTCCCTACTGGATAGAAAAAAATTAGTCAAAGCCGGGTAGAATTAGCCCACACGACTTCTTGACATGTCTGTGTCTATGTCTTGGGTTTTTGGATAAGTAACAAATTCTTTCCCTAATCCTCTCTGTTCCTACAGATGGATTTTACATCTGCAAGCTACTCAGGGATGTTTTGTTTCTAATATCCACTATCCATGAACAAATGAGAAAGTCTCTGAATGTTTCAGTCCAAGTTTTGTACAACTTTACCTCAGCAGTTAATAGAGGTTTCTTCACATTTGAGTGGAAATGAGACAGAGCACTAGCAAAATTGCAGTGGGTGAATCACCTCATGAAACTCAAGATGCTGACAGTTTATGATACTTGTAATGATGGTAGCTTCCATTAAAATGTCTTTCAATGACTCTTACCACATGAATTTGCTATTCTGAGTGCAGAGGAAATGTTTGGCGTTTCATATACTAGTGGACACAATCTTATTAAACTGTGCATTACAAATTCTTGTGACACCTGAAAACATCTATGAGGGAGAGAACATTTTGTCTCAGTCACTGTCCTCAGGGCAACTTAATGCTGCTTCAGGGAAAACTCTGCTGCTTGCATTGCACTGAATCCCTGCTAAATGGAGAGCAGATCTGAAGGCGGCCTTTCTGTTTGCTGAAAGGAGCTGGTAAGAAGCTTTTAAGAGTCCATGTAAGGACAGAACATAGGTAGTGCATCTATTTCTACTCTTCTCTTTATAGGTTTGTAATGACTGCTTGGGAATAGCATGGATGCGTTTGTCCTTGCAGCAGAGGAGAAACCTAAGAAGAAACCTAAGACAGCAAGCCAAAGGCAGGCTACAAAGAGGTCCAAAGACAGCAGGAAGCACAGTAAACCAACATATAGGGGAGATATTTTCTGTACTTTACAATTCTTCAGTGTTAGGAAATGCAATTTGGGGGGATACCTTGATAACCTCTTTTCCCAGAAAATTCCAAAAGAAATACTGCTTTTGCACAAACTTTACCCTACTCCTAAGACACCACATTCAAGAGTTTTCTTGCTATGAGTTTATATCTATTTATCTATTATTGAAACTAGAATGTAACCATGAAACCCAGTCTCACCCAAGGCCTGCTAGGGACTCTAGGTCTTTTACAACTGGTATTTAAATGAAGTGATTTATTTGCCTAATCAAAATATAAATAATATATACAAGTTTAGGACTCCAAATATTCTGTCCCTTATGAAAGACACAGTTTTCATAATGCTGGTGACAGCTGACAGTAGTTCAGCAAAATAAGCTCTGCCTATCTTACACAGAAAGTGCCTCTTGGAAGCAAGAACCATTAAGAAACCAGGCTAAGTGACACAAATGAAGCAAGATTCAGAGCTCAAATAGTAAGAGTAGACATGGATGCCATTGTCATCGAAAAAAAGAAAAAAGAAAAAAGGAGATATTTGTCTCAGAAACATACCTTTCATTGGGGCTGAAAACTGTGGTGGTTAGGCACAAAAGCAAAGGAAGTGAATGAAAAGGTCCCCAGTACCCTAGGTAAGACATATTTCATATTCAGATGGAAGATTACCTTGAACAGTTTCTTAAGCAATTGACTTATTTGGTTAAAATGGAATCAATCACAAAATGGAGTTTCTGATTCACTTGAAAACATTACACAACTTAATTACTATATTCTGTCAGGACAAAGATTAAATGAGAGTTCCACAGTCAACAATTCTTTCCCCCATTACCCAAGGAACAAAGTGCAAAATCTGATGCATATCTTCAACCTCCACTGTTTCTCCATTAAAAATTATAACTGTGAAAACCTTTTGGGGCAACAACTGACAACTGTGTCCTGAATGACATAACAAGACAGACTAGTTGAAGCAGTGACAAGAAGGAAAGAGGAGGAAGATTCACTTCCAGATGAGATCCATAGGCAGTGGATTAAGAAAATAATAATAATGGAGTGACATTCTGGAAAGTGTGAGCAGAAGAAATTTATTGTTGCGCCAATAGATGTGAGTCTGAAATTATGACAAATAATAGTAGACAATCAAGAAGAAGGAGTTCAGATAGAAAAGCCTTAATACAGACTGAGAAACACAGAGGGAAAATTCTTTTATAAATATATTAACAGCAAGAGAAGAACTAAGGAGAATTTCTCTCCTTTACTTGATGCGGCAGGGAATGTAACCACGGAGGATAAGGAAAAGGCTGAGGTTCTCAATGCCTTCTTCACATCTGTCTTTAATAGACAGAGCAGTTATCCTCAGGGTACCTGCCCTGACCTGGAAGTCCGGGACGGAGTGCATAATGCACCCCCTGTGATCCAAGCAGAGACAGTCAGAGACCTGCTTCTCCATCTGAGCTGCCACAAGTCCATGGGACCAGATGGGATCCACCCAAGGGTGCTGAGGGAGCTGGCAGAGGTGATTGCCAAGCCGCTTTCTACCATCTATCAGCATTCCTGGTTATCTGGAGAGGTCCCACAAGATTGGAGGCTGGCTG
>VXAB01001326.1:36510-56047 GCA_013399175.1 Odontophorus gujanensis
CTGAGGGAGCTGGGATTGTTTAGTCTGGAGAAAAGGAGGCTCAAAGGGGACCTTACTGCACTCTACCACTTCCTGAAGGGGGATTGTGGTGCGGAGGGGGTCAGCCTCTTCTCCCAGATTACTAGTGACAGGACGAGAGGGAATGGCCACAAGTTGCGCCGGGGAAGATTTAGATTAGATTTGAGGAAAAATTTTTTCTCTGAAAGAGTGGTCAGGCACTGGAATGGCCTGCCTAGGGAGGTGGTTGAGGCACCATCCCTAGCGCTGTTCAAGAAGCGTTTAGATGAGGTGCTAAGGGATTTGATTTAGTAGTTTAGTGGGTAGGGATGGTGATAGGAGGATGGTTGGACTAGATGATCTTGTAGGTCCTTTCCAACCTAATGCATCTATGAATCTATGAATCTATGAGGGCTGGATTTGAACTAGTTATTGAAAAGGACCAGCTGCTTAGGAAGCAGAATAGACACATTTTGTTGATCTTTGAATACTTCACTGGTTACTTTGAATTACAGATGCAAACAGCTCATAGTGGAAATCATTTCTAGTTTCTCTGTCTGCTACTGCCTCTTTTGCTGTTAGGAAGACAAATTTTGTCTTCAACAGAGCATTTAGTCTGCAAAGAAGGAAAAGAAGATGAATAAATATCTTGTAGCGATGTGTAAAGTCCTCTCTCCATTGGATAACACCCATTCCTTGAAACAAGGACATTTATAAACTTACTGCTTGTGTGGGCACATAGTCACGCTCAGAAGAGTGTCACTTGGGGTTATTTCTCCTTGACCAGCTCTATCTCTAACATACGTTAAACTGCTGTGATAAGCAGTCAAGTTTTTGTTATAATAGTTGACACAAAAAACAAAAAACAAAAAAAGAAAAAAAAAGATGACCCAAAAATCTGACATAGGTGGCAATATTCATCTGGAAAGGCAGTATGAAAGCAGGACATCCAGCAGTAGATTGATTCATTGCCTGACAGATCAGAGAAAACAAGTGATATATATCTTGAACTACCATATCGATGTCTATGTTCATGTACTGAAAAAGCTGAAAATAACTTACCATAACTGGAAAATGCAAGATTATACCCTTGCAATTAAATAAGCAGGACTGCTATACTTACACAGTGCTGTTTGTCAAAGGTTAAGCACAGTGTTAGACTGGCATCAATCCCTTCCCTTGCAAAGTTTGTAAAACCCTTGTTCATTGTAAGAGAGACAGTGAAGACAAATACTGGGACCAAAATATGAAACCTGTAATGAACCTCCTGGGCTGGCACTAAGTCAAGCCAGTATCTGCTGTTACCATTTCATGCGGATGGTACTTGGCACACTCATATTGTGATGCAAAGGGAAAGTCAAGTCACTTCATGTAAAGATAACTGCCTAAACTGCATTAACCTGGTTAACAGCCAACTGTGGACAAACACAGTAATTTCATGTCTTTGTGTAGATATACATTAGCATGCATAGCTGGGAAAGATATTTTAAATAGGCAGAACGGAGCCAAAATTCTGGCACACCAAAACAGTCATACTGCATCCCATCCTGTTTCATACTGCAGAGACATTTTCCTTTAGGAGGTCACTCAAACACATACCAGCTGCTAATCTGCCTACTGTCCTAAGATAGGCTGATTTACCAGACTCTGGTACCTTGTATAATCATTCACACCTGTGAAAGGTCACTAAAAGTACAGCACATCAGAGTCGTGCTGTTTAACACCCACTGTGTACAGATGTAAATGGCCAGCCACCGTGGAAAGCAACTGAGAAGGGATCCAATCTGCCACGCTAATTAAAAGTCTGACCAGATATAACTAGATGAAAACCAGAGGAAAAAGAGGAAACTGTTTCTTATTTGTGAAGCATATTTGCACTTTCAGTAACGCCTGTAGTAAACACATCAATAAAACTGGCTGTAATTGCCAATGACTTTATCATCCATATTAGAAATACGTCTCCGTAATGAACCTCATGAGTCACAAAGTCTTTTGCCATTACATCAAACAACATTTAAATAAGAAGAATACTGGAAGATGGAATATGATAATAATCTTAGAGTCTTGATTAAGGGAAACACCATAACATTCAGTAGCACAGCGCAAGATCATGAATCTCAAGGGCAAATATCTCAGTATTTTGACATCCTGATAATTTCAGTATTCATTTTTTGGGGCAGTTGCAGAGGAGATGGCATAGAGACAAGAGGTGATTGCAGGGTTCAATTGTGAACGACAAACACAGTCTAATGATTTATAAAAGGAAGAGATATTCCAAATGAGCAAATAGAAGAGAGATTATTAGGAGTGCTTCTAGTGAGAATTCCTCTGAAGTAATGCCCAAGAGTGATGGACTACCTGTACTGGAAATTGTAGCTCAGCAAGACAAAGGAATTCTTGTGACTGTAAAACTAACAATTTTTGAGATGTTTCTCTTTAAGAAGATCAGAGAAATTTGATTAGATTTTGTAGCAGATTATATTGGAAACCTGCTGTTGTCAGAACTGAATCCAGTGGTCCAGGAAATCTGTAGTACATAATAGTATAAGTTTTCAAGTTATTTGCAGCCCTTTTTGCTCATTATTTCTCATACAAATGTATGTAATATTACACAGCCTTTTTTTTTGTTTTTTTTTTTTTGTAACTTCCTAACACTTGCCCCTGTCCTCTTCACTTTATCATGTTAAGACATAAAACTCTGCTAAAATATTAATCTGCTTTGAGGAAGCAAAACCAACATGATGGGCTATGACTGCTCCACTTGAGGAGCCACCTCAAGGGAGACATGCACCATCCTCTTCATCTTTAAATATTGTTGCACCACAGCTCTGCAACACACCATCAGCTGCAAATAAAACATGATTCCTTCTGAGCTGGAGTTGGTTCATATCTGAGGAGGCTGAAGAATCTAGCCATTTTGTTAATCCCTCTTTATTTTGCTTCTCATTCAGGAACCAAAAGGAGAATTAGCTGAAGACACCACCGTGCTAAGGGGTTTGCAAGCACTTGCCTGAAGAAAAAGCAATGAAAGCCAATGACCTACAACTTTTTCTATCAATCAGAGTCACATTTCTTGGGACTGATCTCAGAGTTTGTTATATGCACATTTTTTATCATTTATAAATTGCAGATAGTTCACTGTATCTTTCCAGAGAAAAAGTAATGTAAAGGACATATGTGAAATCCCTGTTTACATATCAAGCTGGAAGATACCAGACAGATAGCAATTATACTGAAAGAGTAGGACTGAAGTGTTCAGCATGGAAGAAGCATTCATCACTTTAGCCTGCTACACTCTGAACTCCATCAATGATTTTGCAGAATCAAGTGTTATCTTTCCCTAATCTGCTCTACTTTTTCCACGATTCTCTTGCAGTCAGTATTTCTCTGTTCCTATCAGTCTAGAGAACATTGGTTTAGTCTGCAAATTTTGTTTGTACTTTCAAATGCCAAAACATCCATTTTTTAACTGCAACATTCTTCTACCTTGGAACTTCAGTTTATTTCACAATCTGGCTGCCTATAGACAATTACACAATAAACCGGTTCTTTCAGCCAGCTTGATTCCAAGGACAGAGGGGCTGCTTTAAAAAATAATAATAATAAATTCATTTTAATCTCTTTGTAGAATTACAGATTAACCCAATACCAGTTGAGATAAGAGGAATGAGTCATAAGGCATTAGGTGCTAAACTTTCTCATAATTTCAGGCTCTCTAAAGATTAAGTAGTTTTGAATTCATTCCTTATTTTCCAGATCATCAGCTTTAATTGTAAACTCTTCATCATTACAGACTATAGCCAGCACAGAATCTTACCAGCCATAGAAGCTTTTTTAAGTCCAACACACAAACTACCCTGCCTTTAGGGTTCAGAAGAAATGCTTTTTTGACCTTTTGTGTCCACGCTGGCAACCAGCTCATGAAACAGTGCTTTGAGATTGCTGAATGAGAAGAAAGCTCTTCCTCAAAGCCAGCAAACATGCAAAAGTATTCATGACTTATCTGCAGTGTATCTGTACATTTGAAATGCTTCCTATGATATTTTCTGTAAGGGAAACCCTGCAACTTGGGAAGTAATGAAGACATTTAACTTGCCAGGGGGCAGCAGTGTTAGTGAACACACCAAAACCTGATCTCCTAACAGAGAGAAGAGAAACCTCCATGTGCTGTTAGAACCCACCAAACCAAAAAGTGAGATGTCAGTTGATTAGGACAAAATGACCAGTTCAACCAGATTAGAAAAGTTTTGATCATTGATCATCTTTTCTCTGAGAAACATTTCATCAGACCATCAGCTTTGGAAAACCACTGACTACCTACCATTAGACTACTCTGTACAAATAAACTTCATCAGAAGTGTGGTGGTCACACAGTGACATGAAGAATGACAAATTTTGTGGACTTCTTTGCTACTATTATGTCCAGGACTGCAATTTGTATCAGCAGAAAAAAAATAATAAAAAAATTCTTTGTCACCACTAAGGTAATACCAACTTTAGTAAGATAGAAATATTGAGTACAAATTCTGATTAGGATAAAAATTTTGGACCAGGACTTGAGAAAGTTAGAATAAGGCAATGTTTTTTCTGCCTTTCAAAAGAAACAGTTTTTGCCCCCAACCATTTCTTTGATTCAAATTTGCTGTACAATGCAGAGATGAGGTTAACTTCACCAAGCTTAGCTGTAGGCAACAGGAATGGACTTCCATCACCTCATGGTCAATGCCTGGGATATTTACTGATGCTGTGAAAAGTCTAAATCAATATCCTTTTCTGCTGCTGCTGATGTGAACTCATGAATTGCAGGTCATTGAATTAATTATGATCCTCTGCAGGTTGCCTGCTGGTGAGACACTTGGTCCGTCCTCCACAGTCTCCAGTTTTCTGCTGCAGGTGTTGTTTTACATCGTATAAATAGTCGGGTCTGGAGCAGGAGCACTGTGGCTTGCAGACAGCATTGAACTGCTGGGGCTCAGAGTCATTCAGCCTCTCCCTGGCTCAGTTCATCTATTGAAATACACACAAAGGCTTCAGCAGACAAGATGATGAAAGGCCAGCCCTCTTCATGCTCTGTAACCTCTGATTAGGACATTCACTGCAAATGTGGGAGTTGTTCATCCACATCCATGCTTTGAACTTTTTCCATCTTTTTAGAAGATTTCCACATTTACTGTGACTCAGTTTTCCACCTCTTGTAGGAAATCTATGAGGTATGCACAGACTACAATGCTGTGGGCCTTACAAATGCTTAAATTGTGCAGGAATGATGCAGAAAACTACATGATTGCGTGGTTTGGCTTCTTCCATTGCACTGTAAGGTGATCCCCTTGGGGTTAAGTGGGCTGTCATTGCACAGCCATGCAGACCAGTCCAGTGTGGAACAAATACATCATGTCATAGGATCCTACCATCATTTTGTAAAGTGGATATACGCTGCCAGTGCTCTGCAAATTGATTCTGACAAGAAGGATAATAATAACACACCATCCACAAGACCATCTGGCCCTTCCTAACAAAAATATCTTAATCAACTATTAGAGATGCTTAATATGCATAGCAGCAAGAATTATTTGTGGATATTGTACTGGGGCTGAATCCAAACGCAAAGGAAGAACATACACATCTTATCTGATGTGGAGCACTGTAGAAGTCATTAAAACTGTGCTGACTTGCACCGGTTGAGCATACGGCCCATCGTATTTAGAAATGCAGTATTAAGAGTGGTTATGCTCTGAAACTTAATAAAATTACAAATTGGAATATCTCTACTGAAATTAATGATCCAAAATATTACAGTCAAGCAGAAATCAGCCTTGTCTTGAATTTTGAAGGTCATCTGTAGTCATAAAAATGCAGTTTTATGCCTTAGAGCTTTGTAACAATAGTAAGACTAAGGGAAAATCTGTCAGTGAGGCAGGGGGGAAGGAGTCATCACTCCCCACCCTACTACAATTAATTTGAAAAAAAATCTTCAACTGATTATCTCTACATTAGAAACAAAGAAAAAGAAATTGCATCCTAGTGACATATAAAATAAACACATGGCCATTATTTCTTTTTATTGGTTCTTTTGGTTGGCAAAAAAGGTTATTAAAAACAAAACAAAACAAAACAAAACAAAACAAAACAAAACAAAACAAAACACAACAGTGTAGAAAGTGTTTCAGACACAAGATATTGCCAGGCTGCCAACTGACATACCCACTGTAATCCAGAACAGGAACTTGACAAATGATACTGATACATTCAGGAAACAATCAGGAGAAAAGAAAACAGTTTGAATCATGCCAAAGCAAAACCTTACCTTGTGGAATGGGGAAAGTACATACAAGAAAACAAAATCCTCAGGGGAAAAATATTTGGGGAAAAAATAATCTTTATTCAGACTCAAGGCAGTTTTTACATTTTCATAAGAAAAAATGGTATCAGATTATTGGGCCTTCCCTCCATTGTGTCAGCACTTTCATTTTGTCTTAAAATAAAAAATAGAAAAGAGAAAGTGGGTTCCTTTCAAAGTAGCTGATTTTAATAAAAATATTCTAGCCTTTTAAAATTATATCTCCCATTTTTCAGCTATGAACATATTATTTTTAAAAGAATCTTTATTGTCTCTTACCAAAAGCATATGTTTTACTGGACCAAATTTCAGATAACTACTTATCTCACAGAAATATCCTGTTTAGCTCTAACCAAGACCAAAAAATGGTGGAGATATTACTAAGTCCCTAATGAGAAGAAGAAAGAAAAATGAGGCATTAACTACTAATAAATAAATAAATAAATAAATAAGAAATCACCCCAAATTAGAGAAGAAATCTGTTGCTTGAAGGAGGGGGATGACAAATATGAATTAAATAAGAGCTGATCATACTGCTCTTGACCAAAAAAGTATTTGAGTAGTTTTGACAAACTGATCACAAATTGAAAATCCCTGCATTAACATTGCCATATTCCTTGGCCCAAGCCACACATGGCAAGGATTAAACAACTCCTCATGTGTCTCACTTTCCTCATGCAATGTGCATGATGAAATGAATGCTATCATGATACCTTGAAAGCTTAGACAAGTACACAGAAGAACAGTGTGAAGTCCTAATTAACTAAAATTCATAGCAATATTTCCTTCAGTTGTTGGTTATTCTCAATAAATCTTACACTGTTCCTCTAGGTTCTTTTTAACAATATAAATGAGATTTTGAGTAGAAAAAATCAGAAGTATGTCTACTGTTTCTGTCACTGCTATGACATCGCTAACATGTCCATTGCATCAGCCCTTATAAAAAATAGGAAGAGGTATGTCTCCTTGAGGCCTTACAGGACCCACCAGTGAAACAATGACTACAGAAAGGGAGATAATTGCTTTTAACTTTGTGAACATTGTGGCTGAGCTGTTCCCTTTTGGAAGTGTGATAAGGTTTAGGCATTTGTCAGGAGAACTTTCTCTCTTACCTGCACAAGTTTGACTTTCAAATAGACTTAGCAGTATTTTTCAGACTTTTTTTCCTCTCTCCAAATGAAAAAGCTTTTATATAACTAACATTTTAAAAGGGGAACATCAACAACAATGAAAATGCTACAACTAAATGAATGCAAGGTAGTGCTAGGGCTAACCTATAGTGAAAGACAATTTTGAATTTTTCAGTTCTTGAAACTCTCTCTAGGCTGAGGGAACAAATTAAAGAGACTGAGTTTTTACCTTTATTTATGTATTTATTTATTTATTTACTTACTTATTTTTTTTGCTGGAAAAAGTGCTTTTATATTCACATTTTCATGGAAGAGGATAGTTGTTCACCAGGCAGCTGTATACTTGATGCTGACAGCTGCATTTCTCATGGATGTGATCATTCAATTTAAGCAAGTCACTCAAGCAGTTTGAGTCACCCTATGTAGGGTTTTGGACATGATCAGAGATACCTTGAAATTGTCCTGAAGAGAAAAGAGCTTCAGGACAATGTACACTTTGCAGCCGCACAGATTTTTCTCTTATGATGCTATTGGAGTCATAAGAGATAACAGAGATCTTTGGATCTCTATCTTTTAATTTTTCATGCATGTAGCAAGAGAGAATTTATGAAGTCCAAAGGCTTAGTAAAATACTACACTGTTGGTATGCTACAGAAGGCAGGATGGGATCCTATTCCTCCTGTGGTGCATGGTTGCTCCCTGACCTGATTTTCACAGGTGTGGAAGTCAAAATAAAAACTTCCTCAGAGTGGTGGAACTATCAGCTGTTACTTTACATCAGTCCAAGTATGACTGCAGGGCTGGTAGATGGATTTCAGTTTGGGCAACATTTTCTCCTGTGCCCAGTTCTAGTATCTGTTTTAATGCTTCCCAGCTAGTGGTATGAGGGGATCCACAGCAAATCACTGATATTAAAATCAGTGATCTAAAAACAACCAATCCAACAGAAAATAAACCTGTCAGTGACCCGTAAGAAGCAGTCAAGAGAAAATTTGCACTGGCAGCAAAGTAGGGGTGGGTCTCCTTGTGGAAAGGGAAAACCTATTTTCTCTTGAGGTACATTCTGATGGAACTCAGACATGTATCAGTTCAGCATCACACCTGCGTAATTAATACTTTTGTTTGGGGTTTTCCAATGTGCAGAAGCAAAACCCCAAATCTTGTGCATCCTGTGAAAGGGAAGGTAAGAAACTCAAGTCAGCTGTAGAATTGCAAAGCATTATAAGAAACCTACATGAGTAACTTGCTCTCTCTCAAATACCTCATCAATCTGAAAGCTACAATGCTCATATGTCTGCTCTGCCAATTCGTTTTAACTGTCAAAGAGGTTGTTTTCAAAGGGCTCAAGTGACAGCTCAGGAATTCATCTTCTTGGATTGGCAGGGCCTAGGAACTATGTCTCTGAACTGTACAGAGGTCAGTCACTTAATTTCATACTGGTTCACATGATTTATACATTCTCCAGCTCTTGATTCAGAACAGGCTGTGCTTCCTCTGCTAGTCAGAATATAATGCCTGTCTAGGGATTGCTCCCTTCTGTGTAGCTTGTACAATTACAAAGCACAATGTTGGTTCTAAAAAAGATCAATACAATATTATTATTCTTGTATCAAAAGGAACAACACGAAGGTGTTCTGTGAACACAAAATCTGACAAAAGAATTTGTCAGATGTTCACTGAACATCCCTCTGACAACGTTTATGGGCACAGGCAATATCAGTGCTCAGTACTTGGCATAGGCAAAATAGTTGTGTGGTAAAGGGATATGAGAAGGATGGCATTTGTAAGGAAATTCTCCTCTTGTGAGAATTAGGAAAGCATAACAACGTTAAAAACTCAAGATGTTCTAGTATGTGTATTATTGGACAAAGAAAGAAAATTATGAGGAGAGAGAAGGGTTTGTTTGTCCAGCCCTCATAGTTTCAAACGAAGCATCTAGGATTTCTGCATTCCCGAAATGACCTCCCTATACGCAGTGAGACATTTTTGTCACCTCCACATTTCTTCACTCCTACTGGATCCTCAGTCTTAGCAATAGTTAGAAGAACGCAAAAGTAGCCAGCAAAACTTACCTGGAATTGCCATCAAGTCAAAAACGTTATCCAGGACTAGCTCAGAAATTTGCATTTAAGATCAGTAGAACTATTCCATCTCAGAAATGCTTAGACATTCGGCAAACAGTGCAGAAAGAGAAGAAAAGAGATAATCTTTTTTCTTATTTTTTTTTTTCCTACTTCTCATTGCCTTTTTGCCAGTCTCATTCACAATGGTCTTCTATGTTGGGATAGTTAAGTCCTGAGGACACCCCTTTGCATCCTATGCTAATCATTGTGAGATAGGGTACCCGTCCAGAAATACACCATCAGAATTATCTCTGTAAACCTCATACATCTTCTGCCTTCATATGTCACACAGAATTGCAGCTTTGGCATGAATCCATCTGCTGAGTGATTATTCTCTGCTTTCAATCCAGAAGGTTTCATGCCTTGGCAAAATCACTAAGTTATCTATACATCTATATATCTGTGCTCTTTTTATGACTTGAAAAATTAAACTGATTTTTTGTCTTGGTTATTTGTCTTTGAGGAACCTGCAAAATAAAGGGTAACAACAGAAATGCAACCAATATTCTGAAGTTCACTTTCTCAAGTTATTTTGCAAGTGACCCACTATTAATGCAGACTTTTCCTTGGATCAGACTAACTCATTCATTTATTTGGTACTGATGGAAGTGGAGAGTCCAAGAATAGCTAAGTGTCCTCTCTTATGTTTCTCAAAAGACCTGAAAGTGCTTTTAGCGGATCAAGAAATAAGTCAGCCCAGACAGTATTTGCCTTGTGACACAACTAAGACACATGCTCACTGTTAGAGTTGGAGCTTCTCCTGGCTTTCCCTGCAGCTCTTAGTGATGTTCAGCACCTGGATTTTCTCCCAGTCAAAGTAACCCAGCCAGCAAACACCTGAACATCTCACAGTCACTTCTTGCACAAGGCAGGTGCTGGATCACAAGTATAGCTTCATCAGTCTCTCGTAGGCTACTGCACCATTCCTGGATATTTTGCTGTTGCTGTACTGGCTTCAGAGGAACATATAGCTCTAGATAAAACCCTGTGTTGAAAACTTTCCCAGCACGGTCATCATTAGTCCAAAACCTGTATATGATGAAATCACTCTTAAGTTCTGTCCCAGTGTCTCAGTGATACTAGCTGGTATGCTCTAAACAGCTTTAAGCCCTCTTGTAAAATATTGGTGCCTTTATATACGTTACATCCAACTAAATAAGCTTTATAGATGAATATTTTGATGTTTAGAGAAGAGTTGTGCCTCTGACTCCTACTTCATTTCTTTTGTACACACTACTGTTAGAATCACTGCAAAACAGCACTTGCACAAAAAGATGATGTTCTGGGTAAAGTGCTATTTGAGATAACGTTGTAGCTGTTGGTCAAGATGTTGAGAAGTGAATCCTGTCTTTGTGGGTTCACTCTGTTCTCATATTCCACCCAAATTCATTAATTATGACAGTATCCACAGTTAGCATATGGCACCATGAGTTCATTACATTTTCGAAGAACCATAGCAATTTTATTCTTTCAGCTCCAAGCATTTTTTTCTCACTTGAAGGTGCTCCAAGGCCTTATACGTGTTCTAGCAATCCAAGCACATATGTAAATGGTTTTTGCAATGTTTGGAAACTTGTCCTGGTTTTAGCTGGGACAGAGGTGTTTACTTTCCTGAAGGTGTCTGGTATGATATCATGTTTTGACTTTGGAAGAAAAGCAATGTTGACAACACACCCACATTTCAGTTGCTGTTGAGCACCGCTGCACTGACCCAGGAATGTTTCAACTTCTTGGACTGTCCTGTCCATGAAGGGGTCTGAGTGGGCACAAGGAGCTGGGAGGGGACAGGAGCAGGACAACTGACCTAGATTGGCCAGAAGTATACTCCATAATAAATGACATCATGCCCAGGGACTAACTGGGCATTCACTGAAGGGTGTTGAGCAATTTCTTTATAAATATATATNATCTGCCTCCCAGCTTAAACCACAACAAAACAGAAGAACAAGCCTGAAAAGTAAAGGCTTTTCAAAGCCATTTCAGGATACACTATGTTTCATCAGAACCTTCTGAACCTTATTCAGAGAAGTCTAGCAGGTCAGCCACCCTGTACTAGAATGTATCCAAGCGTAGAGAAATATTCCTGAAAACAAAACATATTCACTGTGTGTAGTACTGGATCCAAAGCAATAGGCAGGTAACCACTTGGTGCTGCTGTGTGCAATTATCTTTGAAGAAGTTCAAGACAAAGAAGAAGGTTGAGCTGTGTGGTAGCTTGTTTTACTGTGAGACCTCACCCTGTATCAGAAACACTAATGCCCGTTCATATGAGGACCTGGGTGTTATTGTAAGACAAAAGAATAAACCTAGTGAGGTGTGCCTAATGTGCCATTTTGTAAGCTGCAATGACAGTGTGGTTGGTGAAATATGAGTCTACTTACTCCTTAGTTCATGTATCCTCAATGTAAGAGTGCAGCTTTAAGAGGGAGATGCCTACATAAATCTACATATGAGTGGCACGTGTCTTATTTCATACAGCAGCAAATGACTGTTTTTTTCTCATAGTTTCAGCTTGTCTGGCAGCTCTTATACTGCACACAGGTGAGGAAAGTGGTACAAGGGCTGATTTGCTTTTCCTGAACTCTCAGCTCAGCACACCTCGCATGCAGGGACAACTCTGTGGTGTGTTAAAGGCACCAAAATGCCGTAGGAGACAAAATCCTTCTGTATAACAGGAAAAATGAAAGAGTAGTCCACTGCTTTTTGTAAATTGCAACTTTATGTCAAATTCAGAGGCTGTAGACAGCCCAGAAAACGCTCCTCACTTTGTGATTCTTAACATCATTAAAATGATGGCAGTGAAGCCAGTTAATTCCTTTTGATGATATCCTCAACATCAAGCATCAGAGGCGAATACAAAACTATGTTAGATATAAGCCTATGAGCTATCCATGAAGAGGGGTGTTTCCTACTCAGATCTTGAGAAAGTAATCCATAGCAAACAGCCATAAAGTTGACTAGAATATATGGAGTGGGATTATTCAGCAGCTGTCAGTTTGACTTTTGTTTATGGAGCCAATATCTTACAGGAATTACCCCAAATCCACGGAGTTCACGATTATTATTAATGGAATTAAACACTGCACACTGTACCTTGCAGATTGTAGGACTGGCATTTTGCCAAACAGTTACCTATTGGAACACTCATTAAAAAACATAATTAATTCAATTCCTTGGGAGAGAGAGCCAAGTTAAGTGAGTTTTCAGACAGTAGAACAAAAATGAAATGGATCACATTGAAAAAATATTCCTGTTTGTCCAAACTGAGCATCCTTCTGGATTCCTGCAACTGAATGTGAAGGCAGCTGTTTTGGGAGGGAGCCCACAAACTGTAACAAAAGCACTACATTGCTGCAAAGTTCTCATCTCTTCTTTATTTTTCTCTTTAAGGAATATTATGGATTTCATGTTCATGAAAGGAGATTAAAGATGTAGACAAAAGGGACTGTCTTAGAAGCCCAAATGCCACAGAAGGCAAAGAAAATGAAACTCTGTTATTGCTCTCTCCACTTAACTCAAAACCTATGGAATATGGCATATGACTTTTGAAGGTCTGGGTCAGCAGGACTGAATAATGTGAATAGTCATGGAAACCGGTATCAATAAGGCACATGCTCACTGGTGCTTCAGGATACTGTTAGCTCACATAGGGGAAAGAAATCTTACATCTTATGCTCCCCTTTTCTCTTTTCAACCAGTGCTAACCACTTTCAAAAATATCAAGCTATCAATTATTTTAAATGCCAGTGATATGATGCAGTCTCTCCACCCCATCCAGCTGGGATCACTCTCTTTGAAATACCATTCTTTCAGTCATCAGAGAAAAAGGCTTAAACCAAGGTGGCTTAAACCCTCCACTCTGTGGGCTAAAATCCCACACAACATCTATTCTGGTTTAACTGATGGGAAAGAACTCACTAAGCAGAGGGGACCTCAGTCCCAATGCTTTTGTATTTCCAGCATCCCTTTGCCTCTGATGAGTGCTCTGTCTACATCTGCATGCAGAAATCATGTTTTCATATGTGCCTCTGCAAGGTATCTAGCTCTCTGCTTGTGACTTGGTCTGTAATAAAATGCTGACCTTTATGCCAGCAGAATCCGCAGTGCAGCCACAGCTTAATTTGCAGTAATGTTAAATGATGTGTACAAAAGCAAAAGGGAGCCTGTGTAAAATATCTTTTATTTTTTTTCTTCCCAAAATAAGGTTAAATTAGTATACATGGTGTGGAATCTCCATAGTTTTCACTTATCTGCTACAGAGCATGAACTTTAGTCTTTTGGTCCAAAGGGAGAAAAATCAATAGTATCATACTGATACACAAGAAACTTTATTAAAGTAGCCACGGGCATCTCTGCAACCTTACCCTATCAAGCTGGCTTGCTAATTGGTTCGCAACAGTGTGGCTGCCATGAAAATTACCTGGGTCTGTCTTGTGAAAATCTGGCTCTATCAGCATCAAGAACACAAACAACCAGGGAAACGGTCAAAGGTCACTTCCTAGTTGTTGGGAACAGAAAATGAAGCTTGTTAACATTCTGTGGCTGCTTCTTCTAGGGAGAAAAAAAAACACATCAGTACTGCAGAGAGCTGTCCTCTGGAGGATTGAACAAAGATGATCAAGCTTCTCTCTGCTCACTTTCACTTACCCATCAGGCTTTCGCTGACAAGGAAGCCTGAAAAAATCTGCCAGAAGTGTCATTTCATACCTGCCTGAAACCTTTAGTTTAGAGTTCTTCTCTTATTTGTCCATCACAACACAGTTGCTCTCCCTTTTATGCATTGTCTCTTTGCTGTGCCCTGGTCTGTAGTTGTGTTAAATCAGATCTGAATTCAAAATGGTCTGAACTGTGTATGCAGGTTACAATGCATTAACATGTAAAGCTTTTGAAGAAATATCAATTGTAGATAAAACAGACAAGAGCCACAATCTTTAAATCCACCCTGCCACTCATTTCTAATCCAGAAAGCAAAAAAGGTTTGGGCTGGTTGCACGAGTTTGCGTTTATGTCTTCAAGGCAGAAATGTGATTTGAAGAATAGTATTACCAGAGGAAACCGTTGCCAGTGAGAAGTTGTAGCATCTAATGCATCTGTATAAATAGGCACCGGTGAACAAGGTCAGCTCACAGTCTGTATTAGCTATCCTACTGAGGGAACAGGAAAGGATCGTCAGAGAGGCCCTAGGAGGGTGCTCTAGAGAGCTGGGAGAAGGCACAGAGCTCTTGCTGGGGGTCCTGAGGGGTTGTGCTCTCCTCTCTTCCTGTACAGAAGAACTCTTCCTAATTCAGAAGATAAAGAGATTCCACTGGATTGACAGGAGGCAACAGGGCATGGAACTAGAGATGGGAATTTCTGTTTTGACCCAGGTTCATCTGCCTCATCTGATATAGAAAGACACACTCAGAGCAATTTTTGTCATTTATTCCCTTAACACAGGTCAGAACGGTGACAGATTTTAGGTAGATAACCAAACTAGCTACTTCCTAAATTATTGGTTTGTATCAATTTTTGGTGGGTTTCTGTGGCATAAAAGTAAGCTTATGATCTTGCTCAATTAATTGCAAAGGCCAGGTGGACAGAAGATGTTCAAACTCACCTTTTTTATTTACCAATCCTTTCATTTGAGAGTTCACCCAAAATATACATGCAACTGTTTTATGTAGTAATAATGACAAAGAACTTGGTTTATATCCAAGGTTTGCTTCCTCCAGACTCAAGAAATATACATCCCTATGGGCAAGATATAGAGCAAAGGGAGCTGGAGAACTGTGTGGATAAACAAAATCTCCCAACTTTTTCTTATTCCTTCAAAGGAATAAATCACACAGTAGTTCTAAGTAGTAGGTTAAATTGCCTTTAGGGCTGATGCATGCTCTTTGTATACCAAAAGATCTAGCTAGTTGTCTTACTTTGGGTGTTTTGCAGTTGTTTAGGACCTTGAAGTCTAACTCAGAAAGTACAGCCAATGTTGTCATTACTGCTGTTGAAAACATAAGGTAAGCCATTTGTTACAGAAAGCATATGGAGGAATCATGGAAGATATAATTGCACCTTTTTTATTAACAGTTTATTATGAAGATAATTTTAATTTCTCCAGGCAGCTCCCTATGGATGTTTTCAGCTTTTCCATATTGTGATGGAAGAGAGTTAATGAGGGATCAGCCATGCAAAATTTTCCATCTTGACCAGTGCAAAATATTAAACTTCTAAGGAGTCAATGGATTAAATGGAAAAAAACTAAGTTGTGAAATCTGGCATTATGAATTAACTTTGAAAGAAATGTAGGATTTCAGCATGAAGTTTGATGTATAATCTTTTTTCTTAGTATGAGGTGATTGTCAGACTAAGAGACTCTCATCTGCTTGTCCTGTTCTCTTTTCTGTTAGCCTACTCACACCAATAGATCATCTCTAATTTTCAGACAGAAGAGGAAAGATAAACTTCCTGTCATAATTTTTTTTTTAATAAATCTGTTACTTAGAAGAAAAACAGGTTTTTGTTTGTTTGTTTGTTTGTTTTCTTTTTGTTTCTGGGTGGAATGTGGGACACTGGACAGGAAAACAAATTGATTCAGAAAGCCATTGAACCCTATGAATAGCTCCAATCTCTTGAAATAGGTAATGATTTGAAATAGTTTGTTATTATGCTGCCAGAGACTGCTAAAATGTCTCTTCCTGCACCTCACACACAGATGCACATACTTTAAATACAATATTAAAGATACCCTTGAATAGTAAGGATCCTGTCAAACTATGCTAATCAAATCCAGCTTTGATTTCATGCTTACTTTTCTGCTCATCCCAATTGTAAAGCTAAGCTGTAATTAATACATAAGAGCCTGGTGATTATACAGTATTAGGCTGAACATATAGGGTGAACATACAGCATTAGATTGCATTTCAGTAGATCAAACACTGTAAAGAAATAAGATCAACTCATGAGGTCTGGCATTAACAGGCTGCTGACTTATCTTGGAGACAATCTTGAGCACTTGCATTGATCTCCTGTTACCAGTGACGTCTCCAGCATGAGCATGTGTGGGTCTTACAACTGCGCAACAGGACTAAACATGTATTCTTTCCTTTTTATTTTTAGCTTTATTTTTAATTAAATTTTAAGCCACATCACCCAGTGAACATTAATTATTCCTTTAAAAATAGGTGACTACCATGGTGGAGTTGGTGTGCCCAGTCTGCCCTCTGGAAGCAGATCTGCAAACCCACCCCACTGCCTGCCTGCTCATTCAGGGACAGCCTACAGGAAGGACAGACCACAGAAAAGAATAAACACTGCATCTTTTACTAACACCATACTACCAAGCACTTGTTATGGTTTTATGATTTTTGTTGTATTATGGATATTCCACATAATAACGTCATGTGGTATATTGGGAGTTACAGAGTTAATGCTCTTGGGCTAGTGGTGAGGAACCGGCGTTCGCACCGCCGTGTCCATGATGTTATGATGTGGAATATCAATAACACAACAAAAATCATAAAACCATAACAGCACTACACAAAAAAATGGAGAAGTGCCTTCAGAATCCTTGTCTAGGACTTGTTAAGGTCTTCCCTGTATTCTTCCGCTGATAGAGTTAAGAAAAAACTTTCCATAGTGTGAAACTGAAATGGTGAAATACTTTGAAGTAGAAATAAGGACATGTGACTCCAAGAAATGTTCTGGCATTAAGTTTATAGTGTAGGAAATATCACAAGTTGTAATAAATAGCGAGAATCTAAGAAGTAGAAGAAATAGATCTCTGTGACTCTGAACCTTCTCATTTTCTCTGGAGAAAATCTGGAGCTGTTTTCTTAAGAACAGCAACAACCAACCAAAAAGAACAACCATCAGAGGCCCAGACCTTCAGAGTTAACTTGTCATCATAAAATTTTCATACTTTGAGCAGCACTATGTCTTAAATAAGTTTTTATTACTATTATTATTACTTAAAAAGAAAGAAATCAAGAGAAGAAATGTTCAACTGTAAAGAGAGTTTTATTTTGCGTTCAGGAACTGATTGTATTTCATTGCAGAGCCACACAAGAGTGATGCTTGTATTTGAGCACAACTGTGCCATGGCTGTGGCGTGCCTTTTCCCTGCACCATAACAAGATCATATGTGAAAGCCTAAATTATGCAAATGAAAAGGCTCCACTAATGCTGTTGAAATATTCCTGGAGTGTACACTTGACAACCTCAAAGTACATTTCACACCACTAATGACTTCATCACTAACACAATTGTCATGAGTCAAGCAGTTTCCATGGCAACGCCCTAGTACAGCTGTTTACCCATATAAAGTACTGCACCTACTTAGTTACATATACAGACAGATCACTAGATTCCTAGGTACTGAAATTGAAATAATTCAATTTTCAGTGTCTCTCTTTATGAAGTGATTCTGCCAGCTATAGGTATTAGCATATCAATGTGACTTTGACAGGGTCTGCTGCAAAAGACATATTTTGCAGGCACTTCATGTCAATTAGAGCCCTAACTGTTTCATGGAATAATCATTCCTGCCAGATTAAGGTCAGGCTGCAAGGTAATTTAATTGGTGCCATTATATCTAGGGGGAAAAAATGCTCTAATAAAGTGCACACACTGTAGCTGCCAGTGAGGATGTGCTAAGAGACATGAAAGGGTTCGCCTTCTTAAAGTGTACGGGCAAACCATTTAAAGAGAAAGAAATAAAATGGAAACAACGTCAGATGCTTTGTTTCCAACAAAACTCCAGTGTATTTGACCAAGAGGGGAATTTTATTTCACTTGAAGTGGTGCTATTCACAAGGGAGGAAGCACTGAAGAAAAATAAATAAGAGTAGGGAAAGAAAAATGCCTTCACTCCGTGTACATCTTCTTATCTCCTGTGGAATGATAAACATTTTAATTAAAAATCTGAAAAAATCAAAACAAAATGTCTCATTCCCAGGGCTCTAATGCAATGAGCTGGGCAGGATCCTCCCTGCCTACCCCAGGGAGTGGGACTGGGAAGATTACTCTTTTCTCCTGTGGAAACTTTTGACTATCAACATATCTCATGAACAGCATGAATTCAGTTTCATACTGAGGTAGGTAGGTTACCCCCTAAACTTCCCTTAACCTTCCACAATTCTGTTCCAGAACCTCCTTCCCCTCAAAAGAGCCGAAACCATGTCAGTCCATGGTGCTGAGCTTAGAGACATAACATGACCATGTATCAGTGTGAGTACAGTAACCAACTGCACGGTGATTAGGGTCTGCTTTCTTTTACCTGATGAGAAATTTTTTATTTCTCCAGATCCTGGAATTCACTTTTTTTTTTTAACTTGTTTATATATGTTTTTTTTTCTTTCCCATAAATTGGATTGTTCTTAAACATATGTTTTTTGGTTTTTTTTTTCACTCTTTTTCCTAAAGTCATTCAAAGATTTCAAGAGACCAGCTGATGGACAGTGCTGAGTGCTCTCCAAAATGATAATCTTAAAACATAGGAAGGTGATGAGAACCCAGCATTATTAGTTTTATAGCCATACCCCATGATTTACCTAATAACAACCACCTTACAACAGCCACCAACATTTTGTTCTGACCATCTTTCTTGGCAAAACAAAACACTAGGGAAAATATTTGCCTTGTGAGCTGATTACTTTTCACAAAATTGGCCATGCTCAGCACTGTGGTCATAACTGCATTCTAAATACCAGCAGAGCAAAGGTTAGGTTGACTGAAGATATATGATGTTTACTAAAGTCTCAAGGCCAGAATTTCAGCTGATGTAAACCTTCATTTTCACAGATTTCATCTTGGCTGCAATTGTTTAAATAAAGATATTAATAAAATATTTTGTTGGGCTCAAGAGTAAGAGATGAAACTTCAGTTAGGTTCAGTAAAATCCAAAGTGTTTTTTTTTTTTTTTTTTTTTTTTTTTTCAAGATTTCGGCAAATAGCTTTGATGTAGCTTGGGGGGT
>VXAB01001326.1:67151-87386 GCA_013399175.1 Odontophorus gujanensis
AGCTGAAAGAACATTTGGAAATATCTAATATTTTGTGTTGACATTTTCTGAAGAAAAGATTTCCGTATTTGTTTCCAAGTGTCATTTTGTTTGGAAATTCCAAAAACATGTGTTATTCCTATAATTATAGTACAGTGACAATATTACATATTTCCCCTGATAAATGCCTAGTAGCATATTAGTTAAAACATTACACAAAAATCCTTTTATTTTTGCTTGTAAGATTAGCTTTCTGTAGCTTTTATTTTCAGTTCAGTGTCTTCTATTTTGTAAGTCTGATCTCTAACTTCTCCTAAAATTTAGTTTATAAATTCATTCTCTTACATTTTGAAACTTTGATCAAGCAATTCCAAACAGTCATCACTGCATTCAGTTCTGGTGAACAGAAAACCACTGTGCCATCTTTAGGCTTAACTGGCAAAGTTTCACCTCATTGATGAAAATGCTGAAGTGAGCTGTTTTAAGTCTGTAATCCATGGGAGACTGCATTAGTAACAACTCAACTCATTGATTTCTCCCCATTAAAAGCTCTGTTTCAAGACCTGTCAAACATGGAGTTTTAATCCATCTAATACATGCCCTGTTAATTACATGTAATGTGGGTTTTTTAATCTAAATGTCATGTGGTACTAAATCAAACTCATTGGAGAAATCCAAGCATATTATGTCAACACCATTGTCTTTATCAAGTAGACCTGTAATGTTGTCAAAAAAAATATAACATGTTTGTTTGACAAGACCTACTTCTCATGCAAACATGTTGACTAGCATTAATTATGTTTTTAGACTCTAATTCTTTGTTGACAGAGTCCCGAATTAACTGTTCCATTAGTTTGGCCAGACTGACAACTGACTAACCAGTTTACTGAGTCATCTCTTCTGCTCCTTTCAAAAGCTGGAATTTTACTGGCAGTCATCCAATCTTTAGGAAACTTCCTCAACTTTCCAAAAACTTGTTAAGATCTGGATCAGAGGATGACCGGGTAGTTCCTTTTAGATCTCTGGACATCAGTTATATTTTTCTCATTATTTCAAAGTGACTCAAGTTTCTATCAGCTGGACATTGCTCTATACCTTTCATTGCTTTATTTTAGGTGTTATCTTTTCCGCTTCACACCATTCACAGGACTGAACACAATGTTTTAATACTTGTTACTGTATCTATTTTCAACATATCTTAGAAAACACTTTCTGGCATAACTATATGAGCATTTAATAATAAACAGCAAAGACTAATTATTTTTTGTCCCCAGTACTTTTCATGATTGCAATTTTGTTATCTTTAACCCTAACAATCATTTACATTAAAATGATTCCTCTGCTTTATCCCATCAATAAAAAATGATTTTAAGATACGCACCTTGCACTATATGTTGACCTCTCTAATGTGTGTGTTTTCTTTGGCATTGGTTTTTTTTTGTTTTTTTTTTTAAGATGACATCACTTACTTCACAACTCCTTTTTGCACTTGTATAAATCTTATATTTTAAAACACACTTGATAATGAAAAAAATCCATTAAAATTCATGACTTCAATCTACCCATTTATTTCATTTGCTTGTCAGTGGTCTCTTTCCTTTGCCTCCAACCTTGTGGATCTATCTACTAAACTGTAATTTCCTCAAAATTTATCCAAACTCGAGTGACTAGTTTTTAAATGGACTTATATTTGTTTATTTGCAAAGAAAACAGATTTTTTAGATAATTGTCCCAATTTGCAGTGTTGCCGGACTTCATAATTATTATGCAAAATAGTTCAGGGAGAAAATAAGTTAACACTTCCATTTGCACTCATACAAGGCATAAAGTCTGTCTGTAACCAAGCAGGGCATTGAATTTAAAGGTCCAATTACTTCATCTGATTTACCAACTCTTCTTCATAAAACTTTCTAATTCCTTTATGAAGAGTACTCCAGGAAATTGTTTTTCACCATTACTGTTTATGACTAGGGAAAAAGAAATCATGAAAATTATGTTTTGTGGGTGTGAGGGAACAAAAAAGCAGATGCTGTCATGGTCACAGTACATATAATCTACAGGAAGTGACTGTCAGGAGCCAAGCTGAACTAGGTTCTTGAGGAAAGGAAGAATTTTGTTCCATGCCAGTATTTTGTGTTCAAACCAACATGCTCAAGTATGTATGGCTAATTGAGAAAAAAAAAATTCTGTATAATTAATTCTGAATGGGAAACAAGTCTGTCAAAGAGACAAACTAGATTACAGATGAGTCTCTGTGACCTTCACTGAGTCATGATACACCATACAGTGCAAAAATATAGAAAAGTGTTACAGGACTTTCTGTTTCTGATCCTGATGTAGTATCTCTGGAGCCATCTCGTGTTTCATAATACGGCCTGAAAATGTTAATCTCTCATGAGCTTGTAAAGAGAAATGGATGTTGTACATTAGCTATGAAGTTTACAGAATAAAAAGTGGAAAATTTGAGGTTCTTCCTGAAAAGAGGATAAAATAATTATCTCATTAAGGAAATGATACTCCTTGATCTTATAAACAATAATGAAGTTACAGAGTGTTGGTTGTTTGCAACATGATGAAGAGGTGATTCCTGAGGTGTCAAAGACATGAACCTGGTGGCCCAGAAGGCCAATGGGATCCTGGGGTGCATTACAAAGAAGATGGACAGCAGGTCAAGGGAGGTGATCCTCCCCCTCTACTCTGCCCTGGTGAGGACTCACCTGGAGTACTGTGTCCAGTTCTGGGCTCCCCCATCCAAAAAAAATAGAAGGATGTAGCAGGGGGGTACAAAGATGATAAATGGGCATGGAACACCTCTCTTATGAGGAAAGGCTGAGAGAACTGGGTCTATTCAGCCTTGAAAAAAGAAGACTCAGAGGGGATCCTGATCCACGTCTATAAATATCTAAGGAGTAGGAGGCAAAGGAATGAGGCTGGACTCCTCTCAGCAGTGTGTGGTGATAGGATGAGGGGAAATGTCCACAAAGTGAAGCATAGGAAGTTCCACACAAATGTGCATGGGAACTTCTTCACAGTGCAGTGAGGGAGCACTGGAGCTGCACAGGGAGGTGATGGGGTCTCCTTCTATGGAGATGTCCAAGACTCGCCTGGATGCCTACCTGTGCAACCTGTGCTGGGAGCTGCTTTGGCAGGGGGTTAGACTAAATGATCTTTGGAGGTCCATTCCAACCCCTACAGTTCTGTGATTCTGTGAAAGGCTTCAACGTAGAATGGACAATTTGTTTGACAGGATAGATGCCAACATATGAAACATTAAGAGGACTGAATAAACCAGTACATAACAGAGATGGACTAAATCCTGGAGCTTGACTTAAATTATTCTAGAATCAACCATTATGTAGAGCTTAAGACAGTTTATGCTCAAGGTCAACCAGGTATCAATTTTATCTTCTGCTTTCTTACAAAGGTCTTGTCAGATGGAATATTTATAATGAATGTAGAAGTAATAATTCTGTTTTATAAAACATATTTTGACTAGCAATTCATGAGTGCTTTCAAATATCTTTTTTATGTTGATGACATATCCTTCAAGGAGGTGGAAGTGCCCAGAGTCTGTTTAGACAGCATAATGGGAGTACAAGAAAGTATATTCAGAGCAGAAGCTATGGAGCAAGATAAACAACATGAGAAAGGAAGGCTGAGAACCAAGGACACTCCAGAAGAAAATGAAAACAAATTCAAGTAAGTTGTGTGATGGCTGTGTGATGATGACCCTGACTGGAGGAAGAGCACGTGGCTTGGAACAACTCATGACCCTGATTGGATAAGCACCTGCATGCACGGCTAAGGAGTGTTTGTGGAATGTTCGGCTGATATGTAAAGGTTGGGTGGGAAAGTTAAAAGAGAAAACTTATGAATGTATATGAGGGATGTTAGAACCTGTAATTAATGATTTGTGTAATCCACTTCTGAGTTTGTTCCTCAGACTCTGCAGAGCATGAAAGCAAGAGACACGTTCTGTCATTCCTCCAGTTTTCATTCTTCTGTTCCTACTGTTATGAGCAAACTCCTCTTCAGCTCATTTCTGTAGATTACTTCTATTTATTCTTTTGTTCCTGTTTCCAAGAACAAATTTTCAGAGTCAATACGAACTTCAATGCATGACAATTACTAAAGAAATAAAATATTATTACTCCCATCTTCAAGCATCTTGGCCACATTCTTCTTGTCTTTTCTATTTGCGATATCTAAAGAGCAGCAGTCCTTCAGTGCCCTTGAAGAAGTACTTGTTACATTACTGGATGCATTATTCCTTAGAATATGGGAAAAAAATCATATTTCAATTTATGAGTCACTCTTATCTTTACTCTTCACCTTTAGTTCTCTTTGTGCTTTTTCCTTTTATGATATTTTAAATTATTTCTGACCAAATACAATGCCAAGAAGTTGGAACACTTTATTTTGCCACTACTTTTATCAACATTTTTACTCTGGCTCTTTAGGTACTGCAGACTCACTATTTTGGCATGAAATAGCCCATTCTTCAGAAACATGTCTACCCCTTTTCCTCATATCCTGTAGAATTGCTGATTTATTTAATTATTTATTCATATTGTATTGCTTTGACTCAAATGAATTCCTGGAGAAAGATACATTGGCTCTTGCTGAAGGTACAGAATTCCCTGGCTCTGTCTTCCTGAAAAGCTTTATCACAGAAACAAAAACTTTCACCAGAGACTCTCTTATCCTCATAAGAGACAAATGTCAGGGATGTTTCTAGAATTAAATAGCAAATATACATTATAATGTATTCCAAACAAGGCAAAGAGCTATTGATGGATCCGAGACAAAATACTTCCTCCTGAACTAAATGAGTTGTGAGCATATTTTACACCACCTCTTATTGCATGGAGGAAAATTAACTCTCTCTGGTCATGGAAAATAACCAATCTACAAGAATAAACTGCTGAAGAATTCACTATCATTTCTAACTGATACAGTTTTACCTATTGTTTTTTATCTGCAATTTTGCATGACTGAACTTCATCTATCTTTTAGCAGCACCCATATACTTTATGCATCTAATGTACTTTACATAATGATAAATTTAAAATGCAAACAGAACTTTAGCAATGGACATTAGCAACCCACTTGAACAGACTACACCTACTAGGCAAGAAGGATAAATATTTTCAGACAAGAATTAATAGATGTGGAGATATGAAAATTATAAATCAAGAGGCTAGGACAAATATACTTCAGAGACAGTGTGGGCAAACAGTTGTCTCAGACAACAGCACCTGAGAATCCTTGGCTCACAGTAGATGTGCTGTGATTCCCTGTTCAGCATCAGATATAAAATGTGCAAACTGACTTCCCCAGGGGGGATGCGTACACTAAAACAATGAGACATCAGTCCCCCAGAGCACTCACACAGACAAGATAGAATAGCTGGGCAGATCTTCAGTAATACTTTGTGTTTTTATAGTACTTTTCCACTTTGGAGAGCTTTCCTAAATGTTAACCAGAACCACATGGCTGGCAAGTCACAGCTATGCGAACCACAGGAACCCCACAAAGCACCACCACCTCTATTGTATTCCCTGCAGTACGATAAGGTTTCTCAGTACAGCCTGAAGATATGTTGACTCCAAACTGATCCTTCACAAGGAGCTTGCAGGAGGCAGGATATGGGTACATTACACAATGACTCTGCTCTGATGTTTCTGGTTTCCTGAGCAGTTTGTTGCTACTATACAAATTCAGGGGTGAATTTTAAGTCTGATATAGGATACATGTCTATTCCAAAAGTTAAAACATGCTTGAGGCATTTATGAACCACACACAGCTGCCCTTGGAGCAACATGACTCTCACCATTACAAGCACAGATTTTCTGTGTACTTTCATTCCAGCATAGTGTTTGCTGAAGTCAGACGCAATGAAGAACCAACACATAAAACTGGATTGTATTTTACCATTAATATGTTTAGAGGTCCACACCCAGGTGATTTGCCCAAGATCACTCCTCAGATTTATTGGCCTCCCAAGCCTGAGGAGAAAATCTTACATGTGAGATTACAAAAATGTGCCAGGACATGGAACTAGAGCATTGCAAATCATTTTCCATTTTCAAAATAATTTTTGGTGGGTTTTCAGGTACTTATATCAAAGTGAGGAGGATATGGAGTATGCTGGATAAGTGAAGGAATAAGAAAAAAAAAAGAAACAGTGAGTATGGACAGTTTGAAGAAAATTGGAACAAGCTTTAAACTGTAAGCCCTTGTTTCAATTTGCTGAAAAGAGAGAGGATGAAATCAGCTGGAAGCCAATTCTGCAACAGGACAAAATAATGCCTTATAATTTCTAATAATTTTTTCAGGCAATTCTGTCATATTTTCTTTGATTGATACAAATACCTTGTCTACATACAGGTTTGCAAACTGATACAACTCTCAAAAAGGAGAGAAATTAGAAAGATGTTTGGTAAACTACCTTGAGGAATACCTTGTGGCAAGAGATATCTGATGTACACCTTGGTTTAGCAGGTAGGTTCCTACAGTGTTTTGCAAAGTACTTTGGGACACAGGGATAACTTATAGTATGTTTTGCTGCCACCATTGCTACCACTTGCAAGGGTACCCACCTCCAAATTAGAAGAAAGCACCAAAAATGCTAATGTCTAAGAAAGGTGAAGCAAAGATATTTGGAGATACCAGCTCTGGGTAAATTGCTGCTTGGTCCAAGCATGCTGACAAATAAGGGGTCATGGCCTCATCCTGAAGCTCTGCATCTATGTGCTCTCAGCATGATGCTAATCTCATCTGGCTTTTCACCCAGAAGATCCCCTGATGTGAAATTTCTCCTGCTTTGTGCCATCAGGATTGTGCTTACTGTTTCCTGCCTGCAAATGACCAGGCTGTCAGCACAGTCCTGCTCAGTGCTTTTTCCAGGTGGCGCAAATTAGGATTCTGCACAAATAGGAAAAGCAGCCTAGTTTTAGAAGAAAGCAGCTAGAGAAAAAACATGACCTCTTTTATTTAAGACAAAAAAGAGAAGAGAAGAGAAGAGNTCAAAGCTCATATGTGCAAGAGGAAGAGCTCTGGTAAGCGAGAGATCTGAGCAAGGGGAGCCCATTTGCTCAAATCGGATAGCATTACTAATATATAACGACTCTGCCAGCAAGGCACTGCACAGCTGGAATTAATCTGTGTGAATGTGTGTTGCTGCACAGACAAGCGCAGAAAACTTTCTCCGTGTGAAGGCAGCGTGAAGCCCTGCCCTGTGGTTTGGAAGCACTTCATCAGGCCCTGACAGCACAGACATCTTCTTTAGACCATTGGTTTGGAGGAGCTGGGGGGAAGCACACTCCACCCTGCTCAAATGAAAGCCCAGGAGGGACTTCTTGGTTACATTTCACGATATTTCACAGATTGCAACCCTCTCTCCCCTCCCTGATATATATATATTTTTCTTAATTATCTGATTAGTTTTCTTCTTCTCTTGCCTTTTTGCATCAGCTACAAATCCAATTGAAGAGCTGCCCTGACTTATTTACACCGAACAGCTAGCTATTCATGCCAAAAGCAGATGCTCCATTTAGCCAAGCACCTCTGTTATCTAGTTTTAATTCATGTTATAGTAAAGTCCTTTCTTTTAAATGCTCACTGCAAGGAGGCAGAATTGAAATGTATGCAGCAGATGATGGTTCTCACTGAAAGGATGTTTTGAAAGATCAGGTCATTATTAGAAAATGCCTGTCCAGGAAAGACAGGCTATCCAAATTTGCAATGCAGCCAGAACTGATTTTAAGCAGGTTCATGCCTCCAAACCCCTGTTTGCTCTAGTCTGGATCAAGGAGGCATCTGATTTGCATCAGTAAATGATCTACCTCTACAATTTCATCTCACCAGTGTGACCTGTTCCTCTATGGACACCTTACAGGGCTTCCTTCCTATGCAAAAGCAGCCATTAAGAATTAAGGGGACCAAGAAAATGGTGCAGAAAATGAGACAAAAATGTACTTTTTCAGGGAAATAAAAAGATTTTAAGGGAAGGGTTTTATCCCATTTTTGAATTACGCCAAAAGTACACATGGTCACACACATAGAGCTTTTGGTTGCAGATACTGATTTAATGTTAATTTCTCCCCTAATTAACCTCCTAATAGCTATCAAAAGTCTCACAGAGTCACCAAATTGAAAATGAGTTCCTGTGCACCACTTCCAGTTACTGCAGGAATTATGGCATCATTGTCATTATTTACTTTCCTGGTTGTAATACATGCCTAGACTGAAAGTACCATGCCTTAGGAACTAGAGGCTTCAGAATATTTTTTAAAATGTGTTTTGCCTGTTTGTTTTTCACTTTGCTCCAGCTCTTCTTCACATCCTGAATTTCCACCTTTGCCCCCTGAATATTTCTTCTGCATTCTTCCTCCGGCTTCCCGTTCTGAAGAGAGTAAAAGGAGAAACAATAGAAAAGGAAGAAAAACAGAAAGAAGGTGCTCTAGTGGCTTGAACGTTTTATTTATTTCAACCTCTGTATGATTTTCTTTCCTTTTTTGATTTTTCCTCCAAGATCTTGGACTATGCTGTCAGACCCCTGATGGCTGGTCAAAAATTTTCCAAGCGTCAGAGGACTGCCTCAGGTAGAATACATCCAGCATAGCTATCTCTAAGTAACCTCCTCCAGTATATCAGGGCTGGGACTGTGTCATAGCAATCACAGATGGAATAGGTCTTCTGGAAATGCCAGAGGTTTTCTGCAGGAGACAGAAGAAGGTCATTGCTGTTGACCTCCACTGCTCACAGCACTCTTCAGTGAGATAACTGGAGCTGAACCAGGTAACTGGTGCTTAGCTTAATGTGTACTTTGCATTTGACAAAAAATATGCCTTCCATAAACATGTTCAGTTGTAATCTACAGGTCAAGGACTGGAGGAATAAGTGCTTCATTTGCTGGTTGGCCTTTCCTGGTTGAAAGAAAAACTGGGGGGTAACAAAGCAAGCAAGAATTTAGAAAAGAAGAAAGCAAAAATAACCCCAAAAAACCCAACCCCAATTCACAGAATTTCTGTACCTAATTTCTCTTTTGAATTTGTCTGGTAGCTTTGCTAAACCTTTCATACTCTTTGTTAAGAGTTTCGACATTCTCTCTCTCTAAAGGTACTCAATTAACTCTCAGTATACTTTCTAATAAATTAAGCGGATGGAGCTCCCAGAGTGCCTAAGAAGCCTTTTTGCTTGCTTTTAAATAACTTCAAGACTTTACTCTGTGGTTGCAGTTTTTCAACATACAATTTAAAACACAGGTGACTGATCTGGTTGCAAAAGTCCAATTTTGCTGTAGAAAAGCATAAATCACGAGCTAAAGGGGAGAAGACCTACGTTTCCTTTCTTATCAAGGCAATCCACACTCACAGTAGCCATTCAACTTCATGATATATCCTCACATTTCCAAAGAACTGGCTCATGTCCAGATTAATGGCTTAACTAACTCTAATCCATTGACAACAAAACCAAGCTTCATCCTGCCTGGCCTTTGGGCTTCAAATCCATGTTTGTTACATCTTCAGTAACACAGGATGGGCACTGATAAAGAGGGGCATTCAGCACTTATTGGGAACCTACTATTTTTCTGTTGCCTACTAAAGAAGCTTTAAGCAACTTTTCTATCATTAGACATCTACCAATTAGTTGTCTCTTTTAGAGTATATTTATCATTCTGATCGAAGTGTCTATCTGGGCTGATCACCTAACTCATGCTTCTCATGACGTTAGTGAACACATCTACAAATTTGTATTGCAATGCCAAAAACATGCTTTCTGATTGCAAAGAGTTGAAGAACAAGCTGATTAAAGCTATGTTCCAAAATACCTTATGATTCAACTTCTGGCAAGCACACAGTGATTGTGTGTGGTTTTGTTGTAGTGTGGATGTAAGTGTAAAATAGTCTCCCTGCTGAGGCTGCTTATTTTAGGACAGAAGGCTGCAGATCATGATGTGTGCATGGCTAGATTACTGCACAGTCTCTGTGGAAGAAAACTGCTGTTGTATATCTCCCTTCACATACTGCTTCTGAGCAATGATTCTCTATCCATATATACCTAAAAATCTTTTAAGGCCACAGGATGGGTATAAATGATTAAAAACAGAAATTCATAAAAGCTATATTTGCATGGTACTATTGATCACTGAAGTCTCCAAGTGGTAACTGAAATCTCTGAATGGGAACTGAAATAAGGAGGTAAGAAAAGGCTGTAGCCAAAGGTTTTATCACAGACTGATAGACCTGTGAAGTTTCATTGTCAGAAAAATGCTCAAAACTTTAATAGTTTTTTTCAGTGTTATGAATCACTGGTCATCTCTCGAAGTCCCACACTGATCTCCTCTTGTCCATAGGTAGAATGTCATAGCACTACCTCTATCGGTTTGCTTGTAAAGATGAGACTGACTTTCAGAATTGCCTGAAGCTCCTTTATGTACTTTTTATACTTTTTGGTTTTATGATAACTTTCTTATCATTGCAACAAACGGAGGTAAACTTGAACTTTATTCTAAAGGTATCTACGTATTTATAGATTAATATGCAGTGGAGAGAACTATTAGAGAAAGAACTCACTCTACTACTCCCAAAATGCAACCATAGGTTAGGTGCACTATGGTTGCTAACTAGAACACATATAATAATTCAAATCAGAAAATCTAGAAAAATGATGTGATTTAGAGCTGCAAGAAGAAAACATCCTTGGGTACTCTACAGAGGTTATATTACCTGTTTCCTATTCAGAGATGACTACTTTTGAGGTCACTTCATCATCAGTATCCAGCCAGTAAACCTTTCCCTTGGATTATACATTCATTTCTAGGGTAGCATTACTGTGGTTACAACAGTTTCTCTGGATTCACCATAGTCATATTTCAGAAAACTAGGTCTCGTGTCACCTCTGCTCTGTTCTTTCTGTTTCTGGGGGGTGGACGGCAGAAACTCTAATGATGCTGTGCTTATAAAAAGCATTGTATAAGTGCTTTGAGATAAACCACACAACCACCAGTCAGAAATCAAAGCAACTCTCTACAAATGCTCATCTGTTTGCAATGGCTTTTTTTCCCTCATACTCTTTCCCCAACATCCTCTCAGTCAGCTGGTTCATCCACAAAGCACAGAAAGTTGGTTCTGTGGGAAACATATTGATTTAATTTCTTACCTGTGAAATCTATGCTTACAATGAATCAGTCTGCAAGCTTTGCTCCTTGACAAATAACATCCCTGCCAAATACAAGATTCAGCCAGAAATCAAATTTTTCGGTGCTACAGTTTATTAAGAAAAATCATCAGATCATTTTTATTCCCAAAAGATTCTATAAACCCTCAGTTTGATTTCTATTTAATAAATACAAGATGGTGGGGGGCAGGAGGGAATGATTCAAACCTCCTAATGTTAGTTGTGTTTACTGGCTTTGAACAGAATTGATTTCATATTATGAATTTTCATCTTTGTTCTTTACTTGGTACAATGCATTAGGAAACTCAGTGATTTAACAACACTCTTAAGCAGATTTTTAATAGGTGACCAGCCAGCTACTCAGATAGATTTAAAGAAGACATGTAAGTGATTGAATGTGACCAATTTCTCTCATTTATATTCAGATCTATAATTTTGAGTTTCATTTTTTAGATATATAAAGGATTTTTAACATCATTATTACTGTTCTCTGCTCTTTCTACAGTATTGAATGCTACTGTCCTCTAATCTCACATCAGATCTGTAGAGTATGGAAGAATTTTTCTACCTGTTTTAACCTATAGGAAACAAAACTTTAAACAGACAGAAGTCCAGATTCTCATGGCCGTTTTTATAGTTAAAGCCATTAGATCTCAGTAAGAGGTAGACAAAACAGAGTTGACTTGGGCATAGGTGATCTGAACAGTCATAGAAGAAAGGTGTGGCAAGGAAGCAGCTGACTTAGAGGTTCCTTCGTTCTGTAACAATTTCCTAAACTCAGAATGGTCATTTTCCTAACTATTGGATAGTTTTTTTCTCAAAGGACCAAAATCACAATGGAGAGAAATATATATTTATATTTGTTTTCTTCTTTTTTATTTTATGCGTGAGTAAGGCATATATTGGAAGGAAAATGCAAATATCAGACAACATTAAGTCTCTTCCAGGCTCCCATGTAGAGGAAGGTTTTGGATGGTTGAAACTTGATGATCCTTGATGTCCTTTCCTATCCAAGCCATTCAGTGCTTATGACTGAAGGCAATAGCCTTTTCCTGTTAAAGCTCAAAAACTGTGTCATCTGCTCTTAAGTCAGAAGTGTTATAATAGTAATCTACAGCAGTAAGGAACAGCACAAATTGTTTCATTTGATTTATATATTCCTAACACCAAGAGAAGTCCATATATCTTCACACTGTTGTCCCTTGAAAGACATGCAGGAATCTTGTCAAAGTTTTGTATTTAATGGTCTTGGAATCACATCTCCTTGCTGGGGTACTAAGCTGAAGCAATGGTTCCCAGAAACCGTGTGCTGAGCCTTTTCAAAGCTCTGTCATGTCAGGATGCATGAACAAACACTACGTGTGCACACAGTTAACTGAAGGGAAAGAGCAGCAATAATGTAAATCCAATGTATCAGAAACCACAAGGATCTCAAGGATTTCAAACCTTTAACAAGTACCTCTCTTTTGGCTCTCACAAACAGTGCAAGGAATAGACAAGGTTTAATAGCCGAGCTAAGAGAGGCTGTGTATGACTATACAAGTTTGTTACGTTCCTTTGCATAATGCTTATCTCTTTCCAATTCCTCTTCATAACAGAGTCCTTCCTCATATGCTCAGTTCCATAAAATCTTATGTATGTGCTTAACTTTCTGAACTCTGGGCAGTTTCACTGATTTCAGCATAGCTACCCCTAGTGCAAAATTAAGTGTAGACATAAATCATTACAGGGCTAAACCTAGAGTACAGCATGGTGAATAGTTTCTCTTCAGGAAAGCATTTATTTCCTGAAGGCACAATTTCAGCTTAAAGTTTTCACATATTTGAGCTATACTTAGTGAGTCAATTGGGAAGCAGGGGTGAAGGACAATTGAAAAGGTCCCAAATCCACATTACGAAGTGTAATATCTTAAATTTGGGGAGCAAGACCCACAAAAGGAATTTGGATGCCATCCATAAAGTCCAAGGAGTGTCAGAGAAATTTGTATTTTTCCACATCAGCCCAAATGATCAGGGTAATCACCTGGGAAGGAGGAAATTGGAGTTTAAATTTCCTCTCTGCTTGAAATTATGAACTTGAATTTAAGTCTCAAACATCATTAGAAAATTACGCCTTAAACAACGAACTGTGGAATCTGAAAGAGTTGCGCAAGATCAGGTTAATGAACCCAATTATATGATGATTTTAGTGCTCCCTTTCAAATGTCAATATATGTTAAAAGCAACAATTTAAAAATAAAAATAAAGATAAATAATAAAATAAAATAAAATAAGTGAAGCAATCCCACCCACTAAAATTTTCCTATTTCCAGAGCGATCAAAGGTCGTATTATGTCATTCTTCTTAATCATGTTTTGTTCTCTAGCTGATGCAAAGAATACGAAAACATTCCCAAAGATCAACCTGTGATTGTAGTGACCCACAGACACAACTTTGAGGTACTCTCGAACTCTGAGTGCAAAATATTTGGTACATTTCTAAAAACTATTACATTTGTTGTGCTGCTTACATCTCCCACCAGTACTTGAGGGACTGAGAGGATTCTGTACCCCTTTTCTCATCCACCAAGCATTTTTTTTTTCACAATACCTCTACAGAGCCATACTTCTCACCAGCCTCCCATAGGTTATCACTGAGTTGTGTTGGAATCAGTGCAGAAACTTCAGCTGATCTCACTGACATTAGTCAGAAAAAAGATGATGATAATGGCCAAAACCCAGAATTCTTTAAAACAATACAGCTAGTGATTCTGTACTTCTCCAGGTCACTCACATTGAATTGCACCTTTCTTTCTGCATTTGAATATTGATTGCCAGTGTTTTCTTATCTGTCTGTATAGCATCATACATACTGCCAGCGTAGCACAAATAAACTAGCTAATGAATAAATAACAGCAATCAATAGAAGCAAACATAGAATTGACTGGCCTCCTTCTCATTGTCCTCACTGAATGACATACTAAAAGTAATCAAGCAGCATAAATTATAAAATATAAGTTCAGCATTAAAAAGTCATTGTTTCAATATTTTAAGGAGCCTGCAGTGTGAGTAAGGCAATGTACTGGCTATAAAACATTCAGACAGTTTTGTTTTGCTTTCAGCAAATGCTTACCTCTGCTCACACTGAAGTCAGCAGTAAGCCTCCTGGAGTGGAAAGGCTTCAAAAATACCACTATGGTTTCTACAAAATAAAATGCTTATCTTTTTTTTTTTAAAAAAAAGAATATAAGGAAATTCTCTGTGAAGGGTTGTGTTGTCACAGAAGACAAGTTTATCCCAGTTTGTTAAGAACCTGAGGACATAAGTGACATATGTTTGTCAAAAGAGGCTTTCTGCATGTGTTTTAGTGGTAAAATTTTCTTAGGTATGTAGCTGTTATCGAAATCATATTGAAATAATAAGTATTTTTAGCAGCTGTATTTCTTCCTGCCTAGCCTCTTTAAAGCATTCCCACCCTCTTGAATCTTTATATCACCTCCTTCTTTGGTGCCTTCCATTCATGCAGGAAAAAGTCCTATTTCCATCTGTGATGCTTACTGCAGACCACCTTTATTTCAGTCATACTGTTACTCTGATAGTTTCTTCGTGTTCTTCCTATCTCTAATGACCTGCTGGCCATATTTTTACATGCAGGGAGAAACCCCCATCAAAAGCCACAATAGCTGTGGAAAAATTTTGTAGCACATGACACAAAGGAGCCACAATCTCCAACCCTACCATAACACGGACACATTTAAAAAATAACACCAAACAAACAAATAGAAAAATGCCAGAAATAATCCCAAGCAAGACAATAGTGTCACATTAGTAATGACAACAACCACCTGTAAATTGGAGAGTGCCTCACAACTCCTGCTCCCTGCTCCATGCCAAATTGCATTTTGTTAGACAAAGAATGCTCCAGAAGGCAAAAACCATGGGATTATAAGGGGTCATGTTGCACCCACATGTAATTGTTCAATAGTGCCAAATAATAATTTGCAATACGTATATTGAGATAATACCATGGGGTACTTTAGTAGAATGCGTATCTATTGTTAAGTAACTGATGACAAAGGCTGGCACATTATTAAAGGCTGGATCAGGTTCAGAATTTAATATTCCCCTCACATTTCAAGCAATTTTCAATGTCCACAACTGTCATCTAACATTGTTTCCAAGCTGCAATTCAGTGGGAGAAAAATAGCTATCCATGTAGGGCTTCACAGTGACACATCTGTTACGTAATTTATCTTAAGCGTGAGGACAGGAATGAACCAAATTCTAGCTGCATAATTCAGAAATGAACATAATAGAAATTAAAGGGAGAAAAGAAAGGGACAGCATCTTTGCTGGAATGTAGGTTAATGAAATTTCATATGGAATTACTTTTGCCAGGATTGCTCCCTGGCTCTCTCCAACTGTACTGATCGTGATGTAAATCCGGAGGAGCTTCATTAAATGAATTGACTTACACTGGTCCAAACAGCTGTAAAACAGATCTGAACAAGGCACAATATCACTGCAAGGGGTCTGTCTGTTGAAGCCTTTCAGTGTTTAAAATGATGGGACAAACACTTGAACCTTTCAGACTTGCAGTGTTACTCCTCCAAGGCAGCTGTCTGACACTGTATTTTTTTTTTAAAGCATTTCTCCCTCTGTGCTTCAGCATTTTGGGGTTTGCTCCACCCTCCCCTCACCAGCACTCACCATACCCAATTTAATGGAACTTCCAAACATTTTCCATGAAGCAAGAAAGTAAATTTTCCAAACTCTATTTTGCTTCAGAGCGTCTAGATATGAAAGCCCTGTGCACTGTTAAAAATTGTCCCTCAAATCATAGGAATAAATATTTAAGGATCTTTTCCTGTTCCTTTTCCTTTTCCTCTTTTCCTTTTCCTTTTCCTTTTCCTCTTTTCCTTTTCCTTTTCCTCTTTTCCTTTTCCTTTTCCTTTTCCCTTTCCTCTTTTCCTTTTCCTCTTTTCCTTCCCTTTCCCTTTCCCTTTCCCTTTCCCTTTCCCTTTCCCTTTCCCTTTCCCTTTCNCTTGCCTTGCCTTGCCTTGCCTTGCCTTGCCTTGCCTTAATTTTCTTCTCCCTTTTCCCTTTTCCTTTTTCCCTTCTCCCTTCTCCCTTCTCCCTTTTCCCTTTCCTTTCTTTCCTTTCATTTTTCACTTTGTTTTGTTTTGTTTCTTTTTTTCTTTCCACAAGAATTTTCAGAATTACAGCCCTGAGCCAAATGAAATAGTTGTACAGGCAAGTTTTCTACACAGAATCTGAGACAACAGGAGGCATGCTGGGGTGCTTGCCAGGGGCTATCTCACCCTCCCACATTCACTTGCCTCCCACTAAGCTCTGCACGGCTTACATGGAAATGAACACATGAACTCCTGCATGAACTTTCAAATTGGTTCTGCTTGTTCCTCTCACCTTCGCCATTTCAGAGTTGTTTTTCATGCACAGGGATGACTTTGTACTCTCTAAATTAAAATTTCATGATAATAAATGATCTGGAAAGGTACAAATCCTTCTCAGTAACAAGTTATCAGAATCTTTTGGGCCCAGTGTAATAGTTACCATTGTTCTAGTACTGGGATTACACTTTTCATCTAACTGGGATTTAGCAATGTCCTTTTTCAATAATTTACTAATATTCGTATGAATAAGGGGCTCACAACTCTTTGCTGTTCCCAAAGAGTGTTTTTCCAATGAGTGTAGTTTTACTATGCATAGTCAGACAGCGTTGTTTGGAACCTTACTGACAACTTGTTAGAAAATGCAGTTTGTACCCCCCAGGTAACAGATCATTATCTTCTCCTGTTGTATTCTTATATGGGATAGAGTCAGGGTTTTGTTTCTGTTTTGTATTAACAGACGACAATGTAAACATGTATAGAAGATTCTCATTCCTACATTTTAGGGCCAGAAGTGATCACTATTCTTCTCTAGTCTGACCTCCTGCATAAAACAAGCCTAGAAACTTGGCACTGTGAGACCCGAAAGATAAAATTAAATCAGAGTGGCTGAATTATTGCTGTCAGATTTCATGTCAAAAATGGCTTTTCAAAGACACAGGAAGGAAGAGAATGTTTAAATTAAATATTTCACAATCCAAACAGGCTGCTAGATAGAAGACATCTACTTTGGCACTATTATTATTATTTATTGTGTAGTACAGTACTGCCCCCAGTTTTGCCTTCATAATAAAACACAGATTCCCTTTCCCTATTCCATTCTGACTTTGAGAGATTGCAAACAAAGGCCATGGCCATGCCAAGCTTCACACCCATGGTGAATCTCTCCCACTGCAAGTATTTTTCTTTGAAATGCTTGCTGTGCAGGTGTGGATGATGCTGTTGCTCTGTGCCTGTGCCCATACAAGCAAGACAGTACAGATGATGGATTTAAGAATGTGCTCTTGTCTGTGTATGATATTTTTAAAGTAATAGAATTCACAAATGCTTTATTCTTTTTCTGGAAGTTAAACAAAAGAAAACTTCTGGTTAGCAGAGATTAATGCCAGTGAGTACCTCTGTGGAGCTGGATACTGGTAGCCTGGTGCATGAGCTGAGGTATCAAATGTTGCTTCACATCCAACCACTCCAATATACAACAGGGAAAGGATATGAGCACTATATACAGAGAGAAATTCTGGCACAAAGCAAAAACATTTCTTGCACCAAATCATCAGCTAGCAGCAGAACAAAAGGGAAAAGGCATCTTTTTCCACCTGCAAAGGTCAAATTATTTGCATGGTTTTCTGTCCTGCATGAGTGAACTAATGTGTGAATACACTATTTTCCCTTTTTTACTGTGTTTAGCTTACCTTCACAGAAGGTTTTTCAAATGCACTAAATGGGTATTAACTTGCAGTTCCTTACAGCTCTCCAGATTGCTGAGCAATTATATACATACCTTCCACTTTCAGAAATTCAGACACAGACTCTTAGAGACTAAATCAACGTAAGGTGCAGAAATATGTCCTACCACAACTAATTATCCAATGAAAACTCTCAGTTCAGCAATATATCTGAAAACAGAATGCTTGGAAAATGAACCTAGTCTATTTATAATACAAACCCTCTCTACAGCCAATGTTGTTAAGAGGTTTTTATAGTATACAGCTCAAAGTTTTGGTCTTTAATTACTCCTTTAATCTTTGCTGGGCTTATTCCTGAGAACAAGTTACACTCCTGCCTTTTACAGGATAAATAGCTTCCAGGAATGCATCAGATTGCCTCAAGGTTGAGAGATTGCACTTATTGAACACCATTCTATTTCAGCCTAAATCCTGATGGATCTGGTTTTACTTAGTGAAAGTGCAATTAATATAGGTAATTAACACATGACCACACCAAGAGGTCATTTTTCCTTTTCTCTCTTTCTCTTTCTCTTTCTCTTTCTCTTTCTCTTTCTCTTTCTCTTTCTCTTTCTCTTTCTCTTTCTCTTTCTCTTTCTCTTTCTCTTTCTCTTTCTCTTTCTCTCCTTTCCTCCCATTTTCCCTTTCCTTCTTTCATTCATTTGGACATAATATTTTTTCTCCCAAAATATCTAGATGCCTATTTCATACATATTGACAGCTGATCTGTATGCATGCATGCAAGTGATGCTTTATGAATGTGGATGGTTCTTAGTTCTTGGACAAAGTTCTTGCACAAAACTGAAGATTGATGAGGTTTTGACAGATATCGGAAGTGTCATCACTTCACTCTCTTCTGACAAGTATGTATCCAGTGTGAAGATTTTGTGCAACACTGGAAAGTTAGTGGTTGATCACCAGAAGTATATGGACCACATCTGTTACCCACGTTAAATTTGATTATGCTTTTAAATTGTATATGGTCACATGAATCATGTTGAATTTCGCAGAAGGGGAAAAAGAGAGAAAGTAATGAGAGAGTCTTAGTGAGAAGTGGCATATTAAAAAAGGTAGGAAGAAAGGACTAAGGAGAATATTAGTGACATTTCTTCAAACAAATCTGTAGAATGTAACGGAGGGTCTTTGTACTGTGATTGTGACTCAACACTGTCACAAGACAAGCAAAGAAGAAAAGGAAGATGAAGATATGTGTCTGAGGAAATAAAAGGAGATATAAAAGGGAGGAAGGACACATTATAGAAGTGTATATTAATAGTTAATATTTGATTGGTTTTGCTTAATAACAGTAAAGGCAAAAACCATATCTATTACAAGACCAGATCTATTAATGCAGTGATTTTGTCATAGCATTCCTTGGACTACACAGAACCACAAGAGACCTGGAAACGTATGGTATATTATGTGTTCAACTGTACCAAATCATAAAGCACTTAAAGTTCATCTCAGACAGCTGTATGTGTTGCCTGTGACCATCTTATTTGAAATGCTGGGAGCGACCAAGCTCACTAATGATTTGTATATTTGTTCAAACAGATTTGTAAATCCAAAGAGAAATTTCTTTGCAGAGCGAACTGAATTGTTGTTATCAGCACTTTGAAGAGCGATTTTTATTCTCTCAAATTGTTCATGAGCTAGTATTGATTTCTGAAAATTGATTTATTCATAAGCATTCACTAAGCAGCTTTGACAGTTTCTGGACCAGGAAGTATTCATGAATGGTCCCTACTCACCCTGAACTGTACATTATGTATGATTACTTTAGTCACATAGTATTGCTCCAGTTTCTAGACTGGTCACCTATAATGGGACTAGTGACATATTGAGAATGACATATGTTCAGAAAACCTTTTGTAGAGGAATAAAAAGGATCTGAAAACAGGTACAGGAGCATACCATGGTCTCTCCAATGCTCAGGAATAACTTTATGAGACTTCAGAGAAGTAAATCAACATATTCATTTGTACCTTACCCCGTTTGTTATTCCTAGAGCAGAATCCTAACCCAGAGGGAGAGAAGAATTTACATGAAAGAGTCATTAGATAAAGCGCATAAACAGTCTTTGAAACACAGATGAGAGAAGAGATCTTGTCTCCAAAGCACCTTATTTTAAATCTGTTCAGGTACAAGCAAACTTGAGACTAGGCTTCTTGAAGTCCCAAATTCTTCAGTGATCAGGGCTTCTATCCTATAAAGGACAGAGAGTTTTTCTTCCTTTACC
>VXAB01001326.1:87407-123795 GCA_013399175.1 Odontophorus gujanensis
AGAGTTTTTCTTCCTTTACCTACTTTTTAAACACTATCTACAGAATTGAAGACCTCAGGTGTGAGACATCAATACTGTACTTCAGAACACCTGGAGAAAGAGAAAATAAGATTCAGGGAGGGAAGGTTTATGTGTTTTATATAATATAAACTTTTTTTTTTTGCTCTTAAAAAAGTAATTGATGGACTTTAATCTTAGCCAATATTAGCTGTCAGTTCAGATAATATTTTCCAAATGGAAATTTTGACTCTTCTGAAGAAAGGTACAAATCAGTGTGATTGAGCAGGTCCTATCAAAACAAAAAGTGATATAGTCAGGAATATAGTCAGTGCTCACCAGACTGCAAATCATGTCTCTAATCAGATGCCTATGAGAAACACAGAAACAAATCTGCAAAAATCAAGGTCCTGCCAAGGAGAATCTAATGAATTCCATAATATGTTTTGCTTCTGTAGCTTTTGCTTCACTCATCAGAGAAAACTGAGGGTTAAATGCAAACTTTCTTATCAAATAATGAAATATTAAACAAACACTCATGGCAGCACTGTTGGGACAAAACTTCCCAAGGGTTGTGATGATAAGATTATGGTAAGGATATCCAGAAAAAAAATATGCTAAACTAACAAGATTAAAAAGGATGAGATCATCCATTGACGAATTTATCCCATGACCAAGAAGAATGCAATGGGATTAATGATGAGGATTTTTGATAATAATAAGATGTGGGTTGATGCCTGAGAGAAAGTTCACTGGTCACAACGATTGCAGTGAGTCTCATGTGTAAAGACAACATAATAATACTTAATTGGCTAAATGCCTCGTAAAAAGAAGTCTTTGCTATCACTATAAGGGAAAGCTCTACAGAATTTAATAGACAACTGTAATCTTCCTTTGACTTTTAGACAGGTCCAGCTAACGGAAACAATTCATCCACGGCAAAGGTTTTGATATAGATGAAACACCCTTCCAAATAATTATAATTTGCTACAGGATATAACAAGTAGCATATTTAGAAAGAAGCATGTCTAGGTTATATGATTTCTTTGGACACAGGTATTGTCTTTCCTGTGGGATTTTCATACCAAAACTTCTTTCCTCTCACCCTGTGAGCTTAGTTTAGAAACTATAACGCTTAGATCCCATGAATTTGGGACAGTACTCCTTCACCTTGCCCAGTCATTCCTAGAAACTTCTTGGGGAACAACTGAAGTCTGTGCTTCATAAAGAAGTCTACCATGGTCCTTGGTGGTCCCCCTCTGTTCTTCTTGTGATTATTCAACGTTAATTAATTTCACTAATATTGCAAGATTAATTTTCTATGTTATAACTCAAGCTTGAAATTATCCCATTTTCTCACAACAAAGTGAAGACAGTGTGACCAAATCAAGAAGTCATATGACTTCTCCCCTTTCACCAATTGTGCTAGGGAAGTTAGATTTATATAATCATTATTACTAGCAAAATTTTATTGGACTTTACCAGAAAATAAAAATACTTCATGCTTCTGACTGCAAAATCTCTTTTGAATCTCTATGTGAAGTGGGAAGAAGAAGAAGAAGAAGAAGAAGAAGAAGAAGAAGAAGAAGAGAAACTCCTTATTTGATGAAAAAGACACTTCATTCAGAAAAATGAAAAAAGTGTAAAATCTTATTAACATCATAATTCTTAAAATGTTAACCAGCTGAACTGTGAAAGGCCCTGTAATGTATTTCTCTTTTTCCATATGTGGGGAATTTCAGACACCAAAGGATGACATCATGAGAACTGTTAAATCATTGGTCACAGTTGTTAAAAAATGGGTTGTCTTGTGTTAGAAGACTATCCAGGTAAAAAGGTAAGTGCTCTCCAAACGCGGGACGAGAGGCACCTAGAAATACATGATCTCAATGGAATTTGTTAATTGAAAGGTGGAGTTTCAACTAGTCAGAGAGTGCTACAGATAAAAGAAAAGAAAAAACGTGGTTAACACATGCTTTGGAGTTTTCCATATAGCTACTCTTTCATAAAGAGGGGGAGTGCATGTGCTCTGTTGAACTCTAATGATTTGTCTAGAATAACTTGCATTCACGGAGTTCACAGGGAGTGTGTTTGACTATTTTCAAGATTATATTTATGTTTATGTTCCTAAAATGTGCTTAAATCTCTACATCTTTTTTATTGGTTTTCCCTGATTTAGACCAAATGCAGTTCATGAAATAATTAACATTTTTACAACTAAGAAGTCCTGTATAGTGTATAGGTGCTTGTTTTCAACTGAATTGCAGCTGAATCATATCTAAAATAATCTTAATAACAATCTTAAAGTATTTGCCAACTCTATCATCTATTAAATTTTAACGGTAGGCAAACATTTCATGTTTTACTGTCATACTCCAAAAACATGTACAGAGGGACTAACTATGCATGAGGGCAGGGGAGTCATCCTTAATTCATAATTTCCTGTTATTGTAAATTATACCTACTCTGCATCTTTATGGCCTCCTTCCATCTTGAAATGTTACTCTGTTACTTTTCTGTTTAACTTATACACATTAAATGTTGTAAAAACTACTGTAAAAGTCAATAAAAATGCAATAACATTGTGTCAGTCAAAAGCAATGGAGCAATCGCTATTGAGCAAACAATTCAAAAGCCATAGCTAAAATGCAATTGCACCATGTTGTACTTGATTGAAGATATGAATCAGAAAATTAAAAGTTTTCCCCAGTTTTGGTTATTACCAGCTGCTCAATTTATAGAGCCATTTCCATGATCCTATCTAAAATCCTGTAAAGAAGCTAAAAGTAGAGACAGTGGTACAGCCCAGTGTTGCTCCCATTAATATGGATTATCCATGTTTGTCCTAGATGTGTAATCATTCCACAAAAGTTGACACAATTTAGGTCAAATTCTGTTCTGTTTATGTGAATATTCAGGTAGGAAATCTTCAATTATTTGGAATAAAGGAATAGTCATAGTAGGTCAGACCACAGGTCCATCCAGCTTAGTATACTATATCAAAAAGTGGCAGGCGACAAATACCCAGGGGAGACTATAATAACAGAAGAAGTGTACAGTCATCCTTCTCCAGTATGATCTCAGTGATGTGGCTCAGGGACCTCTTGACCCAGGGCTGCACATCTCTGTTTTTAAGAGTATTTGTTGGATTTTTTTCCTTTGCACATGCCTAATCACTTCTGGAACCCAGTGTGGAGCAAGGATGAATGAGGCTGAGACAGCTTTCAAGCAACTGACTGTGTGGTTGAGCTGATTTCAGGATTTTCTGTAACTTCATGTTGAAAGACAAAATTTGTGGAACGACCTTCATGGGTCTAAAGCATAGAGTAGAGTGGAAGTGATCATCTTGATACGGGGTTATGGGAGACAAGAGTCCTGATAAATGCAAGGACAGTGTGGGTTTACTTCCCCATTTAATGGGGCTGTTAGCTTCTTCAAGAATCTGAGTATCTTTCTGGTAAATATAACAATTTAAATCTGAGCTGGCTTTATGCACAGCAGTTAAATAAGCAATCACATGCTATGTCATCGTAAATAAAAGCCTTATTGAGCTCAGGCAATGAAATCTGATCAATAGAGGACACTCATCCCCAGTGAAAGCAACAACTAATGCTCTGTGGTTCCTGGTGGATTCTCTGTCATTGTATTTTAAAACCACAAGGAATTCCCCGTGTCATCAGCAATGACCACTTTATTGCTGCTGAATTAGGAAATGAGCAAAGCTGAAGGTACATTTGAATTCCTCAGAACCATTCATGTAATCTATCTTCTAATGTAGATCACCTGTCTCTCTTGGATATGGAGAGGTGCAGCAAAAGAAAAACAAGATCTTTGCTGAGTTGCAACTTACCCCCAGTATCAGAAAATGACGTTTTCTGCTCTTTCCACTAAAACAAGACAAATTAAAGGCTGATTATCAGCAAAGTATAAAGGAATGAGGTAATCCACATTTATGTCTGTTCCTCTGATTGTTTCAGTCAGAAATCCAAACAGAAAACAAAATTCTAAGTTTTCATGAAGTATCACACTTTCCAACATTTGCCTTTTCTTGAAGAAGACAATTTCTCATTGCAAAATAACTGATTTTTGTGAGACAAGATTTTTAAAAATAAATGGCTCTGGCTTGAAGTGAATCATTTCATTTTTGCCTGAAAAAAGCTGATTTATTCAACCTGGAAAACCATATAGCACACCCTGCTCCACCAGCACTTTAAAAATCTTTTTATGGAATATTATGAATGAATCAGAAGTTTCAACAGAATGAAAATTACCTAAGTTCATTTTTCTGCTCCACTACCTATCTTAACGTTATGTACTATCTTTAATAGCACCAGATCTTCTAGTTCAGTCAAAGAAGTGAACAAATTTCACTACAACGGAACAACTCCTTATGCAAATATCAAAGGAGAATAAAACAGCAATTTGAAATAATTCATTTCTTGCTTGCTTAATGAATTATTGATTTGTGCTTTCCTTTTGAATGATAGTGCTCTGATGTGATAAACATTGATTTGAATCTTTATACAAATATTGTACATCATCAGCAGGTTATGGCAACAGAATAATACATAATGAGATAGACCTGAAGGAATGGAATAATACAGAAAACATTATGAGATGCCATGAGTGTGTAGTTGTTGGGGGTTGCATATGTAAAATAGCAAATGGAAATGAAAGTAATACATCCAGGGGGTATGATAATGATGCGAAATTATAGAAAGTTTACATTTGGGTTAACGCTGAACAGGGAACCTTCAAAATGAAAAATAATTACTTTCTGCTACTAGTAATTCTTCTAACTTGACATTTCTTGCAGCCACAAGTACAGAGCTGTCATAGGCTTAGGGCGCTCTCCTACACTCTGCACATGTACAGAAGCTTCAACTTCATGCACAGCTATTCATGCCAATGGGAACTACACAGTCAAAAGACAAAAGAAAAGTGCTGAGAGCAGTAAACACACAGATAATCCTGTCCACCAAACAACTTTGCATTTCCTTTATGCACCATTTATTTCAGACAAAAAAGCTGCTGAGAGATTTACGTCAAAGTGATTTCCACAGCTCAGCTGCTCAAGGCTGGGGAGATGATTGAAGCGCTGAGCTGCACTTTCCCGGGAACCTGTGTCTATCCCTCTCACGTCATTTGTGGGGATGGGAGATCTCATATGCTCTTCCTCAGACAGGTTCATTTTTGGGATCACCCGACTGTATTTTGTCAGCCTGGACAAGGGGAAAAGGTCTTTGTTGACAGAGACAATGAAAAGATAATTTACTTCTATTTTCCTTCGGACAACAGTAGGACTCCAGTACTGATAGTCTTTCCTTTGGGATATGTGCTGTGGGCATACTGGGAAGGTCTCCATCATCCTCCTCCCACGCACGCTTAGCAGCAGGGAGTGCTCCTATGATGCTCATACCCTAGGTCACCATGCTCAAGGTGTCAAAATATCTCAGCACAAAACAAATCATTCATATCCTGCTCTATATGCAGTTTTCATGCAAAACCTTCAAGGAGCATGGCTGTTCTATGACAGTAAGCTCTTACTATCTTGTACATTCACAACTAGTGACCTGTAACCATCATCCACCTACACTGTGATTTCACCTAGATGGCTACAAAGGCTAAGAAATAAATATTGTTGTGCAACCAGGTCCAAATGCACGCGTTCAGACCAGCAGAAGCACAGCAGTGCCAGTAAGAGATGGAAGTTGTTCTCCCTCTCTCTCCAACATCACCATTAGCACACCCAATCTCATACAAGGGGAGCTGCTATTTGCCTTGGTGTAGGTCAACAGCAGACTATGAACCTTTAGGTCAGGAAACAAGGCAGCTTTCATATGTGTATCTCCACACAGGGAACACTGGCCTGTTTCTTGTAAAACCATGACTCAACAAAAGGATAGGAACTAACAGAAAGCTTACTGTGTTAGGCAAGGTGTACACACAAGAATACAAAAGCAATACCCATACACGGACTTCTTTCAAACACATGCTATTGTGATTGACCACACTTTTCTCAAGTGTCCCTCCAAAATCAGTGGTCTCTCAAGAGTAGGTTTGAATGAGATTCCCCTGACAGTTTTTTTCAAGGTAGTTTCACACAAGTAGTGGGTTAACTTAGACTTGAAATCTTAGCATATTTCAGTCTCACCAGCATGAGGTATCATATTTCTATCATCTTCTCAATTCCCAGGAAATGTTTCTCATATTAATTTAGACAATTAATAATTTTTTATCATTATCATTAAAAAAACCCCACAACAAACAACACATAGAAACTGATAATTTTAAACAAATTAGTAAGTACATTCAGACTAAAGAAGGTATAATTTGTATGTTTTTTCCCTTCCCACACACTTAACAGTGTTTTGGAACATGGTATTCAATAATGTACACAGCTCTATTTGGTCAAGGCTAGATCAACATCCTGTGGTCCTATGTACAGAGTGGGAAAGAGAAACTTGACATTCCAGTTTACAAATAGCTGGGAAAAAATAGATCTCAGAGCAGCACACTCGTAATCATTATGGCATTATGACAAATCAAAAATTGGTATTCTAGGTTATGGACAGTGCTGTAAAGCTGGGTTTCTATGCTGCACATTGCAAGCTCATTTAAAATGTGCTCTTCCACGACATGATGAGAACACAAATTATAATTAGGAAAGTAACCCAAGCAGAAAATTAGTCTGGAAGATTAGTCTGAATGTGCTCCTGAAGACAAAGCGATCCTGTGTCTTAACTTTACTGTCTCTGTATAGAAAGAGATTGATACAGAAGATAAAGACAAGGACGCATTTGGATTTCTGAAAGAAAAAGGCTTTGCAAGTACATACACATCTAAAATCCATAGAGTTCAAGTTGTGCACATGGAAAAGCAGCACTTAATGCCACCTCTGCAGTTACTCACATCATAGGATGTTACAGCTGCCATATGCAGGTCTTCACCTTCTTTTTTGTTTGTTTGTTTGTTTGTTTTGTTTTTTATCTATTCAGAATATTCTGCATAGATAAAAATTTGTATTTGTGAGAAGAAATAAAGATCTGCCAAATGCCACACTGTACCTGGAGCCTACTTACACAATCATATAGAATCATAGAATCACATCACATATTCATAGAATGTCCTGGGTTTGAAAAGAACCTTTAAGATAACCTAGTTTCAACCCCCCTGCTGTGGGCAGAGACACCAACCACCAGAGCATGCTGCCCAGAGCTACACGTAGCCTTGCCCTGAATAACTCCAGGGATGGGGCATCCGCAACCTCTCTGGATAACATGTTCCAGTGCATCACCACCCTCTGAGTAAGAAATTTCCTCCTAAAATCTAACCTAACTCTTCCCTGTCTTAGTTTAAAATGATATCTTCCCTCTTGTCCTATCACAATCAACCCATGTAAACAAATGCAAACTACAACAAGTACACCCAGCACTTTTTATCAGCAATAGGCTAGCTATAAAGGTTGAGATCTGAGACAAAATACTGTGTCAAAGTATCATTCAAAAACTGGATAAAAAAATCAGAAAGTGTCAACAAGTGCTTGTTTCCAATGGTTAACAAAACAAATTATGTTCAGAAACATAGAAGAAAGTCAGGAAAACCTGATTAATATTACTACTTAAGGTTTATCTCTTCTGGAAAACGTTTGTGGGATTTAAGAGGAAACACAAATAAGAAATCTCTTGGCAAGTCTATACATCCTAGTGAGACTGGAACAATCTACCAATCAGAAAATTACACCTACCTTTGAGGTGTTTCATCTAGTAGAAAGGAGACCTGGATGCTACTTACTGGTTATATTGTATTCAAATGGAAGGATCATCCTTTTATTACTAGTTCACTAAGAGCCGGGTTCTCTGAGGTATCTGGTAACACATAAGTTGCTCTGAAAGTAATGCCTTCTATTTATTTTCATGGAAATTACAGTGGTTACAAAGAGCACACAAGCACTGTTTGATAGAGGAAATTCTCAAGTACAAAACACTATTTTTAAACATAGTCACCACCACGAGCTACGCATTTATTTGCCGGCCATGAAGAGCCCCTATGTCATGCTTGTAAAAGTGTGCACCGGTGGAGGTGACACAGTGTCACTGTCACCGCTGTTGAAACATACCATCCATTTGTGCTAACATCCACAATTTTGTTTCCATAAATGTTCAGCAAATGTTGATGAATGTTGCTTTGCTTCATATACACTTCCATGGCAGATGCTGTTGTCACAAACTGCCCCTTTGCTGCCATCTGTCACAAGGCAACATAGCATAGTGGGATATTGATGGAAGGTTCAGTCTCCACTGCCACTACCACCACCGACATCCTCTTCTGATATCATGGGCCAACATAATAAAATAGGAGGAACTACTTTTGAAGCAAGCCTTAATGTCAGTGAGGACAAGTGTGACTTCCCAGTACATTACAGGACTTAAGAGATTTAGCCTTGTTCATAAAAAAAAAGGCAAAAAGGAAATTAAAAATACTTATGGCCAGTGGTTGAATGAACAACTTCCACAAAATACTGTGGTCCTCCATAAAGGAACAGTCGGTCAAAAAAGCGCAGTGGTTGCTAAGTCTGACGTTAGGTGCCTTCCTTACACGCAGTGTTTTAAAAAGTGAGAATGAAGATATGAGAGGGTATATTTTCTGCCATGGTAGCCTGCATCCATGCCTGTTGGTGCCTGCAGCAACAGTCAGGATTTCAGCAATACAGGCATTTGTCAGAGAAATGTATGAAAAGATTGCCAGACTGCAAAACAACTCACAGCAGCACTTGTGCTGCACACTGAGTCCAGATCTGCTTGGTTACCATCTGCAGAACAATACACCTGCAGAATTTATGACAAATAAATATTTGATCTCAAGTATACCTTCATAAACCAGAAAACTGGTGCATTTACCCTTTACCCTAAATGTGGACTACTGTTGTCCAGAACCTCTCTTGATTTCATGTCCTGTCTACTATGCAGTAGATTAGATAATCGCTGAGTGCAGTTTCTACTCTAGATTATTTCATCATTCCTCTTCAGTTCTTTTCTATCTGAACTAAATAAAACAAGAGGGACAGATGTTGTAAATGAATTCAGAAGCAGCAGGGTGGGAAAGAGTTGCCCTCCTGCATTTATGGGATAAATATTACTCAATGGGTGACATACAAGGAAAACAAAATACATTTAACTCTAGACACAATCTCAATGTTCATCTAGATGGTACATGTACTTCTATTGCCTACTTACAGACTTGTCAGCATCTTGTTTCAATGACAAAATGGTGCAAAGATTCAGGCTGGTGACAGCACAAAGAAATCCAGCTCAGGAAAATGCTGCAAGAAGTGCTGCTTGGACTTCAGTGAAAAGAGCAGGTGCACTGTGGCTGCTTGTTTGTTCCATATCAAGGCTGAGTACTGTTATGACTACCTATTTCTCATTCATTTATATAAAAAAACCTAATTTTTTTATGTACTACTTCCAGTGTGTCCAAGAATTTGTGTAACCTGAGGCATTGTGAATAAGTAGCTACTGCGTGTATTCAAATCCATCATTGTCCAGAACCTTCTTCAAAAGCAGTGTTGCATGCAGTCTTTAATAACACACTTCTGTGCATGTAGAGGTGATTTTAAAACTTATCTGGAGTGAGAAAATATTAAAGAACATTGCTGGGTCACATAAACTTCATGACTTGGGCTGCAGAACAAACCAAAAGCTTCTAAGTGAAAAAATAAACTGTTAGCTTACTACTGAAAAGTGCATAAACACCTCTGTGGCCAAAGCTCTTCTTTTAAACCACGACACTGGGACATGTGTTGCTAATTTGCAAGATCCATTTAGCAAATTTTAAGCATACAATTTTTTTTTTAATGTGTATTCAAAATGTCAAAAACATTTATGGGGAAAAAGCATTTCCAGTAAAGAAAGAAATTGGGAAAAGGAATGCAAATTAATTTTTGCTCCATGTCAGAGTCTCTACTTGGTTTTTATTTTTGATTAACAGTATATAATTGTCAACCACAAAAACAGCAATTGATGATGCAGAAGAATCGGGCAAGTGGAAATTTCAGTTTTGATTATTGATTCCTCTCCTATACATTTTCAGAGAAATATCTTCTGGAAAGTAGTTACGTACTATAAGGTAATTTAATTTTAAAACTCTGGTTTGGTGACATTTACAGGATATTTAACACTTTCCAAAACTGTGATGGTATTTATATTCTTGGATGCAGTTTTAGGAGCCTAGTTTCAAGTTTAAAAATACTGACTCATAGACTGCTCATAATGTGAGAGAAACATCCTTAAGAACATGTCTAAGATGACAAGAATAAAGGTGTTAGGCTAAAAACCTGGTCGAAGAAACAAAAGCCCACCACAGAGCCTGTTAATCTGCTCATGTAAAACTGCACAGGGTACACTGCTGTCTCCTTATATAAGGATTGAAAATGAAGGACATCTTGGTCTGTACAAACAATTCCTGAGATGGAATTGCAGCTCTGTGGTGTATTAGTGCCTGGGTGGATGGAGGACACCCATGTATAGCAATAATGTACAGCCATCAGGAGGAGAAACTTGTTAAATTATATTTTATTATCAAACTGGACAATAGTATTTCCAGAAAGTTTTGTGCTTCTACTTGATGGTGTTCTGTGAATCCAGGAAGCAGGATAGATACACCCTGTAAATATGATTTCCTACTGTAGCCACTTTAAGAGTGCTTGTTTCTTGTACAGACAGGAGTTCCAGTGATAAAAAAAAAAAAAAATCTCTATTTTTGACAAAGACAATTTGAACATCAACAAAAACAAACAAAATCCAAACAAAAACACTTATGTTATTAATCACAGTGGTTGAAAAAAAATGATATAATATGCCTTATAGTTTTGCTAGAGGAGGACTAGGCAGACCCATAGTTATTCTTTGAAAAAATATCCCTTGATCTGTGCTCTGTTTCAGGATTTTAAAAAATACTGGTGAATCTAGTATTTTTTGGAAAGCTTGAAAACCATGCTACAATCTTTTTTGGTGAATTTTGCAATACTTAGTAGGACTGAAGAAATTAGAAAATCTCTGCTTTCCTGGGGCATTTCAGCAGTTCCTCCTTTCCACCCTCCTACAGATTTGAAAAAAAATGGTGTGATGTATCAAGACTGGCCAAATGAAAGAAAATTCAGAAGCATGTCTTAAAACCTCAGGCTTTCAAGCTTGGAGAGGAAGGGATGAAAGTTCCAGTGCACATGTGTACTAATGCTGTTAGAGTGTGTGGTCCAAAGCTTGTGTATAATGCCCAAATGAGAAATCTCCCTTTAGATTTCAAACTCACAGACTGTTCTCTTGTTCCTCTTCCCTTGCTGCCTGACTACTTCATTTCTAACTGGTAACACCACTATGCCTTGACTATAGTTAAAGACACCATTCAGCCAATATACAGGCACACTCTGAAGAGACAAGAGCCACAATTACTCTCCTTGGGTTAGGATTTTTTTAAAAGTGTCTAGACACATAGACAAACCATTGCAGTCTTCTTAAATTAAATCTGTGCCCACAGTAGTGCTCTTCAGCATCCCTGAAACATTGAAAAGGACTAATTGTAAATAGTAATAATAATAATAACAATAATAATAATAATAATAATTTCTGTCTTCAGTAGCATTCACACAGAATCACAGAATTTTACAGGTTCGAAGGGGCCTCTGGAGATCATCCAGCCCAACCACTGTGGTAAATCAGGCTGTTTCCAGTGTGTCACATAGGAAAATGTCCAGGTGAGTTTTGTATCTACAGACTCCACCATCACTCTGGGTGGCCTGTGCCAGTGCTTTGTTGCTCCCAAATGAAAGTTTTTTCTCATGTTTATACAGAACTTCCTCAGTTCCAATTTGGGCCCACTACCCCTTTTCCTCTCACTTGGTACCACCAAAAAAAACAAAAACCCGGGCCCATCCATTTAGCTTCTGTCCTATCAGTATTTATAAAAATATACTGATAAGATCCTTTCTCAGTCTTCTCCAGGCTGAAATGTCCCAGGTATCTCAGTCTTTCCTAATATAGGTGATGCTCCAGGCTCTTAATCATCCTTGTGGCCCTCTGCTGGATTCTTTTTAGGAAATCCCTTTCATTCTTGGATTGCTGAGACCAGAATCAGACACTGTACTTCAGAAATGACCTCACAAGGGCAGAGTAGAGGGGGTGGATCACCTTCCTTGACTCCCTGGCCGCTCTCTTTTTAAAGCGCCCAATATGCCACTGGAATTTTTGACCTCCAGGGCACACTGATGGATCAGGGTTAACTGTTGTCCCCAGGGACACCCAGATCATTCTCTGCATTGTTCCTTTCAAACAAGTCAGCCCTTAGCCTGTATTGACGCATGTGGTTTTTCCTTCCCAGGTGTAGTACCCAAGCCTTGTCCTTGTTAAACCTCAGAACTTTCCTCTCTGCCTAGCTCTCCAGCCTGTCCAAATATTGCTGAATGGCAGCACTGACACTGGTGTGTCAGCCACTCCTCACAGCTTTGTATCATCTTCAAACTTGCTGAGGTGTGTTCTATCCCTTCATCCAGGTCACTGATGAAGATACTGAACAAGATCAGATTTGGTACCTACCCCTGGGGAACACCACTAGTTTACAGTCCTCCAACCAAACTCCATGCTGCTGATCACATCTCTCTGACATCTCCCAGTCAACTAGTTCTCAATCCATCTCTCTCTCAGCCTGTCCTCTTAGGAGAGGTGCTTCATTCCCCATGCATGAAACAATCCCATTTTGATGGTCACAACTGTAAATCAGCCACTGCAGCAGATAACTATCTGAACACCAAAGCAACATGCCTTGAGCTGCAAGATCTGCCTCTGCTGAAGGCTGGAGGAAGTAGGGGAAACTGCAGCTCCATTCAACACTGGATCACCACAGTTCAATGCAAACTGAATGACCAAACACTTTCTAGTCTCTTTAGTTTCTCCTGTCTTTTATTTTAGCTTGGGATTGGTGTTTTGTGCAAGAGCCAGACTGATAAAACTTCCTCACTGAAATTTGAAAGAAGAAAATGAATGAAAAATAAAAAGGAAAGTAGTTTTAGTGCTGGTTTGTACAACTCTGTTTCCAACATCTTCTAAGTCCACTGGTGTCCCTTTAAGAATACTCTTATCTTTGTTTGTAGAAGCTAGCAGCATTAAAAATACAGTAATTAACATGTTCATAATGTAAACGCTAATCATTTAGCATGTCAAGTAGTTTCATCCCCTACTGAATCAACATGAATTATTAAAACAGACTCTTTAAGACCTTTAAAATCAACTCTCTGAGCAAGCACTAAACAACCACACCGCTGGCATATGGGAGTACCAAGTTATAAATTCATGTGTTAGACTGTCTGACACACTTGTTTTCTTTGATGAGGAAAAGCAAAGACAAAAACTTCCCCTCAAAATCTTATATTCAGAATTACATAATCACATAAGTGAAATGAGATTTTTCTCAAAGGTTTTGTAATTTATTGTATAGAAAACCCTAAAGAGTGAAAAAAAAAAAGAAAAGAAAGAAAGAAAAAACAGACATAACATATTCAGGATAAGAAATAAAATTTTCCATAATAGAACTACTTGATGGTCCAAAAAGTTCTTGAGACAACAAATACATAACATTAATACAAACCAAATCCGAATGGTGAAAGTTATATTTCAATGTTTAAAATGAAATGCTGTCAACTTTGTTAATGATCACGGAGAATACTGTACATGCACATGAAAATTAAAAAAAAATACTGTAAAATAACACTAACACTAAAAATCAAGGTTTTTCCCATCTCAATTGCAGACAGGATAAATAAATTCTTTATATTTTTAAATGTCTGCAAATTAAAGATGAAATTATTAGTCATGCATCTTACCTTGAACCCAGCTGAAGTACTCTTGCACTTCAAGAGACATGAGGCAACTTTTGTGTGTATATATATATCTGCATCAGATGGCTGTTTCTTGGTCAACCCATTGATATAAGATAACAAAATGTTCTTGTTATTGTTACAGATACAAAAGAAATGAAGTTTTGTAATCAGATGCAAACCATCACAGAAACAATGGTTTTCAAATACTTTCATATCAGATTGCACAATGCTGGTGCTAACATTTTTTTCTACTTTAGCAATCAGATAAAACAGCCTGGATGTTAATAACTGAGGTGTTGTTCTGGCTAAGTGAAAACTTTCCATGGTCTATAAAATAACTGTTAGGTGTTCTTCACAAAGCCACTGTACTTCACTGTGCCTATATCACATTTTCAGTGGGAGTGCAAAAGCAGACCCCTGGAGCATATACAGCCACGCTAACTTACACCAACTAGTAACGTAGCTCCTGCTTTCTATATCTTGATCTACTTGATCTCAGGTACAAGTTGAAGTTCTACCTGGTTGATACTAAATCCTTTCTTTATTGTGAGAAAGGAGGAAACTCATTTCAAAGAAGTTAAAATTTTACAAGATGTGTGTACTCAGAAATAATGTATGAGAGTTTGTATTCTGATAGGAGATAAGAGCTTCTTTCCTAGCATGAAAAGTAGATCTTAACCTCCCATCACCCTTCATTAGGAAAAAGTTCAGCACAAAGCCTCAGATGCTTGTAGATTAGCACAAATTATAGTAAACAGACAAATGGAAGACAGAGAACTTCAGCCCTGGTTGAAGTAAGTCAGCTGCTGTAAGAAATGCTTTCATGTCTATGAAAAGAAGTTTTTTTGTTTAATTTATGTTTGGTGGGCGTGCCTTACTGTCAATCTCTTGTGATTTCAAAACAAAAATCCTTTTCACAGCAGGATGCATGATATATGGGAGCATGGTCTACTGCTTTCTAAATCATTCAGTGATAGTTCTCCAAACCACTGTTGGTGGGCTATAACACCATCCTGACCATGCTTCTATTTTTTTTCTGAGAACTCCGCTGTTACACCTGAATGTCCATCTGAATTTTATAAAGTATTTTTAAAGGATTCATGAGTCACCAGGTTGATGTGAGTGCTTGGAGCTCCAATAGCTGCCGCTAAAGGTACATAGAGACAGACCTCAGAACTTAAAAGGTGGAAGAGTTGAAACAAAAATCTAGGTAGATTTCCCTAGTTATTGTCTCTTTATCTGAACATAACGTTTCTTTCCTTTTATTTTGTTGATACGTACAGTATCTTACTGCACCTGAAACAACTGCTCCTGAATGCAGAGATTCAGAGAGAGAATTATGGTCTAAATACAAAAAAATCACAGTTTGCAATTTGAATTGAAATTTCACAACAGAAAGAACATACTAAGGAAACCCTAGACTAAAATCTTAACAAAGTACCTGGGGGAAATTGGTAAACCAATAATCATAAAAATAACTGGAGGCAAATGTGAATCTCCCTGATGGTGAGCAACAAGAAGAGGTATTAACAACCAGACTTGGATTTTCTTCAGTCATCAGGTGAGGCTGAACTCATGGATGGGAAGGAAGAAGAAGGACAATGTAGTGAGATGGCACTGTTGATGGAGTTGCTCTTGGGAGGTGACGGCTGAGTTCACTACTGTGTGAATACAACCAAGTAGTATGACTCTGAAACCACTAGAAGACTGTATGTAATAGAAATAACAGCCCTATGTGAGTGGAGGAATGCAGAAATATCTCAATATGGCTGAACCACAGATGCTGGAAACAGGAATTTCCTATCATGTATTACAGATCCTCACAAAGGACAAGGTTCTGCGAACTGTCAGCATAGAACTGATCAATGGTCAATGTGAGTCTGCAAATGGTTCAGTGGGTACATGTGCTCTGGCTAAGACTTCCAAAGCTGAGAGTTTGCTAGGTTTGAACATCCTAGAAGCTTACAGCATGCTAGCATTGTTTTCTACTAAAAGATGAGCTACAATTTGATTTTTCACGGATGTGAAGTATCAGAATGTGGTAAAAGGATTATCACCTAGGAAAGTTTAAATTAACAACATAAAAAGTGGACAGTATAGAAAAACAAGCAGATACAAGAGATTTGTGATGAGATTACTTGATTCTGCATAACTTCAAACTGAGTGTCTTTAACGTAAGGAATTATTCTTCAGTGAAAGAAATAACGAGAAACAGAATACACTGTTCATTTAATGTCCATATTATTTTTCTCTCAGATTTGTCTTTAAAAATATGCCTTTCTATTCTAAAACAATGGTAATTTGCTCATTACCATATGAGGAAATTGGTAATAAAGTACGGACACTACAAATTCATGGCTATAGTTCAAGCAAATATATTGTCAGGGCAAGGTAAAAATATAGAAGCCAACCTGATATTTTACTAGTTTAGATTCTGTACAATGCAAAGAAGGAACCAGGAAAAACCTCTAGAATTTTTTTTGTATCTTACTGTCAGCTTTGTGTACCTACTGACTTCAAAGAGGCATGGTCAGTAGTTTGTCATTTCTGTGGGAAAGGTATGGTGAGTGACATCTCTATTAGGGCTGCAGACGTGGTGAAGTATACAGTATCTACAGTGACAAACTATCTGCTGAGAGGAGAAATCATAGGCCTGTCACGCATATCTGATCCTCTAATTATACAAATAGACACAGACACTGTAAAAGAAGGAACTTCTCCAACAGAAATGCTTCCAGCAGGAGCAGGCTTTCAAATCTCTGCAGGTCTACTCTTTTTAGGGTATGACAGCATTGCACATATCCTAAAGATTAATTCACACAATGGACTGATATTCTTAGGTTTAGAATATTAGAAAGAGGGACAGGAAAAAGAAATGGTGTCACAATGCAGATTGTTTTGAAGACCAGAAAAAAAGCTAAGGAATCCTTCAAAACTGACCATGAACCTGAAGACAGAATTATCCCACTGGGGAATCTTGGAAGTTGGTAAATCTGACTTTCATCTGGTTTATTTCTGGTGTTGCAGGGCTTTTGACCTCATCTACCCTGAAGGTGATTTACACCAAAAGGAGACCTGTTTCCTCTGAAATAAACCTGAACCTTATTCCCCTTGTGAAAAATTTGGCCAACAGCAGATGTGACTGACATTGCAAGACAGAAACAAAAAAGTGGAATTCAAGATGAAATGCTGTTTTGGATTCCTGTATCCAAGTGAACAGAAGGATCAATCCTCCCATAATGTTGTATGCAAAGGAGATATTCATCATGTATTTCACATAAACTAAAGATCCAGGTCATTAACTCTGGGAGGAAAAGAAAAAAAAAAAAGCACACAAAAAAGACATAACAAGAAGTATCTACTGCAGTAGGTATTGCAGCAGAAATCTCTAAGAGATCCTGATTGTGTTCACTGAAATACTATCATCCCTATGAGCTTTATCAGCAAGTGATGAGCCAGTTAAGATACATTTCTGAGGCTGATGCTGTCCATGAGACAGGAAAGAAAAAAGTGTGGACAAGATCTTTCTGCCATCTGTCCTAACTGAAAAAGAGAAGAAGCTTCTGCTATTTTTGAACAATGCTGAAAGTTGCTGTTAAAGATCTTGGGACAGACAGTCTGTTATACTGGTGGCTGCATTCACACACTGTGAAAAATGAAAACAGAAATAGACTGCAGGAGTATAAAGAGGAGGAATCATTCCTGCCCGAGCCCATGCCTGGATAGAATTCCTTAGACCTCTTTCAGACACTGGGAATTTTAGATCTATGTCTATGTGAAGACTCAAATGCCTCCTGGGATCCCTGACCCAATTTTTTTTTTTTCCCATAAGTGCAACATCTTCTATATCTGAATTTATTCAAATCACCATCAAGAGTACAGTCTTCACTATCCACAGGTTGTAGCTCTCACATAGCTCTTCTCATACATGATCTAACAAGGTTGGAAAAAGACAAGGATGCTGATCCATGACAAGATGTAAGACACTCTGCAGAGAGCAAAAAGTCTCTCTGGTGATAACAGGTTTGGGGGCAGTTTTTCAATTATTGTGATAGATTAATGGTCCTTTAGGATTTCTACATACATGATCTGAATTCTCTGAACTGCTGGCTGTTGTGATCATAACCTTGTTCAAACCACCAGAGCCACGTCTGTGGCTGCTGCAGTAAACACTGTGTTGGATGGATTAGAGAAAGTCAAGGGAGAAGGGTCACTCTGAGACTTGGATTAGAAGCTTGGGCTCAGTACCTCCACTCACTGGGGCCAGTCAGTACCAGAGACAAGAAACAAAACATAGACACCTGTTTATTTCATGTTCATTTGTCTTGACTGAATGTAGTGCCGTGAGGGACCTTGGGGACAAGGTTGCAGGCAGCAGAGGAAAGCACAGACTTTTCAGTTCTGCAGTCTATGGGCAGGCAGAGAGGCAGATCCAAAGCAGAAGAAAAGTAAGGTGCTGACACTCCTGTGTCTCCTGTGAGATGGATTCCTTTATTCTGTAAAAAAGAAAAAAAAGTAGAACAGTGTTCACTGTGGGATCAGTAGACAGGGTTGGAGACATTAAATACCTACCTTTGCCTCCCAGCAACAGAGTCCTGCAGCAAGGGATCATCTCCAAATCACTACCCTGCAAGAGAAGTGTTCCATGCATCTCTCTGCCTGACTTTCTTTCTGTAGAAGTACTGCTATTTGAAGTAGTTTGTATTAAACAATTTACTCTACTCTTGTTGCAGTAAGGTTTGATCTACAGAGCTTGCTATATTCAAAGAGCTTAAGACAACACTCACAGCCAGAAAGTAGTCTAAACATGTGGACATAACACTGGTGGATCTCTGGCTTTCAGCAGCTTTGTGGTGGCTCTCCTCACTCTGCAATTCCACTCCCAGCACCAAAATTCGTTGCTGAAATATGAGCTTTAATGACACAGTGCCTATCACAATAGGAAAACAACCTACTTTCCTAGGAGCCACATATTAGTGAACATTTCAGAGTTTCTCAGTGGTTTTTCAACTGAAAATAAGGGGCAAAAATATTGTCGGTATATTGACTGTAAAACATTGCCACCTACAAAAAATTCCTTCTTTTCTATTGTTTTAATCTTCAGCTGAATACATTATAAATTTATAGGTTCACTTTCCATGCAAAGTATCAATACTAATATTGTCACTTTATGAGACACTGACAGAAATTAAATGTGTATGGTGGTTTTAAACAGGTTTTGCTAAAACACAGAGGATTCTGTTTTTCATTTTCTCACCAAATCTGACTTCCCCTGCTTTAAGACAAACAACTCACCATCTTTAATCAAAGGCTTTTTCAGACTTAAAGCTCTCAGTTCACAATGTGGTGAATCTAGGCGGTGCCTCTCCCCGCTGCGTGGCCAGGAGTCTGGTGCTACCAGTGTTTTCTTTTCTGCACAGCCTCCAGCAGAATTCTTATTGACTAGTTTAGCAGCTTTGACTTCAGGGACTGGTGTATTATTCTTGACTCCAAGGAAAGATGGAGAGTTTATAGCAGAGGGCTCTGGGGACTTGCATTCGGCACCTTGCCACATCACAGGTACTTGTTATGTGGATGCTACTACATCGTTTCTCTTCCTTCTGCCTACATTTTCTGCCTGTAAAAGAAGACGGATGTGGCTATCTTCATTAAACTGGAGAAGAGCTATCAATTAGAGCAAGAGACTGCAGTGAGGAAATCCGTACAAGCACCGTGCAGAAAGTTAGAACAAATATATTTCTTCCTATTTGCCATTCTGTTCCCGCATTCAGTAACTACAGAGGCTCCTGAGGAAAACAGGAATGCAGCTGCCTTCTCACTTCAAGTGAGATCATTCAGATCAGTAGGCAAAGGAAATAAACAGCTGAGAGAGCACTGAAGTGGAGGTTATGTTTCCTTTGGAGCTGCTGTTTACATCATGTATGCTGCAGAAGATGCTTATTTACTCCCTTTAGAATAGCTCCTGCACTTGGAGAGATTTTTGTTGTTTGTCTGTTACACTCCTCAGAGAGCAGGAAGGTCTACCTTTTTCACATTTAGCTTTGAGAAGCAACTCCAGGTTCAGGCCATCTTTAATGCAACCCCTCCCTTGGCAGCAGGAGGACCCATACCAGTGTCCTCCTGTTCCTGAAGAAGTCTTCAATTTCTAGGAATGATGATATAATTTTTTTAATGTGGGGTTGTTTTTTTTTTTTTTTTGGTTGTTGTTAAAAAATAGTCACATGATCTCCTTGTGAGTGGAGTGAATAATACTTTCAGCAGCAGAAGTAAAACATGCAACAGACCATGCATATCTTTCACTGTTTTGCATTTTCTTCAGCCCTGAAGACTTTCTTAGTCAAAAAGCACACAGCTATTCTGTCTTCTCAGATATCGTCTGCTCTAATCTGTGTTGCTGCTGAGACCACCAGTGGAAATCAGAAATACTATGGTGTGGTCCTTTGTTTAGCTTACTTATTGCACACGAAAGTCAAAAAGAAACTTTCCCACGTATGGACATTTTGGCAGCTAATTGATAGCTATGCAGGAAGAGATGGGCTAGGTCATCTTGGAAGGTCTGATGTCATTTTGCTTCCTTTAAGAAAAACGTTGCTATGTGCCTAGGCTTAATTTCCCTGGAGACAGCACCATCAGAGAATCAAGACTCTTCTTATTTATTAGATGTCAGGTGTAAGGTGATACTTCACTAGCTGATGTTGGCAACCTTGCTAGTAAGACTTTAAAGGACTTGAAAGATTGACTTGAATTTACCACAAATACTTCCTCTTGTAACTTAAGTATCTTTTGGTCTAGACATAGAAAAGGCAAAGGAAATATTTGGCTAGCACTTGTACAAAGAATAATCTCAATACATAAAACAAAGTTGTCCCTGTTCCTGTCTTGCTCTTGTAAGTAGGATTAATTTGGGAGATATTAGAGAATAAGATTACTGAGAAATTTTCCCCATTTACTGCCAAAACAGAATGATCTTTTCAGAAATGTAGCTTGAATAAGAGGTAAATATATTGCAAATGTTAGTATTGATTTCTCTCTTTTTTTTTTTCCTTTAATATTTAATACTATAATAGAGAGGAGAGCTCCTTAGAAAAAAGATGGAGGAAGAGGTCCTATCTTGTCCTTTATCTACAACTGGACAGCAGGGATGTGCCTCATAGAACAATAGAATCATCAAGGTTGGAAAAGACCTCTGAGATTATCCAGTCTCATCATCCATCACCACAAATCATATTACAGTTCATGGAGGTACCCAGCTTGTTTTTATGAAGGTGAGATAACTGGTTAGTCTGAGGTTACACAATGACTTGGGAAATGGTTGTTGATGTGCCCATGTCAATTCATAATCATTATATATATACAATTGGATATGAACAAAATAATTCAAAGAAATTGTTACTGCAGATACAGAAATTGGCACATAGTGTGATCATTTGAACGTATCTTGGAGTCATAGCACACATAATTTTAGAAAGCTAACTGCAGTGAATCATTCTGCAGGTTCTGGGATGATCATGTAGGACCATGGATGCTAATCCTGGAGTCCTCAAGAAATGTTTAGATGTTGTACTGATGGACATGATTTCCTGGGAAATATTGATGATAGGTAGATGGTTGGACTGGATGATCTTGGAGCCCTTTTCTAAGCTTGGCAATTCTATGAGTCTATGGCTGTCTGTGTATAAGATCAGAACAGTGTCTTGGTGAGTCTCAACCCAGCCTGGATCATTGCTCCTGTGAATACTGGAGTCAAAAGTAAAAGTACAATGTGTTCTTTCTTTTTACTTTTTGAAAACTACATGACACAAAACTCCTTAATGCACTCCCGGATTACTTCATCCTATGCATGTTTGTCTGATAAATCAGTTGCAGGAAAGATCTCTCATGGAGTGCTTTAGAGAGAGAAGATCCCATGTCTCAAGTTATTTTCAATGAACTATGTGTGAAGCACATATGAATACCTGAAGCATCCTATATTTTTCAGATGCTTCTAGGGAATGTGAATGCTGAATCACATGCACACAAGTATGTGTGTATGCACAAAGTGAGAGGTAATAACAACATATACATACATACAGAGAAAAGGGAGATTGCTTACTTTTTTTTCTTGAAAATCAGCATCTGAGTTTGCTCAGTATAGCGCTATTCCAGATCATAGAAAATTGGAGAAAATGAATTCACTGGAAAGCCCTCATGTTTTTCCTCCTTGACCTGGAACCAGTCAGAAGCATTTGGAAAATGTGATTGAGTGAGTTTGCACTGAGCTTTTAAAAATTGAAATGAGAGAAAGAAAGTGAAGAAAGCTTATCATACCTGCTCTGGGAATATATAACATAGAAACTCATGAAAGACATGAATTTTACATAATTAATGGATGTTTCAGCTATTACACATGAAGGACATTAATCAACTGAGCAACTTTCCATGGTGCTGGTTTCACCCACTTGCTCGCTGGTATCCCTAATGACTCTGTTTAGTGAGTATAGCACATAACAACCAGGACAATACCAGGTTTCCTGTTAGAAAACATCAGCCAATAGAAAGTGCTGGAACTTGTCATTAAATTAAAGCAATAATTTACCTCTTACCACCCAGAGATAGTAAAGGATGCTTTATTTGGTGGGGAAATATAAATTTAAAAACTTGTCAGAACAGATGTTCTTCCATTCATAGTTTTCATTAATTTATTAAAGTACAATGGAATTAATGAAAACATAGCTAAGATACACAGTGCTCTACTTGTGTGTCAGTGACAAGCAGCATGTAATATATCTATGAAAATATCACACAGTTTAAGGAGAATGAGGAATAATTTGAGAATCAGGACTGCTAAATTTCAGATTCCAAAGAACTTCTCTCCTTCACACTGGATTAAATAATACTGAATACTAAACGCACCCCTTGCTAGACACCAGACAATTCTGACAATCGTCTTGGATTGAGAAAGAAACCAATTTGATGTGGGGTAAAATATTTCTGTTTCCTATGCTTATTTGATTTTTTTTCTGTCTTTTATTTTTTCATTATTTAATAATTCTCTGAAGTTTCAATATTTAATCTGTTAAAATCTTTCTCTTTGTAGGAGTATTTATCAGGTTTCTTCCATCTCACCTTCACCTCATCAAGAATGTTGTGAGGACAAGGTAGCTCTGACAGCATCGTTCCCCTGTCAGATTTGTAGCTGATGAATGGATCCAGTAGTTATTGAGACTGACAGATAGAATGATCATCCAAGCCTCATTTCCTGAAGAAGCCAGGCTAAAAATTGTTCAGTAATTATCACTAATTTTCCAGGATGCATCTCCAGCATTCAATGAGGAATATTTAATTTGATCTCTAAATTAATCATTTTTTTTCCCAGTATTAAAACAATTCTTCATCCCCATCTCACACCTTCCTAGAGGCTCTTCTGAAGATCGTCTTCCCTAGAGCAGCCATCTAAAGCATTTATTTTCCCAGATTCCTTGAACTAGGATTAATAAATAGTATCATCATGGACGATGTGAAGATAACACATGGATAACAATCAGACTTCAGCAAGAACAGAATTATTTTCTATGGTAGAGAAAACAACTGGTTAAATAGGTATTTTCACAACCCAGCTACAAAAAAAATGAATATTGACACATGTATATTCACAAGGTCAGTAGAAGCTGGAGGTGGAATTACCTTTATTCTTCCTTGAGCAAGTTGAAATGGACCATCCAATGGTTTTGAGTCTCTCATACTAGGTTTTACTAGATCGTGGGGCAAACTTTTCAAAAAGACACATCTCATTTCCTGGGATGGAAAGTAGCTGTTATATATCTACTGGGTCCGTAAAGATCAGCAACTCTCCTGAATTGTTTCATAAAATCATGGAATCATTAAGGTTGGAATTGATTGGAGATCAGTTATTATCTCCCATCTAGTCCAGTCATCCACCTACCACCAAGGTTGTCCACTAAACCATGTCCCTACACACTTCTTGAACATCTCCAGGTTTGGTAATCCCATCGCTTCCCTGATCAGTCTGTTCCAGCATTTCAGTGAAGAAGTTTTAATGCAGCTGTCCTGGGACTGCAAGAAACTGCCCTTTCCTGTCCAGTACCCAAGGGGAAGTTTCCTACAGCCTGTTCTTTGCTCTTCAGTTCCTGCTCCAATCACCAGTCACCATTAGTCATGGACTATCCTATCAGTTGTGAATATTCCTTTGTATATTATGCATTCAAGCACGCTTAAATTATTTTTTTTTTGAAGAGAAATTCTGTTACAGTATAACAACTAAGTGAAGACCTTTTTCTTTTTTTCTTTTTCTTTTTCTTTTTCTTTTTCTTTTTCTTTTTCTTTTTCTTTTTCTTTTTCTTTTTCTTTTTCTTTTTCTTTTTCTTTTTCTTTTTCTTTTTCTTTTTCTTTTTCTTTTTCTTTTTCTTTTTCTTTTTCTTTTTCTTTTTCTTTTCCTAATGGACTATTCCTTCACTAGCCTATTGCACAAATTAGCATTACAAAAGTAGCATTTTTCCCTGAAACTTATCTGTATTTGCTGTGAGTGCAACCACATCCGGCTGACATAAAATGAATGGAAGGAATTTGATCCCACACCAGAATAAATATATCCCTCTGTGTTACATATGCATAAAATATATAACTTCGAAAAGGGCCTCCCTTAAAATGTGAAAGGCAGAAGAGTGCAATCACCCGTGGTAGTCATTTATATATGAAATCTGAGGACAGCTGTACATCTCCTGATGTGGAGAAGCAGGAAAGAGGAATTGCTGCTCTTTAATGCAGGTGCAGAATAAAGCATTATTTTTTAGAGTGAAAAAATGCAGTGTGTGAACTTCTCAGTGTTGTAAAATAGGTTTAAACACTGCCCCATGGGGTAAGACATGGTGTTTGCATTAGTTTGTAGTTTTAAAGATTCTGGCACATTAGGATGTCATGCTGCAAAGAGATGACATCACAGTATGTCTTACACATTATCTCAAGAGTACTGTTGAAGGAGTTACCTGATATTCTGTCAAATAGATCTAAATAACATTAAAAATGAAGTGTTTATTTCCTTGGGGAAAAGTGAATACAGTGGTGCTAAAGATATTTACTGGTAAGGGGAAGGATGGAGACACCTGAGCAATCTCTTCCAAACAAACTGCAACAGGACTGCAGCACTTTATCACCTTCAAACTGAAGAGGCTAGGTCTGCTAAGACCATATGGGAGAGATCTATAGAAATGGAAATATGTATTTATTTTTGCCTGGCATGAATTTAGTGTGGTGAAAGAATAACACGAGGGAGAAACTGCTTTCTGTGTGTGTCCATTTCAGTTTTTCAGTTAGTTATGAAATTATTGTTTCCGGAAGAGGATTCCCATCTATCCCAAATCTACACTCAATCTTGACTTCTATTTCAACCTAGCTTAAAGCAACAAAAATTCTGAATACAGAAAAGAAATACAGGTTTTCTGTGTAATTTTATCAATTCTATAGTTTTTTATTTCTAAAGACAGAGTCCAACAAGTAACCTATTATTTTTTTTTAGGAGACTTGGCTTATGATATTTTCATATAACTCAAAATTTTCAACATCTGCCTCTAATTAAGAAGCATTTTTCTACAAGGAACAATGATTACAGTGTCTGATAGTTCGTTTACATAGATATGATTCATATCTCCCTCCTAAAAGCTCATCTTGAGTCCTGAAATGTGAGATTTGTAAATCCTTTAGCTAAACATTTTTATCTGCTACTTGACTCTGCAGGTGCTTAAATTTGCAGTGTTTTGCTGAGATTGATTTGTAAATGCATAACAGACGTGGAAGTGTTTTGTAAGTCTGGGAACTTTTCTTTCAAGGCTTTTCCAGTTTCAGGTGATGCATGGAGTAGTCTCCTGTGCAATGCACTGTACAATAAAACTGCCCCATGTGAAAAATTAACTTCCTACATTGGCTGCCTACCACTTCCTTCAAATTATAAAATAAGCAAAGAGTCCCAACTGAAAATAAAAAAAAAAAAAAATAAGAAAACTGTATGCCTAAATGTTCATTCCAAATAACCATCAGATGATTGCATATTCTTTTTTTTTTCCAGCTAACGGTAAATAACTTCTTCTACATTGTACTTTGTGCAAGATGACCTAAAATCTTCTTAGACAAATTCATCTAGAAATTAAGATGACCCTAATAATTTTGTGTTGCTTTCCAAACATTTGACAGGAATATGATACATGAGAGTGCCACATCATTTCCTCACCTAAGATAACACACTGAAGTTCTATGCAAAGTTGGAGAGGACACTGTTATGTCTCAAATGTGAATCTGAACTACTCTAATTAAAAATAAATCTGAGTAATTTATTAGAATGTTTTAGAAAAGGGTACAGCACATGGGAAGTAAAATGTAAAAACATAAAAGTCATTTACTTTATTAAAATGCACAGAGCAAAGGGGAAAGTCACCACTGGTATGACAATGAGACCTCTGCTTTGAGAACTGATTGGGCTTTTTGCATCCTTTACTGTGCTATATAGCACATGACAAAAAATCCAATGTGAGACTTCAAGTCAATTCATATTTCCTTTCTTGTTTGTGAGAGGTCAGATTAGATGGAGACATCTGGGAAAAAACTTCTCCAAGTGCATTTGTTTAGAACTGAATGCAGTTAAATATTATTGGTATAGTATTATCTAGCATAATCCAAGCATAACACTTACCCTGCATATTTGTTTTGTAAGGATTTTTTGTTTTGTTTTGTTTGTTTATTTGTTTTGTCCTCATCTACGCACTCTTTCCATTCTTGCTTTATAGATGGGTGAAGTCACTCTCAGCAGTCTCTGAACAGATTAATCTGTGTCATGGTCACGAGTCAGTGCTGGGTGTTCTATGGGGTGCATGAACTAATGTATTTGGTTGTAGATTCTGATCCATTTCAGACTATATCTATGGGATACACTGAAGAAGATAACACTGTGGGAAGAATGTGACAAAATATTTTAATATCCCACTTGAGATTAGATGTTTCACTGGTAGTATTTTCTAATTCAGTGATTTTGCTGGTCCTAATTTTATTAATCTGAATATTTTTAAAGTGTATTAGAGAAAGATAGAAAAATAAATATGACCGGACATTGCCTTATAATATAAGTAACAACATGATAATATACAATATATAATGTTACAAAGAAATAAATCACTTTACTATAATATTAGTATTGGAAAGGAATGAAATAGGTTATTTTAGGACTGGCCACATCAGATACAGCTTCAGATGTGAATTTTGCATCTATAGCCATTGTTAAAAGAAGGTGCATATATTGCAAAATATTATTGACATAACCTCAAACTTTGAAAGTTTTTCTGATGATTTATACTGAACTAATAATTTAGTTAAAACTTAGAGACACAGTGGGAAATATCAAACTACAAATACTAGGTCCTTTCCCTCAGGTGAAGGAAGTTGGAAGCTTGAAAGTGTGACTATTTAAGCAGTTGATGACATTTTAGACTCAGTGACTTCGCTGCACATATTTAACTGTGACCATTTCAATGTCACCATGCTATAATATGATTATGGTCATTTTTGTTGGTCTGATGCACTTGTGAGGAGTCAAAGTGTCTTCAGCTCTGTTCCTTTTTGGCCCCTGACACTTGCAGACCCACATCAAAGCCTTGGAACATGGAAGTCAAAAGCTCAGGATGTGATAAAGTGTGTGTGGAAAATATGCAAATCGTACAGAGGAAGAAATTTCAATTTCTATACCATTAGTTTTCACTTTAATCCTTCTGCCTTGAAGATTTCATTTCCTTGGGAGAAGGAGGAAGAAGGGGATGTATAATCACTCTCTAGTTCCATTTCTGTTGTTGTAGGGCCCTGATACTGCGATCCCATTTCTCAAGCTTTATTGACTTTGATAAAATCCTTTGACTTGCTGAACTTACTCTCACTTTAGGTACAGCTATGGAATTATGTATTTCCTACCAAAATAATTAATCTTTCTCTTTCCTTCTTTCTCCTTACATGTATGTGGAAACACAATAAGCTCACTAATGAAAAGCTCTAATGTAATTTATCCCTAAAAACAACCATATTATTTTTTTTCTCATAAAATTCCAGGAGAAATGGACAAGAAAAGCTCTCACTTGCTGTACAAGATACCACAAGTTCCATCATTGCACAAGTCACCCTATTTAACATCCTTGCAAGACAGCTCAGCATTGAGCCTATAAAACAGATGTATGACTTCAATGAAATTTCCTTTTTGATGAAGCAAGTAAAGGGTTGTGTAGTACCACAAATAAATAAATAAATAATAAAAGGGATACTTTGAGATTGCACCATAACCTTCTCCAAACCCCTGTTGCTAATTTTTTAGGGAAAGACTGTGAAAATGAGTTTAGTTTAGCATTCAGCTGTGGGATATAAATGAGGCTGTTGCTCCCCCATGCTCCAGCACTGTATTTATCAACTATAGTATATTTGGAAAGAAGATGTACTATCAATATATTCATTATTATTCAATCATGTTTTGAAAATCTTTTGAGATAAAATACTTCGTATTTTGTATATGAACCTCCTTAGACACAGTAAAACATACTGTAGGTGAACAATTTTTCAGTCATTTTGGAAACATAAAAACGGAAGCCAAATTTGTATTGAATCATGTGGGCAATGTGTGGTAAAACCAGCAAATTCTTATTGCAGTTAAATTCAATGACTCATATATTTAAGCCAGCTGCCACAGTTTAATCAACTTCTTTGGGACAACTGAACTGTGATTATTGTCTGTGTATGTATATTTAACCTGCATCCAATGGAAGATAGCACAGACTGGCTTCATGCTTCCCATTACAGCCTAGTATGAGATGGAGGATCTCAAAGCAACATTGACTAAGTTCATGCACAATGTTTGTCACTGTATAATAATTCTTTAAAATGTATCAAAGTATCTTGATAGATAACACATCAGCCTGGTGAGTTGAGCATGAGGCTGCCTCTCTATTCTTTCACAGGTGTCAGTGAGGGACAGTTCTCAAAACAGAGAAAAATACACCAACAGCTTCTGACCTGGAGAGAAAGTAAGAAGCTAAACTCTTATTATGGGACTCCTCTTGTTTGCAGCAGTCTAACTGGGTCAGTGTTCATATTTTTTTTGGATAAGTACATGCTGAACTTAACTTTAGAAGTTACAACTTCATTTCCATTTCTTTACACACAGGAAGAAATTAGATACTTGGCAATGTTACTGGTAGGCTTTTTCTAATTTGCATTGAAGTTATAAATAACATCATTAAATTGGATTTAGAAATTCCAGAAAAAGGAATGAAAATCAATGACACAGGTGCAGTGTGTTAAGTTCTGAGTCTGAGGCTTTCTTTACTGAAGGATCCCTGTTTCAGATGTTCATTTGTGCCAAACTTATTGATCAACATTCCCTCTTTAAGCTGACTTGTTTTTCACAAGGTCACGATTTGTAAAACAAGGGTCCCTTACCCATCAACATTAGTGAAGGAGATGAGCAGTACCATGTCAAATATATATGAGTATGGCAAACTGTTGTAGAGGAAACATCTCCCCAGTTCTTTTGTTTTTTCTAGCATGCAAACATCATCAAGGTATATTTAACAGAGCAGAATTAACATTTCTGAACTATGTGTTTTGATGAGCCAAACTGTGGCATAGACTGCCCTTCCTTCCTTCCTTCCTTNACTGTCCTTCTGTGGCAATCTGGAAGTTAGAAAAAACCAGTCACTTAAGGTTGTCTTCTCTCTCCAATCTTAGCTGCAACTTTAGGGAGAATAAATCACAAATAACGTTCTACCCAACACAGTTCAATTTCTTCCTCATCACTTTTTCACCTTTCAAAACGTCTCCTGTTCATTTATTCGTTTCTCTCCTCAGCTCCTTTTTGAGATTTGTGGCTGATGATGAATTTTTATGCAAAAAGCATTTGCAATGGGATTCTGGAGAAAATTTAATTTCACAAGGAGTATGAAAGAATGGAAAGAAGTCAGTGCTGAAAAGAGTCTAAGACTACTGTGGAAAGTAGAGTTCTAGCTTTCTTAACTATAAAATTATAGAAAGAAAATGGAACAGCTTAAACAGATGAAAAATATACATATTTGATGACAACTTAAAAATATAACCCCATATTAGCAGAGTTAATACTAGCATATTAACTCTATTGAAGATATATTCAGAGGTTTAACCTTTTCATTAAGATTATGACTGGATTGTTTCCTACCTCTGAACCAACGTGTAGTGTTTTTGTAGAATCATAATATGATTTGAACTGGAAGGGACACTTAAAGGCTATATAGTCTAACTCCCTGCAATGAACAGGGATTGTAGAAATCCAATCTAAAACTCTCCTATTCTAGTTTGAAACCATTTCCCCTTGTTCTATCACAACAGATCCCTTCATACAGGACTCAATAACCACAATAGTAAAGATTTAAAATATTGTTACCATAGTAATGACAGTACATTATTTTATGTTTATTTATGATTCTGTGTATAAGCAAATAGTTATGTCCTTACCTTTGCAAATGTCAAAAAACAACTTTTTTCTTACCCAGTGCACACTCCTTATTTTGGCATAATAGAGGTGTACTAATAGCTTTCCTTACACTATGTTAGCAATACAATCATCTTTTTCCTTAAGCTTTTTAAACTTGCTTTGGATTTTCAACAGATAAGGGTTGTGCAAAGGGATAACAAATACATCCCTAGGTGCATACCCAGATAAATGTTGAAGTTGTATTGAATAGGGCTCTAGTTGTGCATTTTCAGGTTCCATATGATGGTCAGTTTTTGATGGGTCTGATGAAACTAGAGATAATTTGCCATATCCTCACCCTGTAATAAAAAAGCCAGTTACTGAGGAACTAAGTGTCACAGCATGTTTTCCCATGTCCTATGAAATGGACATAAGATTGTGTGAACATTGTGTTCACCTTATTTTTCATGGTATTTCAAATGCATAGGATGTTTTTTTGTGTGCATAACAGTTTGTTCTGGTATTAGTATGTTTTAACCTGTTACTCTACCAGGATTTCTGTGTCTCCCCATTGGTGGTGGGAAATGCACATCCTTACTTCAGAATCTCCAGTGTACAGGAAACCACCTTTACTTAAACATTAACTGAAGATGAATTTCATCTACAATACTACAGTGAAGATGAGCTTGGTTTACGTCTATCAGGAGGAATCAGATAAACCTTCTGCCAACTAAGGCAGAATTGCATCAAGCAACCAAGAGGAACCAATATCTAAATCCACTAGAAAGTGATTTTCTGAAGACAGCATACCGTAGCCTTAATTTCAGAGTTATTCTTTGTTAGACTATTATATTAAAAGTCAACACTGGGAATATATCATAATATCCCATAAAACAAGTTCTCCTAGGTTTGGAGGGTTGTTTTCTCCTTCCTCAGTATCAAAACCTTGTCCAGTACATCTCACAGTGTGGTTAAGAACTCTTCTTGTGACAGCAAGTTGTATTGTGATATTTTCTGGTAATGTTAAGTTCCTGGGTAACTGATATTGTTTCTATGTCCCGTTCATCATGTCCTATGGGAAATTACATTTCATTAGTTTGTTCTCTCCATGGTTTTGCCTTGGATTGGGTGGAAACAAAATAATTGGAAGGCTGGAGGAAATTGTCTTGTAAGAAGGTTAAGTTTTTGTCTGTTCAGTACATTTATCTTACTTCATAGTGTGTGGTTTGTCCTGGGGAAATAACTTGGTCCTAACACGATATGTAGCCTTAGGCATGGAAATATCCCTACAACTCAGCACTGAGTGTTGTATCAGGCTTCTACTAAAGATTTCTGTGAGCTTCTTAATGAACAGCTTAGCAATTTGATCTGATGGCTGTTATAGAGAGGTGATGGGATATGACTGAACTCATTACAAGTTAACTGAGATTGCAGTCTGAAATCAAATGGTTTGGGATGTTTGGGTTTCTAAAGTATGGCATTTATTGCCTTACAGCATCCTGGTATTAATATCTGGCAGTTCTTCTATTTCCCAGATGTCTGAGTATTAGCATACTTTGAATAAGTTGGAATGAAATGGCTCCTTCCCCCCATTCTTGTTTATCTTATGGATGGGCTTTTCACTTCCTGTACCTCTTTTCTTTGTGCTTTATCCCATGTGTTCCCCACACTAACCAGGCCTCTAATGTCCCTGGACATATTTGACCAGGTTTTGTAGACTCCTGTTTTGAATTCCTGAGAGAACTGTTGCCTTCATACTGAAATTGACTACATCTGTGCTGGTATTATGTTCTTTCTTTCAAACTTCATGACGTTTCCAGCATTTCTGAGAGCTGACTTAGCCTTCATCTGTATGATTGTCAACTCTAACATGGCATTACACTGACAGCTGGATAAGTTTTCTGGTAGATAATTGTCAAATCTTTTACTTGCCTTAGAAATGACAAAGAAGCCAGTTTGGCTGAGAATTCCCATATATTTTCATGTTTTCTTTAGTTTCTTCTAGTTTAGAATCTTATATGCTGATTTATTTTCATATTTTCAGTGTTCAGGTTTTCTTGATGTGAAGCCAGTATTATGTATGTCATTTCATTGCATGTGACATGGCAGGCTCAGTAACATGCATTGAACTCACGCTGAAAATGGGTTTTAACCTAAAAAGAGATTACAGAGCTTACTAGACATTCCTTGGAAGGAATGATGTTGTAAGTCATGTTGATTCATGCCATTCTGTGTAGTTTCATTCTCCATATCATCTTCTCAGCATAGATATCTGTCCAGTAGTATTTTTGAGACATAAGACTGCTGAATCAAGTAACCATCTTATGGATCATCTCCATGCAGTTCTGCTCTAATGTTTGCTCCAACAATTGCACATATTTGAAACATTAGAATTTATTAAAGCAAAACTAAAAGTGTTCAGTACCATACTCCAACCAGTTTCAACCGTCTTTTTTTTTATGTATACTCACTTTCAAGTGTATTCAGTGGCTCTTTCTTGTGAACAGATGGAGTTGTGCTTGTGACCTGCCACAGCTTCTGTCACGCTGCCTCTGTGGGCTGTGTATGGCTGTAGGTGGTTTTACATACATACATAAGCACTTAGATAGAGACAGTGATTCAGTGAGTGATTCAGACCAACTCCTGATCAGGGTTTCTAGCACCTGGTTTCCTGTGCAGTCATGGAAAGAAGCAGAAACCAACCAGTTATACATGCTTAACTTTGGTATAGCAAAATTTCTCTGGGAAAGGTAAGGAAGTATTAATGTCAATTATTGCCAAAGATCCAAAGGTGCCAAAAAAGACTTATCTAGAATACTGGATGGGGCTCTGTATACCTTTATCATAGTACTCATGTAAGCATACATTTATTCTGGGGCCCTCTGAAACTGCTAGTCAGTGAGGTGACATTCCAATGTTTCCTTCAAGTAAAAGAAGGCAAAGAGACTAAGAACTAAAATGTGCCCCCAAGGAGATCTTTAGAAAAATAAAATGAAAATGGATCCTGAACTTGCAAACCAAGACTAGTCATAAACAAGCCAGAACACAGCAGATGAAGATAAGCACCTCAGCTTGTACCTGCTGAAATCTGCAAATAAACAGGTCTAACTCATGCAACATTCAGGGTGTGCAAGAATGAGCTGTAAACGAAAAAATATGTGCCCTGAGAAGAGATGTGAGACCACAGAAAAGGGGCAGAGCTGTCAAATTCTATACTACAGTCTAGAGTATTTGAGCGGGCAGGGAATGATGAGGTCATTGCAGCTTCTGAATAAGGATTAGGTTATGGATTTACTGTACTATCTTGGAAAAGTGAAAAAATGGAAGAACATAGACTTATGATTCAAATAATATCATTGGCTATAGAGAAGCTAGGAGTGGGATAGAAACAATTGCTGGAGTAACCAGCTCAGGAGTGTGTAAAGGAGAGAGAACAGTTTATGAACTTGTTTCCATCTGAGCTATGCAAGAAGTCACTTTCTACAACTGTATCACAGAATAATAGAATTATTCATTGAATGATGGAATGGCTTAATTGGGAAGGAACATCGAAGGTCACCTAATTCCAAACCCATACCCATAACTAAATCAGGTACTAGACCAGGCCGCATAAAGACCCATCCAGCCTTGTCTTGAACATCTCCACATGTGGTTGCATCCATAGTCTCTCTGGGCATCAGTGCCAATGCCTCACCCACCTCTCAGTGAAAAATTTCCTCCTTACATCTAATCAAAATCTTCCCTCTTTTAGTTTATACCCATCTCCTCTTGTCCTATCACTATCTGCATCTATAAAATGTTGAATTCTCTCCTGCTTTAAGTCCCTTGTGAGCACTGGAAGGTTGCAATAAATTACCCCCAAAGCCTTCCCTCCCCCAGGCTTAACAATTTCCAGTCCTCTGATCACCTTTGTGGCCTCCTCTGGACCTGCTCCAGCACCTTTGTGTCCTTCCTGCAGTGGTGGCCCCAGACCTGGATACAGTGCTCCAGATAGGACCTTTTCCAATTTGTGGTATAACTTTGACTTTCCATGAAAAAATGAAAATAAGGAAATTTGGAAATTATTTCATATTCTTTCAAGATAGTTCTGGTGCTTTGTTCTCCTTGTATGGGTCATCTACAGTACATTATTTCCACTAAATGGTTATTTTTGTGTGTGTGTGTGTGTGTGTGTGTGTTATGGCATTGGTTTTTGTTGTTAATGATGCAAACTTGTTGGTTATTTCTCTTATTTTTATATTATTACTTGGCAAATTCCCTTCCCTCCCTATTAGAATTCAACTAAGGAACTTTGTCTTTAAATAAAAAATAAAAAAATAAAAATAAATAAATAAATAAATAGAAACTTCTCTTTTTCAGACAGTTTTTTTTGGTCAGTAATTATGGGATTCTGTTTTGCAAGTACTGTCATATGGCAAGAAGTGAAGGATGATTTATAATTATAATGATTATGTGCTACGCTTGAAAAAAGAGTAGCTAGATTCCCCCAGTGCATAATGTTCCTTATCCATGACATTTCTTGTCCCTTTGGCTCTTCTGCAGTGGTTTTGAACAGGTTATTCTTAGTTGTATTATTATTTCTCGCTGACTGTGCTTTCAAGTTTCCTCTTACTTTAATTAAACTGTCCTTAGGCTTTTGCATGCAAAAAGCTAACAAGTTCACCCAGTCAAGATCTCTCCTAATTACAATGCAAAGTAGGAGTTCAAGTGAGGAGAACATCAAACAGCTTTTATGTGACACATGAGAGGTTGACATTATATTTTGACAGGTCTGCTGTAGAGTACATGATGCCACTAACATACATCTTAGAAGTAATATACCAGCTTATACATCAGCCACCAAACAAGGCAGTGGTGTAGAGAGGAAGCTGCATATCATGCTGTACACAGTAAAAAGCAGTGTTTGGCATGTTGTGGATGTGTTATATCAACAGTGGTTAAGATCCAGAACATGATCACTTTTCTTATGGCATCTTATGTATGATGGTATTTACAGATGAAGAAAATCTATAGGCCATTTCCTCAAATCTCAGTGCCTATAGTGTGGTTTCCTGATGTAAGATGAAGCAGTGGACCTTCAGCACTAACAAACACTATCTACCATAGCATGAGCTACACTGTGGTCTTTTCAGGAAGTAACAGTATAACCTCAGTTTTCTATAGATTTGATATGAAAGAGGACCTGTACTACAGATGAATCACAATAGGAGTCTGTGCTCCGAAATACCTTACTTTTCACCCCAGCTGTCATCATGATAGCAATAAGCTGTATTTCCCACACTGTAGGTGTCTAGAAAGTCAGACTCTGTATCCAGCACCTTCTTTGCTGTTAAGTATCAGCTCATCCACTCTAGATTGAGATGAGTCATGCCAAGAGCTTTCATTTTTCCCACTGTTCGTAAGTGGAGCCCAAGTTAACCAGCCTAGATGTCTACACTGCAAATATCTGCACATAGTCACACAAATCCCACCTGTGGACAAATCTTTCTGTACTTTTTATGTTCTCTCTGGCAATTTCAGCCTTCCAAGTAAACATGGAGCATGTAAGTTAAGACAAGATGAGACTGGGAGAAAGGAAGAAGGAAGGGTTGATATGATTAGTGTGTATTATCAGAGCCAAAGCAAACATTTTTACTTAGAGTATTTCTCTTTCCAGGGAATGTTTGCTGCTGTTGCTATAATTGGAACTTCCTTTGAAAATTTATTGTTTGTTTGAAATCTGGAGATACTGCAGAAAAACAGATCAAGAAACAACACAAAACCTGTGAAGAAAACATCAGTGAAAAGAATGAGAGGTTAATTTACTGACCTTCAGCTCTAACCATAACTTACTGCTGTCAGCATTGCTGTGAGTACCCTGCAGTCAGAGTTGAAACTATGATAGCAGAAATAGGTGAGTCAAGTCATGTGGGTGTGCAGATGACTGTACAGGAGCCCTGCACGACAAACACTTTTCATTTCAGAGTTCGTGGTACATTTCAGCACTCAGCAGTGATTTCTTCAATAGCCAGATCAATTCACTGAATGCAAAGAGGACAAAAGAAAAAAAAAAAAAAAAA
>VXAB01001326.1:123807-136470 GCA_013399175.1 Odontophorus gujanensis
AAAAGAAAAAGAAAAGAGGAATGCAAGAGAGAAAGAGCAGAAATGTATAGCAGGACAAAGAAGTGAAGGAGTGGGATCCACAATGTGAAAAGGGCAACAGTTTTGGTTGAGAGTGACACTTCTGCAAGATTCCCACAACATCTCAGCTGCAATTTCTGCCTTCCTCTGTCAAGATGAATGCAATGTTAATAACAAAATTGTTTCATAAGTTATATCACACTGAAAATTTAAAGCAGCCTATCTGTGGAGCATCTAAACTACCAAACAGCCCTTCATCTGTGCAAAATTTAGTGATTTGAACAGAGATGTAAAATGAACAGAAGAGATATTTTGCATCATCTAACAATTCAGGCCAAAATTAGGCAACAATCACTGAACTTTGTTTTCTGTTTATCTTTGAATGAGGAAAACATTGATTAACTTGGAGTTGGAAGGATATACAAAACATGCTTGAAGGCAAAACAATGTGCAGAGAGTAGAAACAGAGTTCAATAGTATCTTAGGACATCTTAGGCATCCATTATTAGAGCTGCATTTACCTACACATGTTTCAGTGTGAATGGTCTTGTAAGGAGTATATGCTGACAACATTGCAGTTGTCGTAACAGCCACAGGGCCTTCCTGGATGGCATGTCACAACATACTGTACTTAACACTGACACTGTTCAGTGAAACAATTATTACAATCAATTTGACTTCTAATGCGACTTCTCTTGTAAATCTCTGGATCATTAACTTTAACAACATCAATGTACTGTCAGTATCCAATTCCACGAAATTAGTGTCCGAGGTAATAGGAAAAAGAATGTATTAATATGTTATTGGTGGCTAATAAAGACAGCAAGCCTCTAATGTGCTATGAAGAACAGCTGAAGCATGCAAGGAAAGAGGATGCAGACAGAGTCAGGGCAGCAGACACATGTCAGGTCATCCGATTAGGTGTTAAACAGCTTAACCTCTTTACCACAGTCTCAGGAAGACCAGAGATTGGGGTGGCTCCATGGCATATGACAAATGAACAAGGGATTGCATTTTGTCCTGAGTAGAAGGGCTTTTCTTCGCAAAGTGTCACTCCATGTTCCAGCAGCCAGAGAGCTGCATCAGGTACAATTATAGAGCGGTACTAAAAAGATAAAATATTCTGAACTAAGAACAGGTACAGTTTTTTAGTCCTCATCCTACTCCATAGACTAGCTTGCGCTTCAGAGAGCAGAAGTTATGCAGGGCTGATATAAATAGTCTTTCACATCAGTGCCATCCAGTTTTCTTCCAGCTGACAGACTCAAAGTGACGTCTTCCGATATTGTTTGAGACGGCCCTTTGCTGAGATGATAGGTGTCACAGCTCATCACATCCACCATCATGAAAGGAACACTGAGTGCTCACAATGCAGCAGAAAAGGTGCATGGAGGCTCTGGAGGGAGCAGCAAAGTGAGCACTGGGGATCCCACTGACATCTAAGAGTAGGGGAAGTGTCGTGTCTGAAGTTGACTCCTGCCAGTTTGCATTAGCAAAGAGTTATGGTGGGTGAAAGGGGCATGACACTGGCAGGATTCAGATCCTCTTTAATGCCCTATGACATCAGTCTTGTAAATACAGAATGGACAATGCATTTCTCAACCAAGAAAACTCATATTCAGATGGCTGATATAGCACAGAACAATGTTTCTACAGACAACTCTCAAAACACTGAAATAACATTATTTTCATTCCTGAGTTCCCAAAGATCTTTATAGTTGATAATCCAAATTCACCAACTCAGTACCAAAATAGAAATTGTTTTAAATCAGTATTTCAGAGAAGAAGAGAAGGACGTGAAGAATGAGTGACAATTTTGATCACAAATTGATCTTTCCAGAATGGAATAGATTAGGTACTTCATTTAAGGATTGGCAGGTTCAAGGTAGTAATGCCTTTTTCAGTAGAAAAAGTACCATAGGATTTTAAAGTTTATCCTATGATTCCTGTTTTAGAGTTGCAAAGCAACATTCTATGTTCCAGCAGGGCACTGTTCCTGATGTGTAATTTCTTTTCTGCAAATCCATGTACAAAATGTAAATGAAATCCATACTGAAAAAGAATCAAAGTAGTCCATCCACTTTGGTGCTGTGAATACTAAATGCCAATAAAATAAAATAAAATAAAATAAAATGATAACAACACCATCTTCAGAAACAGTTTTATCTTACTGAGAATTTCAGTCCTGCACAGCTGATTATAAACCCATGATTATTTATTTGTTGCAAATTCCATTTTACTCCCATCGTGAAAACCTGATGAAATTTACAACTGAAAACTGATAATAAATCAAATTTTAACCTCTGCTTTTTAAAAAAGCAAGCAGACAGACAAGCAAACAAACAAACAAATCCCATCTGCTGCAATAGCCTAATTCTAAAGCTATCAAATGTTTTCCAATAATACTGATGAATTCTGGATGAAGCTTTTCTTTACAGTTAAGCTTTTCTATAGGCTCACAAAATGGGATTATTTTCACCTAACTTCAGCCATCTAAAAAATTAGATCTCTAAAATGAGCTAAATAAAAAAAATCAACTCTTATACCTAATAATTTAAATTAAATCCCTAAGATTGGATTTGCAGGTATATAGCCTGGGAGAAATAACTGGCATTTACTGGCATCTGTTCTTCTTGGTAGTGGGAGGAAAAAAGATGTCTAGTTTAAAGCTGCCTAAATCTTAGACTTCTGTATGAATTCTGAATGAATGTTGCCTCTTCTGATCTATGGGGATGTTGATTACGGTGTGAGGGTGGCAAGGGCATGTCATGGACATGCTCTGTCAACAGGCTCCAAACGTTTGTACCTAATTAAAAATATTAAAGGAAAGGAAACAAAAGGTGGGAGAAATTTTTTTTTTACTGTGCTGCAGTGTAGGTTATCATTTTGATTTTCTCCCCCTTCTGGATGTTGAAGTAGAATAGAATTTACCTTATGTTCATCTTTCTTTCCTTTCCTTTTTTAATGCTACAAGAACATGGAGTTTGACACTTGTACTGTTTTGCCTTGGGCTGTGTCTGCAAGAGAAAATGGAGGCAATAGCTCTACTTTCAGTAACGGGTAGCCTAGGAACTTTTTTATTCAAGGAGATCTGATGAGGCAGGAAGTTTTTATTTCTTGAGGCCATTTTCATGGCATGAATTATGAATATCATGGAAATGTAGCTATTAACACATTTGAGAATGTGTTACTGCATAAGATCCACAAGTGAGTAGGGGAGGTGGGAGGGAAGAAAAGGATTGTACTCAATTTTTAAATGACATGAAGAAACTGAATTTTCAGTATGTTTACAGATTATTATTTTGCTTTGTATTTCTGTCGTTTACACGAAACAGTTGTGTTTTGTCCCATAAAAAGATACAGTATGTTTTATACGTGGATTAATTGGTACATCAAATGTCATAAATAATCCTTTATATCTGATAGAATTACTTTTCAGTATAATACTTTATGAGCAATGGGAAGCATTTTCTCTGGAGAGTTACTCTCTTTGCATTCAGGCGCTGCAAAAAGACCAGAAGCCATTAAAAACAGTCACATAATGCAAAACAGTAGGTTCAGATATGCCAGGTTAAACTGGCATAAACCAACACCACTGTCAAAAGAAGTTGTCACATCTCCCATCATTTACTCCTGCCCAGGACGTGCAACGCAGCCAACAAAAACCCAAGCACTGAATTGATTAGTTTTAATCATCTTCCTTAACCTGTTTGGTGCGTGGTTGCACAATGCTTGCACTGGCACATGGAGGGAGTTGTCGTAGGGATGGGAGGGGGTGAAGGCTCGCTTTTCTATTGCTACCTTAGCTCATGCAGGCTTGATCATTAAACTATGACAGAAGATCCCCTATAGGGAGAGATCCACCAGTAGTGGGCACTACACTTCCAACTATATGACGCAGGTTGTGCACTGGGAGATAGATGCAGCCAAACGCTTCTTCCATGCAGTATAATGACCAAGCTGTAAATTCGTTGTCTGTTCAGAAGAGAAGTGATCTCTCCCTGTACTGAATATTTAAGGCCAACAAGGTCTATTCTACTGAAAGAACTACATTAGTCAAACACAAATTATTGGACTACATGCAGCTGTAACTGAATACATTTTTTGTTGCCTGCATAATGCCAGAGGTTAGACTCAATGAGATAATCCTCCTTTATAGACTTGAAGTGTATAAAAACAGATAAAACTAATCCAGAAGACACTTTGGTGACTCTAGATGCCTAGTAAGATATCTACTCTATCTGACTTGGTGTTTAGGGTCATTCCAATATATTGGCTGTTATTTCTCTGGCACTATCAGGTTTTCCGTTCTTGCAGCTTCCAGCCCTTATGGGTTCATAGGTAGAAGTAATGAATGACTAATATGAGCAGCGTCTTCCTTTACCCACTCTGCCAACTTGGACCATATCCACAAACTTCTATCTTTTAAAGGGTTTAATTTTCTATGTCCATGAAGAAAGTCAGAACATCTGGGCAACAGGTTCTTTGAGCCTGCAACTCTCAGGTCAGAGGTCACTGCCCAGATACATTACTTTCTTGGAAAAGTGGTCATGTATAGGTAGGTATACGGCCACTTTTTCATGTCTTGGACTGTCAAGAGCAGTAGTTTTATCTTAGCCATGATTCAAAGAAGTCTGAAGGGTCAGGTCTGAGACAACTGTGCTTCTGGGTGAAGAACATTGCCTTGAGACTCCATAAATTATCTACACTTCCACCAAGAAAAGACATGCTTGATCATTAAGAGATTTGTGGGGTTTTTTGTTGTCTGTTTTTTTTAAAACATGGCCTGAATTTGATATTTTGTGTTATACTTGTGCCTCAGCACAGCAGCATATCGATGATAACATTTCCTGACAGGTATTGGTTATTTTTAATTTGCATCACCCAGAGGACATAAACAATTGCTATTCTTGACTTTCTTTCGGGTCGAAATCAAGGGATAAGTGCCTTGCCTCACAGTACACGTTAAGTCGGTGAGAACTGACTGAGCTGAGAACCCCACATACACAAAGCTGTATCACTGTTTGGATCTGTAATCAAAGAACCAGCTAACACTGGGTTAAGATTTTAACAGTACCAATAGATATGAAAAATATGTGTCTAAAGATGGATAAAGCAACATCTCTCATGAAGTTTTCTGCCTTTTTAAAAAAAATCTTTCCACCTGAAAAGCACAACCCATTTCCTAAGCAGAAAAAGAAATGTGGACAGTCCCAACACATTGAAACAAACAGGAGGGGAGTTTTGGCTCTCAGTTACACAGATCCTGTGTCACAGCTAAAGAGTGTTCTTTTGACCTAAAACTAAAATGGTTTTCTTACTAAGTCAGACACTGGCAGAGTTTTTATCTTCATCACTGTAATGGAGCATGTCCATTATTCGATGAGTTAATTTCAGAAAGAGGGCCAAGTTTGGAAGGATTAACTGCCAGCTAAAGAAACAAAGCTTTCATGATCTCCTGCATATCTTGCTCGAGGGGGTGGGAAGAGGGGAGGAATTGATTCAGCTTTCTATGTGTGTGCTCATTTCCAAGTGCCTTCATGAGACATGGCATGACAAAAGCTGCCAAGTGTTTAGCGCAATAAATGGGACCACATTTTAAACACAATAAAAACCTAATGAAACCAGCCTCTTTTAAAACCACCCACCTTTAGCACAATACATTAGGGCCTTTGTAATAGAAAAGCAGAAAGAAATAATCAAAGACATGTCATTATATAAAAAACCTGACTTTATATATGCATATGAACACAGAACTGAGTGGAAATCTAAAGACAAGCAGATATAAGGATCTCGCTAAAAAGGCAGTAAAGTTAGTGGAAGAGGCGAACTTTGAAGTGAACACTCTCTACAGTGCATCTAAAGACCCTGGAGAAGAGTTGGGCAGCACCTTGAGGTGAGCCATACCCCTCCTTCTAGATGCAGTTTGGACAGGTCCAGCCAAGAAAAGACCAAGGGGAGTTATTTTCTGTGACTGGGAAGACAGTCCAAAGATGTTGTCTCTTTCCAGACTGCACAAATTAATTCTCTCCCAGTGGCACTGGGTGTATGGGCATGGTAGGAGGTTAAGGAGTGACCTCAAAGGAGGCTCTTTTGAGTGAGTCTTGGGTCTCTGGGTGGCACACTGTTGGTTTTAGCACAGTTGTGCTGGTTAATTTGTGGGCAGTAACCTGACGGAGCAGTAGTCCCAGTGTTTTTGGTTTATTTCCAGATTTGACAGGCACAGCTAACAGAAAGTTCACAGAAGCAGTGGTGGATCGGGCAAATCAAGCCGAGTCAGAGTTTGAATTCCTCCAGGTAGAGCTGCCTGAACAACAATTCAAGATGTTATATATTTTAAAACTAAAGACTGGCCAGTATATTATTGAAAGGGATTTTTCTTGTTTTGTTGCTGCTTCAGACAGCAACAAATACATCTCAGTTCTCTGAAAGTAAGTGTTTTTCCACTTAAATGTATATATATGTGCATATTCAGAAAAATATAAGATTTCTCTGGTCTTACCTTCAGTGAAAGGGGAAAGAGAGATGCTGCTGGGAGTCATACATTTATCTTGATGTTCTACCAGAGAAAGGTATCTCAGGGAAACTAAGAAATAATTTTATGAGTTAAAATGGCTCCAGTGCAATTCTTATATGATGCAAACAGACAAAATCAGAAAGCCACAAATGGCTTCTCCTATGTGCCCAAAAGAGTGCAGAAAGAAATGAGGCATCTATGGAAAATTTTGACAAAGCCTTCAAAAAGGCTTCTAAAAATCGGTCTTCAGATTTGATGTTAGAAGGAATTTTTTTTAACAGTGAGAGCAGTGAGGCCCAGAGAAGTTGTGGATGTCCCATCCCTGGAGGTGCCCAAGTCCATAGATGGGACCTGGAGCAGCCTGAGCTGGTGGGGGGTACTCACCCCGTGGTAGGGGGTTGAACTGGATGGGCTTTGAGGTTCCTTCCAAACCAAGTTGTTCTGTGATTCTATAATCCTATGAATATGACACAAGATTTGTATCATGTAGAAATGGGTTCACAAATTCATAGTATAGAAATGGGGAAGGTTTTGAAGCTGCCCTCTCTGTACCTCATTCTCAGGGGTTACAAGGAAGAATATCAGGCCAATGGATGTACCCAAGAAGCTATTTTCTCAGTAATTTCCTTTGAATACTGGCTTCAAAGCTCAGAAAGTCTTGCTCTCTTTGGATGCCATACAATTTTTTCCTTGCATCATATGCAGAAAGTTTTAGTTAAATGAAATGTAAGCATGACTCTAACCAGGAGTTGTGATGATAAATTTATCTGCTTTTTCTTCTTTTGTGATAACCTATTTTTGTGTGGCTTGAGGGAAATAGTAAGTAGTTAGTTCTCCACAGAAGCTTGTGATACATCAAAAGCTCCCGGACTGGCATAGAGTTTCAGTCACATTCCTTTTGGTTTAGTGACAATGACATTTTTTGTTGTTGTTGAGGTAACTTTAGCTTTATTCTTTTCAGAAGAACCAATTTATTGGAAAGGACTGGATAGAATATAAATCAGTGTCCTGAAGCAGCCTGCAAATTTTGCAAACATCTTGTCTGACACTTTTAGGTCCCCGGGTGTCATCTCTAAAGAGAAAACTAGCAGTAAAGATGCCTGCAGTTTGTAAACAATGGCAAGAAGAACATCCTGACAGGAGGCTGTAATGTGGCCTTTTTCTCTTAGTTATTTACTTGCTAAAGAGTGAGATTTTTTTCCTATAGCCTCTTCCATGACAGAAGGATCCCTCTCTCTGCACTGCAGTAGTGTTCTGTACTTACCATTTCCACAGAGATCTGCCTCCATAAAGGATGCAAAGAGAGGCCCTTGGGGATACTGCCTTGGCATGCTTCCCCTACCAGTGGGACCTATAGAGGCACCATCGCATTTGCACAATGCCATTTGGCAGATCCTCCACCATTCCAGAGGAACAGCAGTATTATACCCCAGGGTCTCAAATCACATAGAAGATATGACACATTTGATCCTGTCATTAGCATAAGGTATCCAGGAAAGACCTACTCACAGCCGGAAGATAAAGGAGTAACAGCAATGATGGTTTTGCCTCCCATGAGAAGAGACCTAAGCTAGAAGTGTTTCCTTAACTGTGGGAACAGTCGTTCATGGTTCTGCTATTTGACAGGGAGATCTCAGCTCCAACTGAGTCATGTAATTCCATCTCTGCACTTTTGTCCTGAGATGGAAGGAGAGAAATATCGACCCTGTCCCACTCAGCTGGAGGAAGAATGGATGCAAAGACACAACCTGATATATCAAGAACCACCAAATGTGCCTCTTTTAAAAGAGCAAAGTTTTCTATGCTGCTCAGTTAGGCTATTTCTTCATCTTTCAACCACCCTCTCTGGCAAGCTTTAACCAACCAGGGAGTTCACTTATAAACATTTCAACCTAAGGTATTTCTGTTGTTATGAAATGAATCAGATGTGAGTGGATAGAACCAGCTGTCATGCAAGCATTTCCTTACATATTTACCAGGTTGTTGCTTGTGCAGAGCAGTGTACCACCATGTGTAATATGTTGGCTGTTTTAAATGAGGGCTTTATAAGGCAAGGTTACATTTTTCAGGCAAATATAATCACAATTATAGGAGACACAAATTAGCAGCCACCTTAAAGAGGACATGTTGAGCTGATAAGAAGATGATGTTCCTAATGGCTCCTGAACGCCCCTCTTAAGTTGCAGTGATAAAGTTTTATATTCAGAAAAAGAGTTGGCTTAGCGGAGTCAAGCATACACATTTTTGAGACTAGAAATCTTCATTTTCTTGTATCAGTTTGACGGCTATTTCTAGAAACTTCGAGGTTCAGTGAACATAATAAGTGATTATGCAAGTTGAACAGCAACAGTGTCCTGATTTCAGCTGGCATGGTGATGATAGCACACCTATGTGACAGTTGCTGAGGGATGGGAGCACACCCAGTGCTGAACCAGTCTGGGCCTCTCTGTGGGGAAGAGCTGCTCCTTTATGGCAAGGCAACCTTAAAGGTGGAGCAGAGCTAGGACTATGTTGTTCAATACCACGTGACATCATGAACAAGACCATCAAGTTGTGGGACTAGGCTGGAGGTATCCTCTGTTCAGGAGGTTGCTGGGCATCAGTTAGCGGCAGGTGAGAACTTGTGTGGCAAATATATACATATATATGAATTATAATGGTATGTATATATATGTGTATATATATGTATGTTATATGTTATAATGTATGTATGCTATATATATATTTTTTTCCCATTTTTATTTTCTGTCTCAGTAAGTGTTTTAATTTCAACCCATGCATTCCATTTTGTTTCCACTTCTCTCCTTCATCCTGCTTGGGTATAGTGAGCAAATGACTGTGGTGTTTAGCAGTTTGCTGGGTTAAGCCACAAAAAATGACAACTCAATCTGCTCCAAACCTAGATTTCTTTTATTGGATCTTGTTTTTAACGGTTTGTACTCCTCCATATACTCCAGAAAAGTTCAATTTCTGCTGAAAATCGTCATAATGATCCTATTACATTTAAGGTAGAAGAGATTGGTCTGAATACAAGTTTGGATCTCAAAGCTCTCACATCTCTCTCTAACCTGTGAAACAGCAGAATCACAGTCATGACAGAATGCTTTCCAGGTTTTGAATGGAATATATTTTGGAGACAACTTGTGATTATATTTGGATTCCATCCTCAATAGTCTATTGATATTTTCTACCTTTTGTAAACAATGATAGCCCTTTCTATGACATCCTTGAAACCTGAAGGATTTTTGAGAAGCAGAGCTCAGGGTCTGGTGCAGCCCAGAACCAGAAGAGGTCAGACAAACCTCTGACCTCCAGCCTGCTCCAACTGATTGGCACAGGTTATTATCTGTGATATGTTGCCGCCACTTGATGTCTGTGAGACAGGTTGGAATAATGTAAAAAATGTTGAGGTCAAATTTGTCTTTCCCTGTTCATCTCTTGTCACACATTTGTCACATCTTAAAGAAACACCTCCATGACTCAACTCATTGCCTGTCTTTACACAAGAGGATGAAGGAGAGTGAATGTGGAGATTAAGCAATGTTTCCTTCACATAAAATTTCACATGAGGGCTGAGTGTACATTGGCTGCAGAATTGTGTCCTAGCCTGATCAGGGATCAGACCATGCACATTCTTCAGGTAAACATGGGACTTTAGCCCAGAGTCACCAGTGGAGCATCCTTCATAAACATGGAAAAAATTCTCTTTCTTCCCTCAGCTGAAGTTACTGCCAAATCTCTGAAGTCTGCTGAAACTTTTGGAGCCGCTTCTGCCCAGATCCTATACACCAGCACTATGCTTAATGAGCCGCTCAGGTAGAGTGGACCCAATTCCCTGCTGGTGTCAACCAGAGGCAGCCTTTTATACAGCGTTACATTTACATTAACCTCTCTGAACATGCTCCAACAAGAGATTTGGCCCTTTACTCTCTGGAGCTTTTAAAGAATTCATATTAATGAAAATAGAATAAGGCAACAACAACATGAAAGTGCAGGTAGTTTTACAGATTCCAAATCCTTTCTTAACCTAATCAGAGCACAAAGGGAAAGATAAATGGCATTTTGTTGCAAGCAGAGAACAGATGATAAATGTATAGTTTTCATGATCTAATGCGAGAAAATGTTTATTTTCTTTGCCTGGGGAAAAAAAAAAAATAAAGCAAATCCAGGTAACTAACAGCTCAGCTGTTTTTCTCTTCACTCAGTTACCTCCATCTGAATGTGTTATGGCAAGACTGGCTCATTTCAGGGGAACTGTTCTTTCCCTGATGCAGCTTTACTGCAGGAAGGTAGGCTGAAGGTGATGTTTTGTTGTTTTTTTTTCTTTTTTCTTTTCCTCTAAGGTGCCTCCTTCCGTCACACCAGCTTGGGGATGCTCTTCACAATGTGTATGCAGGATTTTTTCTCTCTGCTCTGTACTCCGTGTTGTGTGTCTCTAATAATTTGGATAATTTGATATGAATTGAATGAATTTGATAATTCATTTATTTGTTTGTTTACTTATTTATTTAAGTATCTCCCTGTCCTTCTGTTTCTCTATTTATTTCTCAGGTTTTTTCATCTAAGTATTTAAGGGGAGAATGATTAGAGGAAAAAAAAAAACAAAATTAAATAATTCTCGTATGAATTTGAAACCTTGAATTAACTAAGTCTTCAAGAGTTAGGTAGGTTATTTTAACTGAACTTTTCATTTAATCACTGTAATAAAATAATTACATTTCTTTATAATCCACATCTTACAATGTTTCTTATCTCTTTCTTCCTTCTTTGATCCATAAAACCATGTACAGAATAAATCTCGCTTTAGAAAAGGAGCTAGGAAAATAAACCATACTGGGTCTTTTTAGTGAGATGTAGAACATTTTCCCCCTGCATTAGTTCAAATCCAGCCCTACTGAAGAGGTTCTGTAAGTCAGGACTAATATCAGCCTGGTTAGTCCTTGAATGTAATATATTGGGGAGTGAATAGAGGTCTCATCCTTATCCACTGCTGACAATGAACCTGCCCTTGAAGAGGAGTTGGTAATTAGCTTCTCTGCTGACATTCCTAGAAGAAAAAGTAGGAATTGATTGGGTTTTGTGGCCCAAATTGCCTACTTCCCACTAAAAGAAAGACTGGTGCATTGTTTCCGAATAATATAAGAAAGACTGGTACTGCTCCCATTCAGACGACATGGAGAGAGATGGATCTTGCCTGGTGTAAGCCAGCAAGAGCCCATTGAAGTGAAATTCAATGGGTGATCTTGTCTGGTACAAAGAATTCTTCAAATCCTGAATTATGCATGAGGGGCACTCATTTGATCACCATTTCATGTCCTCTCAGTATCCGTCGACCAGCTGCATTAAGGGGCTGCAGAGGGAGTGCAAGAGTGCATTGCTGTGCCACTGTGCATCTTTGCATGGTTCTTTCCATTCGCATTTCCAGACCAAAGGTAGCTGGCTCTCTCTATCTCTTTTCTTGCAGTGTGAGTCCCTCCCCATCAGCCCATGAACTGAGTGCAGAACTATTCTGGAGAGCCCAGAATGAAATGACTGTGGTGCCAGTTTGGCAGTTTATGCCAACAATAAAATCACCACAAAATTTGAAGATACAATGAACTAGTGATCAAAGGGTTTCATTTCTTACTACCACATTGCTTTTCTTATTTTACCTAATAAACTCCTAAATTTTTCCCCACAAAATATTGGTAGATATAGCATATTTGTCGGCTAGCAATCACAGCTACAATGACAGTATTGCTGGGAAACAGTACAAACCACAGCAGAACATCCAAAAGCTTGGCTTGCTTCAGCCTGTTTTCTGCACAGCAGGCCCTGACTTTAATATCTCATCTTAACAGAGAACAATTTCTCTGGGAAAAGCAATAATCACATAATTTGCTCACTGTGCCTCTGTATAGTTGCAGGCTCTCAATGGGAAATAAAGTAAGTCATTTGGATTTCTATTTTAATTGCATACAGCACTGAAAAAAATAGGCGGAAGTTTTCAGATGTGTTCATCTTATTTTTGGTTGTGGACCAACTTCCATATTCTCAGAGAAGTCTCATTTTAATGAGTAAACCTCTCAAATGAGGAATGAAGAAGGGAAGGGAAGGGAAGGGAAGGGAAGGGAAGGGAAGGGAAGGAA
>VXAB01001326.1:136662-153341 GCA_013399175.1 Odontophorus gujanensis
AAGGAAAGGAAAGGAAAGGAAAGGAAAGGAAAGGAAAAGGGAAATCAGCCTTTTCCTCTGTAAATTCTGTGGAGAACCCAAATCACACAGGTGAAAGTGGGAAGGCAAACTGGATGTCACTCTGGTGTAGCCTATAAGTCAACAGATAGCATCTCACAGTGTGCCAAAGGGTCTCCCTGATCAGGCAATTGGGATGACTTTCTACTGGATTCCCAGATCAGTGATTATTGGGATGTTGGAAATTAGGTCTTTTAACTTCTTCCTAATTCTCCAAACTCAATCTGTGGCACTGTACTGAGTGCTTCAACAATGACCCGGGAGAATTTCTCCATCCTCATTTTCTCAGAGAAGCACACTATAAATCCCATTTTCATCCTGACAGCTCACTACCTTGCCAATGATTACAAGCATAAATGATGTCTTGTATGCACAGAGAAACAGAAATACTATGAAGAGAGATGTCCTCTGTCCCTGGAACATTGCAAGGGAGCAAACCCTTGGAAGCATTCAAGTCCAGGCTGGATGGGGCTTTGAGCAACATCTGGTGGGAGATGTTCCTCCCTATAGTAGGGGTTTGGAATGATGATCTCAAAGGTGTATTCCAACCCAAACCACTCTATAATTCTATGATTCTGTGACTCCACATGCACTAAGATGGATCTTTCCACACAGGTATTAATTAAACTGGACTGAAATCTGGCTGAAGCTCAGGGATGAATCTTGAGGTTGACATATTTCACTTTCCAAGTCTACTTGCAAATGGGTTACTTGTTCATTAGTAGAAAGACTGGAGCTGGACCAACTGCCCTCATCCTGGAGATGAGGCCCTCAATCTACCTAGTCCTGCCAGCACTGCTCCCTGTTGCCCCCATGCGTATCTCTGATTTGTCTTTAAGTCCTTCCACTTCATTGCCTGTTTTTCTTCCATGCAGCAGCCGTGAAGCACTGACTGTTCAGACCAGAGTGAGAGCCCCATGCTGAGTGCTGAAGAGTCTCATGCAGTACAGCAGCTTTGGCCTTGGATTTGGCGCTGGCGAGCATCAGTGCAGGCCAGTGCCGGCATATGGTTCACATCAAATTGCTGTGTTTTATTTTCCCAAATTATTTTTATTAATGGCTGTTTCTAAAAAGACTTCCTGAGCCATATTCACAATGCAATTTCTAGCGTAAACTTCAGAATAGTCACACCTCCAATTAGTTACAGGAAGCTGCATTTCTATGCCTCACTGTCCCTGAATCTGGTCTACTTTAACTTTCACTAGAACTAGTGTGAAGTTGTACAAACCCAGAATATAGCCTACAAATAGTGTCACAGGTTTATAGTTGTCTTAACAACACAAGGATGTAATACTAATAATGTTTTATTTCTTATCCCATCTTTTTTTTTTTNGTTTTTTTTCTTATCCCATTTTTTTTTTTTTTTTTTTGCATATATTTTTTAGTTGGATTATTTTCTCAGGTGGAAGCCATGCCTTGTTGTTTTTGTGTGTGTGTGTGTGTGTGTGTGTGTGTGTGTGTGTGTGTTTTGATGTTGTTGTTTTTTGTTTTATTTTGTTTTGTTTTGTTTTGTTTTTTGGTGTGTGTGGCTTTTTTTTTACTTCTTTTATTTTCTGATTGTGAAGAATGATTTTTTCCTTTGATTCTTCTCATATTTCAGAGCCACTTCTTTGCCACTGGGATATGGCAACTGAGCTATTTCAGACCAGGGTCAGACTTCATGAATGGTACTCTCCCCTTTGGAAATGAGGCTGTATGATTTAATGTTTCTGTATATTTAGGCCCTTCCTTTAAATGACTTTAAGAGGACATTGATAAGCAGTGGTAGTGGGTTAAATCCACTACTAATAGAGATTAAAGCAGCTGGCTGCTACAAATGGATGTTTTCATATATGGATCAAGTAACTTGCATCTCTGAAACCACCAAAGAATGAAGATATGATCTTTTTCTGCTTTACATTTTTGAACTTTCTAGACTGCAGTTGGTGGAAATCAGAGAAACATTCATGTGTAATCCATTGAGTGGCTGCTTATTGAATGCTGATTAGTATTCTGCTTATTTCTAGCTTCCAAGGTTGTTTTCAGGGAAGCTAAAATACAACAGCTTTTTAATGGTACTGGTTGCTGAAAGCATTCATGATACTTGGCAGAGAGACTGAAAAAGAAAGAAGTGGCTAGCAGGATCATAATGGAGAGGGGAAGTGCATGTATAGAAATTTATGTACTTGTTTTTGGTCTGCTCCCTACTAAATGTTTCAGAATCCTTATTCTTGATAAAAAATTCCTCAGAACAAAATGGAAAAGTTGCAGTAGACAAAGGTTATTATTTTTTTTTAACCATTACACAGTCATAGATTTCAAGACCAAGCAGAGTGATGAGGTTCATCTGCTTCCTGCTGACTATGGCATGTGGAGAGTTACTCAGTAATTCTTACATCAAGCCCTAAACTCTGCTGTGAAACCTTGAAAAAATAACTGAAAGCAGAGAAAAATCTCCTTCATTCCGGGCAAGGTATTCCAGTGGTTAATTACATATAAGCGCTGCGGGTTAAGATTGACCTTTGTAAACAGTGAAAATGTTGTTATGGGGAAATTTTTAACTGCACTTTCCCATTCATTTATTACAGAGTCTTTTGAAGAGGAATTTCATGATAACTTGGTCTTGCGTAAATTTAATACTTGGGGAAAATAAGAAGTTAATAGCATTGATTTCTTCCAGGTGTATGATGAAAGCAGTTTTGCAACATTAACTATGCAGCTAATGTGTGGTGTTATAGAAATATGCTTCATTTACCATTAAACCAACTTTTCAGTGGCAGAGGTGAGCATGAAGGTATTACTGGGCCAGACAGCATGCAAAAGAAATGTATTATGCCATCACTTGTTGGCCATGGCTGCAGCTTCACGCCACCCACCTGAGGGGAGAGCCAGACACAGCCACCGCCAGAGAGACAAGGCCAAGAGTGGGCTTTTCAAAGCCGTTGAGAAGGCAATTACTGTATGAGCAGGAGAAAAATAACATGAAAAAAGAATAGAACAAAAGGAAATTCTAACCAATAAAAGTATCTGAAATAACCAACAGTTCCCTTGGAGGCAGGAATGTGAAAGATTCGGAAATGATTAAAGTGATATGTGGTATTTTTGCTGCAGTAAAATGCTATGTAGTCTTTCTGCCATCAGATGATGTTTTTGTGTGTATTTTTTCTAGTGTTATTTTAAATTGAAATGAATCCACTGCACATCTCTGCTTCAGCAACCAGCTTGATCTACAAGGCTGGTTATTCTTCATCTCAAAAATGAAGGATGTGTTGGTATTCAGACTTGGTCACTTCTGTTTTCATCATCCAGATAAGTAAATATCTAATTAATTAGTTAGTAGGGAATATGTTTAACTTAAAATAGATTAACAAATCAGAACCCTTTAGAAATTCCTTGTTTCTTACTCTCCCCTGAAATTTTGTATTACTCAAAAAATCAGTTTACTGATGGAAACTACACATGCACTGCTTTAATAATTGCAAAGAAAATATGCTTATAAATCCATACACTATGTCCAGGTATTGCACGAAGCACTGGTTGATTATCCTCCAGCAGTGTCTTGTAGATACGTAAGGAAAAATTTTAGGACAGAAAAAAAATCTCTTCAATTTACTATGAGATTTTCAGCCATTGTGACCAGTTATTTAATAGTTACCAGTGGAGCTGTCCTTGAAAAACACTGAACTGAAAATCTTTCAGTATATTCAGTTTTTTTGACTTGAGTCTCTGCAAACATGTAGCAGTTTCTTCCATACTTAAAACTGTGATTCATTTGATTACACATTTTCTTCTTTTTTGGTTTACTTTAAACTTGCTTCCTGGGTCACCTGTTCTGAGGGAGGTCACAAAGATGTTAAGTTATAGTTTAAGTTATAGCACACAGATCATAGAATCCTTAGAGCTGGAAGAGACATTTAAAGTCCATCTATTCAAAACCCTCTGCAGTGCTAAGGATCAGCTTGCCCCTGTTCAGCCTAGAAAGTCTCCAGGTTTGCGACACCAACCACATTCCTGCCTGAGACCAGTTTTAGAGCCTCACCATCCTCACTGTAAAAGACTTTTTCCTTATATCCAAGATAATCTTCCCTCATTAAGTCTGGAAGGTTTTTCCCTTGTTCTATCACCACAGACCCTGATAAAGAGTCTGTTGTCTTTTTTCCTGCAGCTCCCCTATAGATTCTGAAGACCACTCTGTGGTCTCCCCACAGCCTTATCTTCTCAAGGCAGCACAGCCCCAGCTCTCTCAGCCTGTCCTCATTGGAGAGGTGTTCCACCCCTCGGATCATCTTTGTGGCCCTCCTCTGGACACGCTCCGACAGCTCTATGTCTCTCCTGCACCGAGCACTCCCCAACTGGATCCAGTACTCCAGATGAGGTCTCACAGCACAGAGCAGAGGGGCAAGACCACCTTCCTTGCCCTGCTGGCAGCTCTGCTTTGGATGTAGCCCAGGATACTTTTGGCTTTCTGAGCTGTGAGGGCACATTACTGGCTCATGTCCAGCTGCCTTCCACCAGTACTTCCAGGTCTTTTTCAGCAGGGTTGCACTCAATCCTTTCACCCCCCTGCTTCTATTGTTAGTGAGGAATATCTGGACTCAAGTGCAAGATCTTGCATTTGCATCTGTTGAACTTCATGAGGCTCACCTAGGCCCACTACCCAAGGTCCTTAGTAATAGTTGCTTATATAGTCACTTTCTCCATTGTGTTTATAATTTTTTAGATTTCTGTCACATTATTCCTTCAGTTGGTTCTGTTCTTAAACATTAGTTTCTTCCTGCAAAATATCATTTCATGCTTCGTAGTTTGATAATGTCACAGATTATTTAATTCTGACTATCTTTTTATGCCACTTTCTGAACCTCTCAGAGTTTTACTACACATTTTTGAGATGAGAAAAGCTTAAGTGCATGAAGTATTTCAAATATAATTTTTTTTTTTATAATTATTATTGGGCTGATATTTTCAGTGACCAATTCACAATGGACCTTAGATCTCTTTTCTGAGTGGTGGGAGCCAAGGTAAAAGCCATGATCAACGACCCTTACTTTCTCACTGTGTTAATTGTTTTATCCTTGTTTTCTTTCGTCCTATCACTTCATGTTTTGGTTTTGCGAGATTCTTATGTGAAATTTTATTATCAACTCTTTACTTTATGAAGTTAAGTTTAATTAATTTTCTGCTTAACCACCTCTAAACTTTTCATTTTGTTTTTCAAGTCATTTTATAAATCCTTGATGATTTAAACAGCAGAGATCTTCAAGGCACATGTGGCAGCCTGCCTCCTATAGGGACACATATTCAGTGATGATCTGGAAAGGATCTTTATTCCTCTACTTTGCAAAATAGTAAATGCATTAAAATAGATCATTAAAGAGTGGAAGAATAGAGGCTTTTATATTAATTTTTCTAACATAAATATAATTAAAATGGAAAGAAAACATTTTTCCTCATTGAAAGTCTCTTTCAGGTTAACATGAAATTGCCATCAATTTGCCCAGCTTTGTTTCTTTGTGGCCTTACAAAAGATATCCGAATTGGTATATCATCAAAGATCTGTAAAACAAGAGTGTAACAGAAAGCTTCTTTGGGTACACAGGAAGAAAAAGAGTTTATGAAACATGGAAGAAGAAGTAGGAAACACAGAAGGACAGAAAGATATGGAACTCTTGGAGCAGATCCAGAAGAGGAACATGAAGATGATCAGAGGACTGGAACACTTCTCTGTATGAAGAAAGGTTGAGAGAGCTGGGCTTGTTTATCTTGGGAGGAGAAGTATCCAGGGAGACTGCACTGTGGCCTTCCAGTATTCAAAGGGAGCTTATAAGCAGGAGGAAGACAGATTAGTCCCATGGTTTGATAGCAACAGGACATGGGGGAATGGTTTTAAACTGAAAAAGGGGAGATTTACATTAGCTATTATGGAGAAATACTCAGTGGGTGGTGAGGCACTGGAACTGGTGCTCAGAAGCTGCAGGTACCCCATCCCTGGAAGTACCCAAGGTCAGGCTGGATGGGATCCTGGGCAGCAGCCTGAGCTGTTGGGGAGCAACCAACCCATGGCAGGAGGTAGGAACTAGGTGATCTTTAAGGTCCCTTCCAGTCCAACCCATTCTATGCTTCCAGGATTCTGCAACAAGAACTGAGATAATCTAACGAGAAATGCTGAAACTTCTGAACAATATTTCTTGTTTTGAGCACCCCAGATGAAGAAAGATGGGAATCAAGTGGAGGGTATAAGAAATACTAGAGAGGCTAACAGTGATGACATGAAGGTTTAGAAATTGGAACAGGTTAAAAAGACCAAGGAAACTGCAGTTACTTAATTTACAGATCAAGGGCAGATATCATGTTAGCAGGAAGAAACAATAAAAGTTGTTGTTCCTGTTTCCTAGGTATGAGATGAGCTATAGTGGGCTGAAAATGCAGTAGGATTTTTGTAAATCTAGTAGTACTAGATGATTTATTATAGTGCTACATTACCTAGGGACATTGTGGAAGTGTTCATAAAGAAGTTAAGCAAATGTTTGTCTGCAAGACTTAATGGATTTATTCTGTTTAAGACATGGCAATGTACTATAGTACAGTGTTGTATGAAGTTGTCTTTCTATGATGTCTTTTTTACCCTTAATTCTTTCATTATAATAATGAAACATGAAATCAGTTGCCTTATTAGATGGGATTTTTTTTAACAGATGTTAAAAATTTCTTTGAGACATTATATCAAAAATATCATAGGATATACCTAGGATAATGAACTCTATGTATATAGCTTGTCTTACGAGATATTTTAGGATGGCACATGGTTATGGAACAAAGGTAATGCACATATTAATTGAAGAGACAGGAGAAATATCAGAAAATCTTATTTGGTCCTCATGAAGGAAAACATTTCCCATAAAAACACATAGCCAGATTCTCTAGTTATGAATCAGCCATTGAGAACTATAGCAGTGCTGTGAAACTACCTATTACCTTCTTCTTAATTGAACCAATAGCTGAAATAGAGGCAATGGTGGCAATTAATCATAAACATTTTTTCTTCAACCACTAGTTGAGGGAAACAGGAGTTCCATGAGGTCAAATCTCCCACAAAACTACATTTGTTGGGAAAATGTAGCAAGACCATTTGTCAACATTGAAAATGCTCATTTTGGTTGAAATTAAATTACCTAGGGAATCAAAAAATGATGAATTTACAGATTGTTGATGTCAAGGCATAGTGCCAGTTTCTTTTCCCCTGGCATTTTCTAGAGAAACAAAAAATGTTGAATTGATACCTTGCAGATCCCTTCTCTCTTTTTGACAATGTACCTAACAAATACCAGGCAAAAAAACCAACCTAACATAAGGTCAATAAAACTAAATAATCTGAGTATGTGACTTGCAATTCAACACACACACATTTGTCATTATAAATGTTTTCTTTCTTAATAGAGAGATGATATGGAATGTTTATGTATGAATAATTAAAAAATAATTATCCTCATCTAGGAAAATGAGGAACAATAAATGAGCCATAAAGCCTAAGAAAACACAGAGGCTGTGGCCATTTCTTCAACTAGCAGCTAAGAATATTTACTGCAGTTGTAAAAGGCATACTGAATCAGTCACAACAGAAAGTCAAGGTAAGTTAGCAATGTAACAACAATTACTACTGAAAAAAGAAGTATAACAACATTTTAAACTGTTTTCTAACATATTAGAGTGAGTATTTTAATAACACATTAACATAGATAAATTACATTGGATAAAAGTGTAGAGAACTGATATTTTTCAACTACTTATTTCTAGAATATTGATTACATGGGAAGCAATGAAATTATAATCACCACTTTTACCCACTGAGGAAAAAGTCCCAGACTCATCTATTGTTCAACTGCACACTAACACTACACTTTTCTATGTACTTGCTTATCAACAAGCTCTACAGGAAAAGTTATTTTTCTATAACCTGAAGAGTATTTGGTTGCTGAAATTTCTATTAACTTAAAATTGCAAATGAAACTATAAGCAATGGTTATAGGTGTAATATCAGCATATGAAAGTGTCATAATGGTGACACAAATTTTAAATCTTCATGTGAAATTTGCAGTCATCTGAATCTGTTCACAAGAACTCTGAAATCTTTGGGATAAGTCTGTCTAAAAGCTGGCTTGTTTACCATTTGAACTGTATATTTTCCTGTCTCAAAAATAAAAGCCTTTGAAATTTCCTCTACAAGTATAGGTATGTATAGATAGGGGAGATTTTATTGCTCTCTACAACTACCTGAATGGAAGGTTGTGGCAAGGTGGGGGGTTGTCCTTTTTTCTCAGGTAACTAGTGATAGAACGAGGGAATAGCCTCAAATTGTGCCAGGGGACATTCAGGTTTGACATTAGGAAATACATCTTCTCTGAAAGAGAAGTCAGGAGCTGGAACAGGCTGCCCAGGGAGGTGGTGGAGTCACCATCCCTGGAGGTGTTCAAGAAATGTTTAGTTGTTGTACTGAGAGCCATGGTTTAGTGGGAAATACTAGTCATAGGTGGATGGTTGAACTGGATAATCTTAGAAGTCTTTTCCAACTTAGGTGATTCTGTGGTTCTATTATGAAACTCAGCAGCTAGTAAGGATAGTCATAAATTGAAGGCAATGTGAAGGTTTTTTTGAAGATTACTTTAACCGACAACGTCAAATTTGCACCATTAGCAAAAGTTCCTTCTAAGTTAAGAACTTAATAAGAGGTCCTCGCATAATAGCTTAGTGCAATACTCCTATAATCTTATCTATGAACTAATTATCACTTCTTGCTTTCTCATTTTATTTAAAAACCAACCAATCAACCAACCAACCAGCCAACCAATCAACCAAGAGTAGTAACAAGAACAACAAGAAAATTGGCAAAATAATACAATGGTGTAACTGAAGAAGTGTGTGTATATCAGGGTACGATCATTTAGTGAGCTGTGTTTATAACCTTTTCTGAATGCTGCTAAGCAAACATGTCTCTAACATGAAAAGCTATGTGGTGATGTATCATTTCGGTGGTTCTTCCTCAGGGCTTTTCTGAGGAGTTAGGTGTGCTTTACACATGGGAATTCGAGCAAGTCTTTTTTCTCTGTCTCTGTATGCAGTGTGAAACAAAGACAGTTAGTAGGTAGTGGAATAGGTTTGTGTTGTAACACTTACTCCACTAGAAACTAAGGAATAATTGCAGCATTAGCTGCCTATGTCTAGTAAAGCTTGAGAGTTATGTGAGTTTAGAAGGAAGCTCAAAACTGTGAATATCTAGACTCTACATGTCCGTCCTTCTTTAGAGGGATTTGTAGGAGTAAGGTTATAGATCAGGTGGCTTCTACAATCAATGAAATTACAACCAATCCAGATCACTGAGTCTCTAAAGCATCATCCAGAGGAGCTTCTTTCTATTCTATAGATCTCCTAGGCCAACTTTGCTTCTGTTAAGAGAAAATATCATATAAAGGAGCTAAGGACAAAATAAGGGTAAAAATTGATACTCCTGACAGTTATTTAGTGATTTAGCAAGATACTTCTCCAATATTAAATTAATGCTAATTCTCTTCCCTTTTAAGAAGCAGTGATATCACTGACTCTTGAATGGTTGTATTTCAATGACACCAATATATTGCTTAGAACATGTATTAAAAATACATGTATATTTAAGACAAAATATAAAATGAAAACACCAACATCTTAAAAAAAAAGTAAAGAAAAGTAAAGAAAAAAAAAAAGAGGAAAGAAAAAATTCCTGTTACTCATAAAACATCAAAGACAAACAAGGAGAGAAATCCAGATTTACAGACCATACAGACTGCAGCACAGATAGGACAAGTAAAAGAGATATTAGTACTTTGGAAACAGGGCCTAACGTGATCTTGTTTCCATGAGAAACATTAAATCTTGCACATAGATCAGTTTTAGACTTGACAGCTATTAACCCTGACTTACAGAATCAACACTACTCTCGATTTTGCATATTCAAGGCTCACCATCCGCCTGGTCTCTTTCCACCTTCTCATATTTATCTTGCTGGAACTTGAAACTAATTATGGCTACAAGTGAAACAACTCTTCATAGTCCCCAGAGCACCACAGTCTAGTTCTGTGGCAATCCGGCAGCCCTGCTCATTATCAGATGATAGTGCAGTTTTCAACTATTCTTCTTTTGTCCTAAACATTCATTATGCTGAAAATGCCAATTCTCTCTTCAAGTCCATAATCAGTTGTGATTTGATGATATTGAACTTATTTCTAGCTCTGATTTTAACTAATAAGCAGTCCCTTGATGTCCCACAAATGTACAATATGCTTTTACTCCTAAAACTGTAGGTGAATATCTCTCCTTTATGATCCACTCTTCTGAAAAATTCTAGTATCATAAGAAATCAGCAAGGAACCTATGAGCAGTCATCTCATACTTTAGGGGACCTAATAAAGGGAAGCCAACTTTTTTCACGGTCAGATAGTGATAAGGGGAAAAGTTTCTAAACTAAAAGCAGAGGGATTTACATTAGATATTAGGAAGAAATTATTTACTTAGGGGGTAGCAAGGCTCTGGCACTGCACCCAGTACTACGGGTTTCCCATTCCTGAAGGTGCCCAAGGCCATGGATGGGGCACTGGGCAGCCTGAGCTGTTGGGAACTCCCAGCCCACAGAAGGGGGATTGAAACTAGATGATCGTTTAGCCAATTTAAACCATTCTATGATTCTATGAACATCACAGACCAGATAATATTACAGGGTCAAATGGTGTGCATAGACATACGTATGCAGGAGAAACATGCCCCATTTTTATTGGAGCTGTGTAGCCTAGATAGGGACAGGACTGTTCAGAAAGTCAAATGTTGCTTAATGTTCCCTTCTCCAATTTTAATGCCTTGCCCTCAAACTTCAGTCGTCTTATCTGCTTTTACAGATTCTCACACTGTCCCTGTCAGTTCCACTGAATAAATGATGTCATCCTTGTCTACTTGAATGTTTACTTCTTTCTGAACTGCCCTTGGCACAGAATATTCTTCCCAAAACTAATCCATTCTGAAAGACATTTTTCTTTTCCTTCCAATCTACCCTCAAGGCCTGCAGCAAAAATGGTAGCTGCAAATGGCTAAGTAGATGCTAAGAATGCAAAAATGTTTTGAAGTATTTGCCTCCTGAAGCTAAATCTGCAGTCTCAAAGTGAGCACTTAAACTCCTTCTGCAGGCATGGGGAGACCCAGGCAACTCAAAATATGACTACAAAACTTAAAGGAGAGATGGTTAGTGTTACCTTGCTCAACAGAGAGCTTTCACATCTGCTAAGGGCTAGTATGTGTCTAAAAAAACACTCTTTATGATTCTGTAGTCTTTCTGGGAGCTTCAGGAATATGCCACCCACCATTCCCTGATCAAAGCCCAGAGCCTCCAGTGGAAAGAAGCCAAGAAAATGAACTGCCTTTCCTTTACAATGGAAGGAAGCAGGAACAACATCTACAGATGATGCCCTGTGTTTCACATCAGCTCACTGTCTAGACTCCTCAGCCAGGAAAGAGAAGTGACAGACTTGCACTCAGCTTCTTGACATTCCAGAGAACACCCAAGTCTTTACCAAGCTTTGAAAGAAATCTACAGAAAAAAAATTCCTCTAACATATCTAACAGACAGGTAGGAAAACCATCACCCCCAAAAACCACTACAGTTAGGAAGAAAAAAGCTCATCTGCGAATCCTGATGCAACATGGACAACCAGGTGCAGACATGCTGAAATCTAATGTTGCACCCACAAAGAGCAAAAGAAAAGTGCAAAACCCACCACACTATTAGATAATTAGTGTGAGTTGGTGACTTGTTAGAGAACTGAAAAGTTGCATCTGGTCAAAGTTTTTGCAAAGGCTTAGCGTTACTCCAGACTTTCTCTAGATTTATGTCATTTCTTCAGTTCAAGAATGGAGAATGTAATCTAGGTTCTGATATCAAATTTCTCCAGTTTTCTAAAATGTAGCTATGTTTTGTGTCAAAGTTTATCACTGCTCTTTGGAAGGCTATGTATTTACAAATAGTTCAGTATAATAAACTAGCACAACTTAGTATTTTGGAAAGGACTGACACAAATCAAGTAGATGAGAATAGAGAAATTTAGAAAAATGCTTTCAATCTACTGTGCATGAATGTGTGCAAGGTTTTGCACATGTTCTTCACCTAATACACTGTAGTCTGAACAAAGAGCTATTTAATAGCTATTAGTTCTTTAACTTCTAAAGCATACAAAAAACAAACAAAAAAGAAAAAACAAAACAAGCAAGCAAACAAACAAACAAAAACGCCAAGTGAAACATTCAAATAAAGTTCATTCTTTCTTTGTTTATACATTTCAATATAATTGCAGATTCTGCACCATTATTTGAGGATATAATGAGTGCTGTCTCCTTAAGGGATACACACAAGACAAGCAAACAGGCTCCTTTCTCATTTGTACCATGCAGCCTTAAGCTTTATTTAATGAAAAAAAGTTTTAGCCTCCTTTCCTTCTTTGACTTTCATGACATGGAACATCATGTGTGTAATACATGCAGGAAAATGTTGCTTTGTGTATGTTGCTGCCTGATACCTTCAGGGTCATTGCTAACTTATCCTTCCTTGAAATATCTGTTTACCTTGCACAGAAGAAGAAGAAAGTATCCTCAACAAAGACTCAGCTAGTGCACTGTCTCACGGTTGGGTAACATGGCTGGGATGTCACTCAGATGTGTAGATCTTGATGTGACAAGTATAATATAGTAGTTGTCCTACAGAGAGGCATTTCATGGTTTGTCTGTGCAGCTGTTTAGAGGCATGTTCCTTCCCTTACATTCTCACACCTCTGTGTCCTAAGTTTTGGAGGTGATTAGAGCCCCTTAAGTATGAAAACCCTCGGTACTTCTGCACAGAACACAAATGAACAAGCTATTGAGTAAAAAAATCAGTGGTGAAGAGAGAGGAGTAAGAAAATATTGCAGAGACCCATTTTTGAGTTATGCCATGGGCCATCCTCCATTTTGAAAGAGGCATCATGTTATCATTGCTACTTCACATTTGGAGAGTAAACAATCATTTGTTAGGGAAAAAAACAACAAAAACCCACTCCAAAAAACTCATTGCCTTTACCATCTGATAACTCTGACTCACTATTAACTATCCGGCCAGCTAAGCCAAATACTGGCTCAGAAAATATCAACAAATTTTAGCTTACTCTTCCATCAACAGCTATGAATATCTCTCACTCTTCCTTCAAAAAAATAATAAAGGAATAAATTATTCTCAAAGGTAAGAAATTATTCCCTCAATTAACTTTACGTTTCTTCCTATAAAAATGTTACTACCATTCTCACCTGCTTATAGGAATGGAAGAGAAGATTTGAATGAGTTAGTTTTGGCATCAAATACAGCAAATAATAGCTTTCTTTAAACAGTTCAAACTCAGCTTGTGAGTTGGAATTGGTTGCTCTTGTTTTGCTTATTTCACCAGCACTAGAGAGAACTAATTAAAAAGATGAGTTAGAGTTGTTATAAGAAACAGAAAGAAGGGGCAAGAACTATTGGAATTATCAGGTTTGTGCAGTAAATGTAGACAAGTGGCAAGGAGTGAAAATAAAACTAGGAACAATGACATGACCTGTAAATATGTTCCCATCAAGGCTCTCTATTCATAGGCTCAGTTTAGTCTACAAGTTTTTCTAGGGGAAAAAAAAGGATAAAACTCTTGTAATTTATATGTGTGTGTTTTTTGAACAAAGATCAAAGAATCTCAAAGCCAGTGTCAACCCAGATACACCTTGGTGTAGAGATATTAATTTAGATAACAATAATACAGCCAGATTGCAAGAGTGAGTCCCTTAGGTGACATAATTAAATACATAATTGCAGTATTTCTGATTTCAGAGCCAGCTCTTGATGTACAGCCTGGGGTCATTTCACTAGACTTGCTATGTGGTGTATCATATCTGTATGCTGTCCATTGCACTGGAATTATTTAGATCTGATAGAAAATCAAGACCTTTTAACTAAGAGACAAAAATATAGCTGGTAGAGCTTATAACCGTAGTGATCCTCTAATGTAACACTAAAGGAACTTAACAAACCTCTAAAGGAGTTTGAGGGAAAAGAAGGATTTATTTCTCATTAAACCAGCGAAATAAAAAGCAGTTTTGTAGAAGAACAAGTAGAAGTTTGTTACATGGCTTCCTTCTCATAATGTATTCCTAGTTACTTAACAAAGTGAATCAGCAAGAAGATGATTCTTGTGAATTATAGGGAAAATAACACCTCTTTTTAGTGAATTAATGTCAACAGAATTATAAATCATCTACAGTAAACAACTGCTGTTGTTGAGAAGCAGATATATTTTCCCTTCTATCATTTCAACCAGGATACATTGAGAGCCCCAGTCTAGTACTGGTGAAATATGCTGTAAAGCAACAGCAATCAGTTCTGGTTCACATGGTGAGTTTGAAATGATTAAGAAAATGTATTATTTGTTAGCTTTGATGTCAAAATAAGAATGTGTGCTGAAGATCTACCAGTATAAGTAAAGTGAATGAGTACAGTAATATCAATCAGAACTCTAACATTATCTGAAACTTCTTCCCTGCATTATTACAATTATAATCAGGTAATCCAGTACCACTAAAAATTTCCAATGCATTGGCTACTGTCAACATCTTTTCATGGGAGCAATGAACAAATGTGACTTTTGAGTCAGCATCTCAGGGCTGCTTTATGCTCCTTCCAAGTCCATTCTGATATGAGCGCTATGTTTATTGCCTTTGAAAATCATTATTTATCCTTCCGCAGGTTCTGGAAGTTCAGTTTTGGGTAGACTACTTTGCAGCTACTGTTAAGGAATTTTGCTGATGACACCAACCAAGGTGAGTGATGCAGCTGACACAACCAAAGGGAGGAATGTTGTCCAAAGGGACCTGGGCAGACTTGAAAAGTGGGCACACAAGAACTTAATGAAATTCAGTAAGGGCAAGTACGTGATGTCCCATATCTGGAGGTGTACAAACCGAGGTTGTATGGGATCCTGTGTCTCTGGTGGAGGATAGGGGGCTGGAGCTAGATGATCTTTAAAGTTCTTTCCTAACCAAGCCATTCTACCATTCTGTGAAGTGGCAGGTGCTAAGTTAATCTTTGTCTCCTCAAGAGAGGGAGCAGTGTTTTCACTGTGTCTGGATTTCATATCTGAAAGTTGCCCTAAAATGTGAGAGTAAAATAATGTAATGGAGTGACTGAGGGAACAAGGATCATGAAACTATTTTTGAGCATGAAATTCTCTAGCCAGCTATGTAACTGATATGCAGCACTAACAATGTTAGAATGCTTCATCACCCTTAATGTATATATGCTTCCTCTAATCTTCTTGTCTACTCTAGTTAAAACATACTCCTATCTGGGAGCTTCTCTGAATATCCTTCACTGTAGTACCTTAGTCTTGAGTGGTATCACAGATTAGCAGTAAAACATATGTAATTACTACAGAAGGTCTGTAGCATATCACATACTTTGGATATCCTACTCTCAAATGACTCTGAATGAATATCAGTTTCCTCACTAGATCTTGAGCCTGAACAATCAGAGTGTTTTCTCTAATGCTTGAAAGAAAGACCTCTAGGACATCTCAGATAAACACCGAATTGTGAAAAAATGGACAGAGAGTAGAAAGTCACAGAGATAGGACTGAAGTAGAAAAATCAACTTTGTCCAATAACTGTACCTCTCTTCCAGGACAGTTTGTTTCTTCTCCTGTACCAGAGAATAACACTCTGTTGTGTCACTGCGTGAGAAACAACTCTATATGCCTTCTTTGACCTGGGGTGCCATTTTCTGCTTTTGCAACAGTCCTCCAGCAAGAGATTAGCGCTGTGGTTGGCAGCTGGGTGCTGTGTTGTTGGCATCCAGCTGGGTGTCGTTCCAGAATTTCCTCCTCCCCACTCCCTTCTGATGTATTAAGTCTGGATGCTTATTCCAAATCATCAGACCATATCATTTAACAATGTTTGGCAAGTTTTATTTATTATGCATTTTCCAACAAAAGCCTGCAAGGCAACAGAAAAGTAAAGCGTAAAATACATTTGACTTAATTGGCAGCAGCAGACTGCATGCGTCAGAAAGAATTAACCTCCAATAAAGCAGGATGTGCAGGAAACACAATGTACTAGTTTGATATGGTCTTTCAAAGATAGCACTTCCTGGAACAGGGGCAGAAACACAGGTTGGCTAAGTCTGGAAAAGGCCATTGGATTTATGTGCCTGCAGTAACTCTCAAAAGATCCCACACATGCACATCCAGAAATCTACCAAGAAAGAATTCAGGGCTCCCAGAGATTTTGTACTTTTTTTTTCTTTTTTCCCCTCCAGTGTTTTTATCTAGTGCAGACATGGCAAAACTTCCATGCTTCACCTCCAGCAAACAACACCCCTGTGTATGATAGGAACATTGAAGCAGCCCAACTAGACAAATATAGTATTTGGGACACTCTTATCAGTGAAGATATGAATAAATCCCCAACTACAGAGCTAGTATCTTCAGAAATGCACACAATGTGCGTATGCATGGGAACTATTTATAGAGAGCTGAAGAAAAAAGGTTTTCATGGTTTTTTTTTTTTTTTTTTTTTTTTTTTGGAAA